>NQII01002840.1:0-66351 GCA_002778355.1 Clitarchus hookeri | reverse complement strand
GAGAATCTCATCCCTTGATTATGAGAATTTTTAAAAAACTCATAGCTGCATTTTGGTCAGTTTAACCGAATTTTTAATTTATCTGCAAGGGTTTTTCTCTCATTTCTTCATATTCTATTACCGTGCAAGTATATATTAATATTCCACTGACATCACGTCTCAAGGATCCAGTGTGTGACAATGACAAAGGCAATAGAACCGTACCCTATCCTGATTCCTGAAAGATATTTGTATGATGGTATTTCTACCTACTCATATCCTCTGCTCCTCTCCATCGCATTCTTTCTTGGATCTCGGCGGCCATCATTAGCTCACTCCCCTCCTCTAGAAGACGGAAGTTGAAATATCTTAATACTTTGCTAGCTTCGTGCCCAGCCGGCAAGAAGCCTTGTTGAGTTAGTATTCCAGGACCATGCACTGTAGTGAAGTAGTACGAATTGAATAGTATCTTAATACCCGACTCGCAATGACCCATACAGATCGATTTAAGTGTGCTGCAAGAAGGGGACAGACTATTACATCATTCTTTCAGAAATGTGAATATAAAAATGGTAATCACATATATTATATGTTATATATAATAATAATTTATCAACAGAATTTGACAATGCAAACGTGTATATTTTTGAATGTATATATTTTCGGTTGATTGTAGTAAATATTATAAAAACAATATTTAAAATAAAAATTACGGCAATAGATTATGGCACCAACGTTCCACTTGCTTATATTGCCTATGGCTGTATTAATGAAAATTCACCTTCAGTGTAAAGACTTATCGATAACAGATGGTAGCACATCTAGTATATAGTACTAACATTACTCGATTATGTTTTCTGTAAAATAGCATGCTAGGATTTTCTCTTAAAACGTGTAGTCTACTAGTTCTTTCAATGCTGTACACTACAACGTACATTACAGTTTGCATTGTCTTTCATAAATGTGTGCAATTCTTAGATTGAGCTACCACTAATCATGTCGTGCTAATAAGCTTTCTTATTGGTGTTGCACTATTAGTCTTACGAACGAAATTGAAAATAATGCCAATTCATATGTTGGGCACCCAGTCAGATATTTTTATTTACAACGCCATTGGTATTAAAATGTGCTGTAGCCCTTTTTTATATTTAACGCAATTATAAGTACAAAATCAAACATACACCTAAATTGAGGTATGGTATACGCGCCGAGAAACAGAATCCATGAAGCATTAAGGACGTCATTGACAGGCTTGTACAAAGCATCATTATCTCTTTTCCATCAGGAACTAACAGTGTTCTTCATCCTGCAGACAGCCAGACAGGCGTAATGCTTCAAACTATGAGCCTGTGGTTTTGGTGATGTACAGTACGAGGCTAAATTCAGTGCAGATTGCAGTACAGTAGGAACTAGACCGCAGTACAGATAGCATGCGTTGTTGCCAGACTCTTTAACCCCATTACGTCGTTTAGAAGATAGATTGGTTGAAATTCTGTGTACGTAAATAAAACACTTATTTTAAGAAATTTAAAATCTTGTAATATCTTAAATTGAAGGATTTAAATGATCACTTAAGTAAATTTCTATGAATTTCTTAAGTATAACATAACCCTTTGTGTAAACAAAAAAAAATCATTGAAATACAGAAAATGCAACAATGATAACTTTATGCTTTTACAAAATAATGCAATAATTAATGCATTTTAATCATTATTACTATCGCTGATCCAAGCCGACACTTCTTTAACAAGAATTTTACGAAACAATCATGTTCTTTGGTTCTTTATGACAATTTTCTCTTCATCAGTTTGATGTTATGTTTTTACTTTAGCAAACCTTGTTAAAATACCTTATTGTTTTAGTTCTTTCCTTAACAGCGTTGGCTATTCTTTCTGTAACTATTGGGAATAGGATACACGTGTACGTGACATATTTTGATCCAGATGATGCATGGAATAAGCCCTGTGAGTGGCGGTAACTCGTCGTGAATCATCCTGTATTAGTGCAGCTGGCCAGAGGCGACCTTCTGCACGGGGAGGAGAGTGATCGAGCGTGGCGGCGTGCTTGCAGGTCCATCTTCCAGGACATGGTGAGTATGGACACCCTCGTCATCAAGATCATGAACTTCGCGCAGCGGCTGGTGGACGCCGACCGGGCGTCGCTGTTCCTCGTCGACTCCAAGACGCAGGAGCTGTACGCGCGCGTCTTCGACGTCGGCGTGCCCAGCTCGGACGAGGACGGCGACGACCCCTCCTCGGACGGCGAGCTGCAGTCCGTCGTGCCCACGCCCAAGGAGATCAGGCGAGGCTCTGCCCATCCCTCCGCCTTTCCTCTATAGTCCATTCGCGGTTTCCTCACACTTCATGAATCAAACCTTTGAGAAAACACACCGCGTAAGACGTGTTTTGTTCTTTCCTAAACACGAAGTGTATCACAAGCTACTTATACTTGTATTAACATAAAAGTACTTTGTCTTTGGTTAAGTTGAACATTTACCTACAATTCATCTATAAATTATAATATTTCATCCACACCCAATACGAATATAGTCAGAAAGAAAATAGGTGTGTTAGTAATGCCTAGTAAGAAATAGTGCTTGTGCAAAACGTTTCTACACTGAGTGCGCACAAATGCGGTGCTTTGGCGTTCTGGTTTCATTTTCTAAGATTCGTTTGTACGAGGCGGAGGAATATCCTGCCCGCAGAACTTTAGCAGGGCTTCAGGAAAGTTGGAAGTAACCGTGAACGGTGTATAACCGGGAACAACATGTTGCACACGTAGTGGGGAAGTGGGGTGGAGTGCTCATTTCAAATGCTCAGTAGCCCCTCTTCATGTTACAAAACTGGACTGCTCTTCTCACAGTTGCACTGTCGAACACAACGTATTTAGAATTTGAGGTTAGAAACTATTTTTGTAAAGCTAATATTCCACAATGGAAGATACCTTAGAAGGCTCCATGCAGGCCTGCATGGCCGCTTATATGGATGGTTCTATGGAAAATTTGGCCATCTGCTGGTATTAAAATGTGCCGTAGCCCTTTTTTATATTTAACGCAGTTATAAGTACAAAATCAAACATACACCTAAATTGAGGTATGGTATACGCGCCGAGAAACGTTTTCGCAGTTGGTCGTGCGCAATTTTCGAAGGATGTTTTATTACAATGTTAAAAGTTCAGCTAATCAGAGAGAGAGAGAGAGAGAGAGAGCGATAGAGTAATTTTGTTTATTTAATTTTGAAAAAGAGCAACAAGACAATATAAAAGAAAATAAAATACCACGAAAATGTTTGCTGATTCTAAAACAGGATTGTGTGAAAATTATGGTAAACATTCGTATTTACTTAACACGAAAGTTCTAGATAAATAACAAAAACTACTAGGCTCTATGCATGAAAGCATAATGTTGAAGTAGTGAGTGAAGATAGTTTCTAAGCCACAGCTGCAGCAGTAAAATCAAGACAAAAGCACTCGCCTTTACTTGCGCGGCAACAAGTATCATTGGATAGGTTATTCCAAAGAACCCTCCATAACTGCTTGCATGCAGGCTCGGGTAGCAGGTCTCGTGAAGGCTTCCTCCCGAGCTTGTACGGAAAATGTTATCGTGGCGTGCGCCGCCGGTCTGAGGTGTGGGAGGTTCTGTGTTCGAATCCTAGTTTAGGCAAACGTGTTAGTTTAAATTTCGGTCATAAGTTAAATTGTTAATCATCCCGTGATAAGCCTTCAGGCATAACACCGCGGGGACGTTAATAAACCATTTCCAAACAAATCCAATTTATAGTTGCATACAGGCTTAAGCAAGTGCTTTGAGATGTTTATACACTTATAAATTAGTCAAATTATTTTACTTTTGCGTAAAAGGACGTGGGTCTGTTGAAAATTCAATGCAAGCAAGCTATCTCATCACTGCTGACAATGCGTATTTGAAATGTTGTACTGGCCAGGAGAGCGAGTCAATTTTGAGGACATGCGCAGAAGACGTAAATCTGTCTACCTCATCTTTAGGCTGTGGTTACACATGTTTCTCCATTAAATGAAATTTTTTTTTTTTTTAAACATTCCTTATGCTTTCAACATTTTTGTTGTGCAGATACCTATAAGACTGTTTCCCTTAGAATTTCATTTGTTTCAACTTAATACGTTCCTGAAACTATAGGTAAAACACGGTAGGCCTAAACTGGGCAGTTATTAAAGCCATGTTTAATTGCTATTTTCACCCTTTTTATATATTTCTAATATCTGTAAATATTAATATTTGCTTGTGCTTTAGTTTCAAATGCAATTATTTATTTCACTTTTGTGGAAGTTGTATTTACCCAATAAATACATAAGTAATAAATCTGATAATCAAATTTATGTAAATTTCTATTAAATAACTTTTTTGTACTTTGTTTATTTTTAAGACGTTTCACATTATATCCTAATAATAATAATATACAATCCAGCCTTTTTATTTAAATAATGACCATTTTCGAATGTTACTGATGTAATAATACGTAGTAGGGAGCATTAGGAAAACTAGTAGCGAAACATATTTCTTCGCCGTTGTCTTCAAAAAGAATGCGGATGTCGCAATGATACAGCAAACTTCATACAACCCAGTTAACATTCTGACTGCCATAGACGCCATAAGAAGTTTCTTGATTCCAACAGTTTTTTATGGAGATTGTCGTAATGTGACGACGTCTGTCATTCTTTAAAGATATCGACGACGTAATATTAGGTTACCAGCAGTTTCCATGAAGTTCAGTGCAACGTAACTTTACATCAGCAGCATTCAAAGTGTAAAACTACTGATACGAACAGAATAGATCAAACGTCGTGTTATCTAGGAAGGAACATTTCTTCGGGACACCGCCAGCTCGCCATTGCCTTGGCTGAGAGCTGGTTAGTAGTAACTGCTGTGCAGTACAATAAGAGTGTTCGGTGAAGTGTGGACTAATAAGACAGCGGTATGTAGGAATACAGTGACAAAGAGTTGGTGTTGGCGTCTTACTTTTAACATACTTTGGACGTCTGTAAACACGTGCTGCGCTTTAAAGTGTTAAATTCAGGTGACGTAGTAATACTTTGGCCGCACTCAAAGTGTTACTGCTCGACCTCACACGTCGTGTTAAATTACTGGTTCATAGCTTATTTCATTCGTTTATGGGCCCTTATTTAGAAACTACAACCGTACCTATCTGGCAATATACATTATGCTGTAGAAAAAACACAAATTCTGAACCTTTGCCAAGTAATTATAATGTTATTCGTGCAGCATCATTTTAAAACTATCTGCAGATTATTGCCGCTTCACAATTACCAGATAACGAATATATGAAATATACTTTTGAAGGCAAATGTAACATGTAAACTTGTTATGACTATAAATATTTAGTTACACCATTGAAACGAAAGAAATAGCATGTTAATGTAAACTTCAAAATGGCAGATGAGACCGAGCCTCGAGTAGTTTGTGCCGTTAACGATATTTCGGGAACTGGCATGTCTCCTCATGTTGAGTAGGATTGCCAACTGTTCCGTATTGTACGGGAATTTCTCGTGTACTGGGGCTGAAAGAATTATTCCGCACTGACATAAACCGGGACGTGATATATCCCGTATCGCAGACTTCTTCAAAAAGTAGCTGAATATTAATAAACTTGGTATCAGTAATTTAGCATTTCCGCATTACAGGTACGTTTACTCTGATACTCTTACCCAGTAGCCACAGATAGTTACAATTGGCATCGAAAGGTGGCATTCCTCAACAAGTGCGTTCGTGGAAGTAGCATTTGCCGATATTTGTAGTCTCTTTACTTCCAGTGTGTGTTGGTGTCGTTAGTTTTAAAGCTGTTTGAATATGAAATTCTAATCGTGCTCAATTAGGACAACAGTTGCAACTAATATAATTTTTATATCTTCAGAGATATTGTTGAATGATATAGAAAACAGACTTCGGCACTTTACAAATAGTATATAACACTGGGCTTTTTTAATAGGCTGTTCACAGTAAACGGAGCACTTAAGATCCATTTGGGTATTCTTTCAGCATATGTAAATTATTCATGCGTTGGTCCAGTGAAACTGTGAAATTATTAGATAAGTTAACACTTTGCCAATTTGATCATTTTGACGCCTATAAGATTTAATTAAAACAGAAAAAAAAACTATACCATTCCAGTATTCACAAAAGTTTACACAATTATTTAAATACAAAGTTGTGGCATGGAACTACTTTTCCTCCACCGTTGCCAACTTTACTGAGCACACGTCAGTCAGCGTGCCGTTCAAAATACATGCAGGTAGCAGTAGTGATATTTTAAAAGGTTTGGTTTCAAAAGTGCTCGTTTTGATAGTGAACAAACAGCCTTTAGTATGTTTCCTCGATCGTATCATCCGGGTCAGATGTGTGTCGAGTTGTCGCAAGTGCGCTTTATCACGTAACTGAAAGATGCAGCAGGTAACTGGCAGCCTCAAGGCACACTGTACGTCAGAGAAGCGGAGGGGTGAACGCCATGTTGGGTGTGCAGGTTCCCGCTCGGCACGGGCATCGCCGGCCAAGTGGCGCTGTCGGGGAACGTCCTCAACATCTCCGACGCGTACTGCGACCCGCGCTTCAACCGCGCCGTCGACCAGCTCACCGGCTACCGCACGCACTCCATCCTCTGCATGCCCATCTTCATCGGCGAGGGCGTCATCGGCGTCGTACAGATGGTCAACAAGCACTCGGGCCGCTTCCTCAAGGTAACCTCACTTAACACCAGAAGACCTGATGAATTCGCGAGTTCGATGACCTGCAGACTAGACTCTAAAGTCCTATGCCTGATGTCAAATGCACATTGGTTGTTTGCTGTCACAGTGGAAGGAGACAATTGGACACCGTTCTCCAGGAGGTGTCAAATACCGTGTGGACCAATGGCTAAAGTCGTATAAACGCACGTGTTTTGAATTCTAGCTTCTCCCGAAATGAATCCGCGAATTCTTCAGGTCTCTTTACTGCAGCTTGCGGCGACCGATGTTAACCCTTCGAGGACGGCATACATTTACTGGCAATGAGGACAAGGTTCAAGTGAGCTGCCTGTGTTCTCTATTACATACAGCCCATGGCGTGCGGTGAAGTGTTACAAGGTAAACTGGTACTTGCTCAGTGCTGTACACACTCGGCGCACGCAGCAGGAACCAGTAACCACAGCAGGGTCTGGAGAAAACTGAATTGTACTGCGGCCACTCACGAGAGTGCGGTGAGGCACTCGTTTCACGCGTGCCGTGACGTCAACTGCACTCCTGCGTTTAAGTGGCCGATGTGTAAATTAGCAAACGATTTGGTATAGCACACAGCAAAACACAGCTTACCTTGCAACACTTCACCACACGCCGCTGACTGCAGCAATTTTAATTGCGTTAGTCTCCATATTTCCACTTACCATCTTCCTTTTTTTCTTGGTTACACCGCACACGCAACGTTCGTTATTGGCTGGCCAACTAATGTGTCGCAACATATGTAACAGGTCTAACAACCCATCGCATTCATTTAAGAAATTATTAAAAAACAACAGTTTTATTCTTACAAAATTAAATGCTCAATATCTGTTATTTTCTACTTAAATTCCGATAAAGTTCAACGAAACAGTCAAACAAAAAAATGTGACTTTGTATTCAAGAGGAAATACATTTCTGTTTAAACGTAGCCCCGAGTATGTACGGGCATACTCTTCAAAGGGTTAAATATTCGCCAAAAAGGAAAATTTTGGCCACTTGGTAAGTGTTAGTGTCGCCAAGGTACCACCAGGTTTTCTCTATTTTCTACGTTAAAAACAGGATAATTACAATAATCATAAATTAAATGTAAAATAATTTCGGAACTAAGTAAAATCTTTCTCTTTTAATATTCACGTAGCTGAAAATTCTAATTAAAAGTTACCTTTTGGAGCACTGCGCACCTAGCGGCGGAAATGTTTCCTGTGTTGCACACTCCCATAAGTAATCTGGTTTTTTTCCTAACTTGAGTAGAATGAACCTTACGGAATGTGACACCCTCCCTCCCGCCACGCCTCAAGATCAGAAAACACACACGCCCAGCCAGGCAAAAATATTCAAGTGTCAACAATTCTTCCAGTACATGTTGTCAGCATAGTACCGAGAATTTCGTGGCAGGGACCGCAGTGGCACCGCGACTAGAACACTCGACTCCCATCGAGGCGAACTGGGCTCGATTCCCGGCGGGGGCCGCTCCTGGTTTGTGCTCGTGTAGATCGTCCCCGATGATGCCGCTGGCTGGCGCGTTTCCTTGGGTATCTCCCGTTTTTTTTTACCGTCTTTGTATTCCAGCGCTGCTCCACGCCCACCTCACTTCCCCCTTGTCGGCTCTGAAGGCCTCGTTGTTAAGAGTAGCTCAAATCTATCCACTCCACTCATTTCGCAGCAGGCTATCCTTCAAAGTCCCATGTACACTCGAGCGACTATTGCTTGTTTGTTGGTTGCTGCCTCATTGAGACTCCGTTAACAGCACTGACACCTGTTCTTTACTAGCTCTCAGTCAGACCGGGCGTTTCCAAAGAACTGCAGTTCAGTCGCAATGCCACAACCAAAGGAAGATACCTTGAAGTCAGTCTTGCCACCCAAATAATTCGCACTACCCGGGGCCCGTCACGTGTGTTTTTTTTTTTTTACGGGAACAGGAAAATTTCGCGAAACGATTTGAGGACAATCTAATTTTCAAACACTTGTATATTTGAATTCCTTTTGCGATTTGTTCATAGTTTGTTAGACACTCCGTGCACGACTATGGTACAGTAGCTTGAGTAGGTGGAAACTGCCCATTGCAGGGGATGCTAGCTCCCAATGAGGTAACTGGGGAGTTGATTGGCTATATCGTAACAGCTATCATTGACCTACCATCTTTGATACCGTCATCTTGGCAAATACATTGATAGGGCCTATTTGTTACTTGTTCATTTCCGCTCACCATTTTGTTTTCTATAACCAGGTTGTTTCGTGTTAAAAATTTCTAAAAATTAAAAATAAATGAATAAACTATTACATTCGAAAATATATGAAAGAATTTTTCCTCCTTGCAGTACTTAAACTTCCACAATATTTTGTTTGATTTATACTACTTTTTTCCACTCAGACATCGGTCTGGTGTAAAATATTAATATTATTATTTATTTTACATTTATAATATTAGATATTTAAACACTCAGATTCAAAAATCTTACTCCAATAAGAAATTTAATAATACGTTTACTACCCAGATGTAAAAACTAAATACTGTTGTTTAGGATTTTTGTTTTATTTTAAGTTTTTTGTAGCTAGAAAATTACTTCGTCATATTATAATATTCGCATTAATGAGACGGGCCCAAAATTAACGTGTGCAGTATCGAAATAATTAATTTAATGATTTAACTGACGGGGCACACAGAAAAAGCCGGCAAATTCTATCTTCTTTAAAGTGTCCCATTTGCCTGCTTTAATAATAAGTGTTTTCTTCTTATGCACACTAAAATAATTTCTGGTATTGTCCCACAAAAAACTACTTTAATGAAATACCTTGTTTGACAGTATGTTAAAGTTTATAACCACTGTAACCAGTTGAGAAATAGTAGTTTTCCGTGAGTAACCAATCACTTATAGCTTAAATGTTTTATTTATTTAAAACTTAGAGTATTACATTTTTTCTGTACAGTAAAAGCATGAAGCGTGACTTTGGTCGTAAAAGTTTTATGAATCCCTTGTGTTTTAAGAAACAGGTTTTAATGAAGTGTTTATATATTAATTCATAATGCCTTTAATACATGAATTTAGAAAATATTACAATTTAGTTTTCCACGTGTTATTAAAGGGTTTTCATGCGACATTCTCTGCATTACATTTTCTATTAATGCCTAACAAATTATATTAAATACATAGTATAAATATTTGTAATACGGTTTAGAAAATTTATTTAATATAAAATTATACCATGTAAGTCGCCCGCGCCTGTTTTTATATATCTATACAACCCGCACACTATACTACTACCCATTTAACAAAACATCAGTCGTAGCAGAACACCACGTGCACGTTGATTTGTTGTCAGTGCAGTAAGCAGTGAACAGATGGGTGTTATGTCAGCAATGCGTTTAGAAGTAGTCACTTTTCAAAGAATGCACATCCGTTTATTGTGCTGAAACAGATTATTGCGATGTTTACCAAATACGTAGTACGTGGCGATTGCTTCCTTAGTAACACACATCTGCCTTGCTTCGAGCCATTGTGTTTCTTCGTGTGACATAAAAGTACAGTCACACAGGTTACTTACTGCATTGATGAAGAGAAATCAACTCGCATGTGCTCTTTTGTAGCGATGCACTATTTTCGCGCCGCTGATTGGTGCAGGCTGACAACTGCGTCGAATGTTCAGCTAACATACGAGCAGCCGTAACGAGTACGTACATGGCACTGGACTCGGCTACACAACATACATTTATTTTATAGTGGAGGAGACGTTTTGTTAGATGAGTAACCTATGTGCGGGTTGCTTAGATACGGAAAAATAGGCGCGAGCGACTCGCCCAGTAGGTATATTAGCGATTCTTTGCTCAGTGCACTTCGTCGAGAGCCTACATCTTATGCAGAAAGAATTTGCGGTAATACACCATGGAAATGCTCATACCGCCCCATTGTCAAGGGGACTCGGTCGCCATCCGGTTAGCTCGCTGGCAACCCATTAAGGGAACCCAGGTTTCGCCCCGATTTTCCCATGTGGGAAACCGGGCTGACCACTGGGTCCCTCTCAGGAAATTCATGCTACCCCTGTGACTGCTTTATCCATATTCTATACCTCATAGTCTCATTCAGTGTCACCCCTCAGATACACAGAATGCTTGCTAAATTGCTCAACCTCGAACGCCCAACGCTGAGAGGATCGTATTCCTACTCCAGGGTACAACAATTTCCGCTAATCACATTTACCTTTGCATTTTGTGTGCATGGGAGTATAATTTTTACATAAACATAGATGAATTTCCTTTGTGAAAAATAAATAGCAGTACCTAACCGAGTGTTGTCCTAGTAATTACAGAGCAGGTTGTGTGATAAATATTTAGCAAAACTCATGAGGGCTCAAAAAAGATTTGACACGCCGATTCTACTAGTAGAACACACGACACAAACACCGCGGAAATATGTAATGTTTTGATTGTATTGTATCATACAGAGGAAGAAGTATAAAAAAAAATCAAAATCATTATTTCTTCAAGCACAGTCTTGTGTATTACAAATAAGAGTTTTTTTATTATTTTTATTTGTGTCCTACGCTCACGATCTTCTCTTCAGCTAGGTAGTTCAAACCCGTCATTATTGGTATCTACAGAGTTAAACAAATCATGTAAAATTTAATTCAGAAAAATATAATTTTTTTTTTGTATTATTAGATATTTTTATTCACGAATCATGAGGATAAACGAGGATAGTCAAAACCACGCCAACGGTCCATTACTTAATTTTTCTTGCCACACAAAACTTATTCGATGTGATAAGTTTCCGGAAATTTTGAAACTAGTCTCGTAAAGGTTCGTCGGTTAGATGTTCCAGGATGTTGGTCCTGAGTTCGTAATGCCAAATCCTGGCAATTTTGTAAACTCCTGTGATGTAGTTTCCTGCACATAACTTGGTGAAGATACGAGAGTGCTTATCTTGCACTGCATAGTCGCCGATCGCTTCAACGAGTTGTCCACAGCATCCGCCTGTTTCGACCCTCTCATCCGTTGCACAGTAGATTGCCGTTTACTGAAGATGTAATTCAATGTAACACACGTTGTTCACGTGTACAGCCGTACGCAGTTTATTTTAAGTGGAAATTCAAATTATGTAGTAGCTATTTTTTGTGCAAAATATTTAGTAATTTTTCAGTCGCCCATATAATAATGTTGTCCGAGAAGTTGGCATTTGAAGTGCGAGTCTTACTCCGACTGGAACAGGCGACGAATAAATACTAACTACAGCAGTCTGATTAACAACACCTTCATGTACTGGAACTGTCTTCCCGCAAATTATATCACGTGGGTACATTTCAGCCAAACTCGTAAACGTCGGGTTACCAGAATTGTAATGCTTTCGGAAAAAAAAAAACAGAATTCTAAAAGTCCACTTCCTGCTTGAGCAGTTGTACCTTTCAAACCGAATCTGTGCATACAAGTCAAAAGTAAGCTAGCATGCACGAGAAGCAACGAAATCGTAGCGGAAGTAAACAAGAGATAAGAACCCAAGGTTAAAACCTCTTATCTACAATGCTATTTCTTATGGGGAAAATGTATAAACGCGACAGCGCACAGTGAGACTAGTAGTGTTTAAACACTGTCGTCGGTGTCGAGACTATTTTACAGCAAAATGAGAACCACTGAACCGATTTCGTTCAAACAAACTTTATTGTCGTTTATGCATTATACACTATCTCTACGTGACTAAGAACATGCAAATTTTCAACTGTACCAATTGTCTTTTTATAAATCCGTATTTGATCTCGAAACGTGTGCACGTTGACTGCGGACCTTGTTCGCAGGAGGATGAGGAGGCGTTCGAGATGTTCGCGGTGTACTGCGGGCTGGCCCTCCACCACGCCCAGCTCTACGACAAGATCGCGCGCTCCGAGCAGAAGTACCGCGTGGCCCTCGACGTGCTCAGCTACCACAACACCTGCTCCGAGGAGGAGGTCGGCCGGCTGCGGCAGGCCGGCGTGCCGGACTGCGTCCCGGGGCTCGACCAGTGAGTATACCCTCCGCTCTTCTAGTTCTCGACGCCTCCGCAGCGCAGCGCTGTGTCCAAGGAGACGACGATTACGTTGAGTGTTCCAGTAAAATGCGAAGAAACAGAGATATTTGAGGCTGTAGTTGGAATTGCATGATGTCGGGAATTGTATATGCTAGTTTGTTGAATGTTTAGAAATTTAGATCATTTTTGATGGAGTGTGACATTGTTTAGTAAAGTTAAAATGAGTATAATTATGCCAGTATTAATCAGAGCACGTTTCATCGGCAGATTAATATGCAGTTCGAAAATTACACAATAATCGCATCTTTTCAGAAAATGGCCAAAAATATCTGAGGACTGCATTTTCGGGCTCACGGAGTATATTGAAACTTTTATTACATATGTGCGAGTTTATATATATATTTTTTACCTAAACGAAGGAACTTTGAGTTGGCTGGGATAATATGCGAACCAATAATTTTGTCACTTTTTACTTTTTTAGTAATAAGATTTTAAAAATATTTTAGTTAGCAAAAGTTTATTAATGTAAAATTTTGTTATATTATTATTTATTCATCTATCTATCCCAGCATTTTCTTTTGTTTCGTATAATCCTGCACACTATCATTTTACGAGCATTTTTTAATCGCCTTTTCTTTCGGAAATTTGTATACGGACACACCATATCCTGCCTTGAAACAGTACTTTATAAGGCACTTGCTTGATTTTACACAGAGGAATTGAATTATATAGTTTTTTGAATAAGTTACTTAATTTATGGTAAAACACGTTTACACAATATCAGTTAACAATCGTCCGTTTTCATAATAATTACATTTGATTTTACAGCAGTCAGTCATATCAGAATAGGCATTTTATACCCTCTATACAAGTACATATTTATGTCGCTAGATGTAAACCACTTTGCGCGAAAACGCAAATAGGCTTTTCGCTGTTAACTGAGCACTTTTGACAGCCCTGCTTAAGATCTTACTTACTTCATCACGTGTAAAACTATCATTGCAATGGGCCTCATAACTTTATTCTTGCGTTGGTCCAGTGAATATGTAAAGTTGTTAGATAAGTACACATGTAACGAATTTGTGAATAATTAAACTTATATGCACTGAAAAAAAAAAACAGAAAGTAAAAGCAATAATTTCAGTATTCATAAATGTTTACCTAACACATTAAAGTTAACGTCAACACATGGAACTACTTTCCTTCCATCGTTCAAAACTTGACCGAGCGCATGCCGATCAGTGTGCCAGTTAAAATACTCGNAGAAGTACACATGTAACGAATTTGTGAATAATTAAACTTATATGCACTGAAAAAAAAAACAGAAAGTAAAAGCAATAATTTCAGTATTCATAAATGTTTACCTAACACATTAAATTTAACGTCAAGACATGGAACTACTTTCCTTCCATCGTTCAAAACTTGACCGAGCGCATGCCGATCAGTGTGCCAGTTAAAATACTCGCAGGTAGGGGTAGCGATATTTTTCAAAGATTGATTTCAAAAGTTCTCAATTTACCGTGAATGGCCTTTATAGGCTTTTCACAGTTCACTAAGCATTTTTTAAATCTGTTCCTAAGATTTATTCTTATTCACTTTTGTATAATTCCGCCATAGGCAACATTAAAATTTTTACCGTCCATGTTGTAAAATTTATGTAGAACTGTAGATGAACACGGAAAAGATTTCCGTGAAATTTATGTGTGATCATCTAAAAATTTCAGTAGTTTTTAAAAATTTATAACTAAATATATATGATATTTATAACTAAAGAATTTATATTTCAAAATGTATAAACTATAAGCTCTTTTAATTATCTTTACAGTTTTCTGTAACTTGATTTGCGACTTTTTAAAATGATCATCGTGCTACTACCTGACGTAATGACACATACATATAAAAATCTACTCCATGCCACAATCTTGTGTGTACAATATGTGTCACTGTTGCAGCACATTCTTCTAATGAGCAGGAATTGAAATGCAAGTGTAATTTTTACCAAAATGAGAAGTTATTTGTATAAGATTTACTGTTGTTATCGCATGATATTATATAAGTAAACCACTTTAGATTTTTATTCATTGCGGCAGTACACATGCAAATAGTAAACATAATTCCTTCAGAATAAACACATTTAGGAAATATAGGTAAATTCTGTGCACAATTATTATCAAAATAAAAATAATGCCTGGAAAGTGTCCGAAGGAAGAAAAAGATCAGATATATATCGCCTCGTCGCTTCGCCTATTCACCGCTCACTTGGCGAGGCAGGAAGATGAGACGAGAAATAAGTATTCGCGCCACATCTCCCCCCACTTCGCACCAATATGCGGGATCCCTTTTGATTGCCAGCAAAATTCTTGCTGCTCTTTGTTTGGCTACGGTTGTCTCTCATTTTCATTTTTGTGATGCCATAGCATCTCTTTGTTGAATAGTAGGAGAAAGTTAACGAGACCGTTTAGACTTTTTTATATTAGGACAAGTAATTTTCAACTGCATAGCATGGTTGATCATACTGCAAAATAAGCCAAACAATTACCGTGTCGTACTTGGAAAAAAAAGCTTTGGGACATCGGTATTTCATAAAATTGTTTTACGGGGCTATATAATTGTGAAATATTCTACAATATTTACAAGAAAATGTTTACACAGTTGGTTTATATAAGTAATTTAGACTACCAAAATATTTTAAAATATAACTTTATATATATTCTATTAAGTAATTGTTAAGTGCCTATTGGTGTAAGCTACAATTCAGCATTATTTATGTTTTTTTACACATATAAGCGTAAAAAGAGAAAAGCAAAAAAAAAATGCATTCGATGTTCTTGGTGTCCTAATGTCAAAACAAAGTACCTGTGTAAATCGAGCATAAATCAGAATTCATGTTATATTCTGCTCGCAATATCTTCACACTTTTCGAATAAAACTTTTAAAAAATCACCCCATGTACAATTTTTTTTCTCCTGAAATATACATGTATCGTAAGCATTTTGTACTTCTGCTGACATAAAAGTATCTTATTTCTGGGTTAAATCCATATTTTAATTACTGTATATTTTATCTGTACATTTTAAATTTTTATTTTCAATTTGTATGAAAAAAAGAACAGAGGGAAAATATATGTTTTGGTAATGCCTAAGAAATAGTTGTTATGCAAAATAGTCTTAAATTGGGTGCGCGCAAATACGGTGCACTCTCCCATTCCTGTATTTTTCTAGATGTGGTTAAGAGGCCCGCCTGCCTGCATCGTTTTTCTCCGTTTTTGGCTGAGAAGCGCGGGAAATATAAGGGTAAGTGACCCTGTGCACGCTCTACAAGAGCGCCATCGCCGCTACGCGCAGGGCTCTACACTGGCGTGCTGTGTTCTTGTAGTGCTGCGTGTACCTATAGCACTTTCAGGGGTGACCCTGTCATTTCACTGATGAAAAGTCTGTAGCAAGGTCCAATACAGGTTCATATCGTAGTTTGGTTCGTGTCCGACTTTAACGTTTTAAAATACGACGGTCTGAAAAAGCCGTGTTTCAGTATATTAGAGGGCTCTTAAATAATATTTAGAGCATACGTGGTAACTTAAAAAGTACCGGTCCTTCCTCGTCTGGGGTACGATGTCTTTTCGTGGTTACACCTACCGGGGGCATGTTTAATAGATTCGTTGAAAAACCAGCATTCAAAACACTTTGGAACGCAGTTCAAGCTCTAGGCAGATGGAATCCTTCAGCCTTTTTTTTGCATGAAGCGGAGGAATATTTTGAAAGTAGAACTTCAGCAGCGCTTCAGGAAAGGCGGAAATAACCGTGGATGGTTTATATAGTCAATTCGTGGTTACTTACAACTTTTCTGAAGCCATGCATAAGTTCTACTTCCAGGATATTCATCCGCCCCATACAAACAACGCTTAATAAATAGATCAGTTTAGAAAACTACACCAAAGGGACAACACATTGCATTAGCACGCACTGAGTGTAATGTTAGTTTGCATAAGAACTATTTCTCACTAGGCATTACCAACTCGTCTATTTGCTCTCCGTTGATAATCATATTAATTATGAATGGAATGTTATGATTTGTAGATAAAATGTTGGTACAAGTTTAGTAAAACAGAAAGTGAAATAGTTTTATGTGAACAGAAACATAAAACGCGTGTGGTGCATGGCCTGATTATGAAAGAAGCAAACACCCCGGGGGTGATTTTTCAAACGTTGCGATAGGAAAAGTGTGAAGAAGCCGCGAATACTGTACGACAGCATGCGAGCGGGCACATCGTTCTACACCAGGCGGGCGTTGTTCGCAGCTACTACCTGGACGTGTTCTCGCTGGAGGACCTGGAGAAGGCGCGCCTCGCCGTCTACATGTTCCAGGACATGTTCGGGCCGGCGCGCTTCGACCGCGACAGCGCCGCGCGCTTCACGCTGACGGTGAGGAAGAACTACCGCCGCGTGCCGTACCACAACTGGACGCACGGCTTCTCCGTCGCCAACACCACCTACAGCATCATCAAGCACAGCCCGGGCATCTTCACCACCCTCGAGGTACGTTCTCTAATAATGCCTGCTCACCTCTTCAAGCCAGCGCTTTTCAAAGAAGTCTCATTTGGAAGAATAGTCAATAAATGTATTTTATTGTAGCCTTAGGCGTTAACTTCCGAGTGCGATGGAACATACACACTATGCTTATTACTTACATGGCAATATTTATTTTTAAAGGTGATTAAAAGATAAATAAATAACTAAGGCCTCAAAAGTGCTCACTTTACCGTGAACAGTCCATACATGCATGTGTTCTTAACGGGCACACGTGGTGGTATGCACCCAGTAAAGTTGGTAACGACAGAGGGAAAATATTCTTATGCCTCAACGTTGAATAAAAAGTGTTCTGTAAACATTTGTCATTACAAAAATGCTTTATTTTTCTTTCTGTTTTTTTTAAAACGTATCTATATGTGTGAATTAACCAATTTGGCTAATATTTAATTCTATAATAATTTTATTGATTCCCTTGACTGGGACATGAATAAAGTGATCAGGTCCACAGCAGTATTGGTTTTACACAAGGCGGAAGGATACACAGTGTTCTTACAAGTAGATCTTAAGCAGGGCTTTCAAAAGTGCTCATTTTACCGTGAACAACCTATACCAGCATTTACCATTGTTAGGCCCGGGATTACGTTGACTTCGCATTACGCGTAACACGTATTACGCTACACTTTCACGTTTGCGTAAGGTCTTTTCGGGTTCTACATTGTGATGAATCACGTAAGCAGGTAAACTTATTGTGCGCTGAATAAGTATGTCCTTTAAAAATTTTTATGCCTTCGAGAATGAAAACTTGTGTCTTAAGGTTACCACCTACCTAACGTTTTTTTCCCGCGTTTGAGGCCAAGAAGCGCGGAAGCGATAAGGGCGACACTGCCACGCGCATAGCGTGCGCCATCGCCACTAAGTGCAAGGCTCTCAACTGGCGTGCAGTGTTCTCGTCGCACTGAGTGTACCTATAGGACTTTCTGCGGTGACCCTACTATTTTGTTGGTGAAAAGTCTGTAGAACGGTTCAATGGAGGGCACTTAAGTAGTTTTGTGTGTGTTTTCTGAGGCGTCTATTTTGAGATACAGCACTTTGAAAAAAGCAGTTTTTATCTATGTTGGAGTACTTTGAAGTGGTATTCCCAATGTGCGCGATGTCTTAAAATCACTCAACAGGCTTCATCTGATGTATGTATTCTTTTCGTAGATCAGCACGTTGGACGCATGTTTAATGGTTTAGTAGAAAAACGAGTATTTCAAACACTCAGCAGCACGTTTTAAGCGCCAGATAGGCGGGAGCATTAACACTGACGTGGAAGTTACAGGTTGCGAAAGTATGGCGTTCGTGATTTATACAAATATTGAAAACAACTAGATTACTATAACCTCCATAACGAAATATCCCTCAGAGATGTAGACATGTTTTTCGTGCGTACGGGAATAATCGTATGCAGTTAGCTTTGAACTTCTCAACGATATTTAATTGAGTTTCGTGAAGTTCTAAACATTGAAAAATTTGTGGTAAACGTGTACTTCATGCAAGCATATTTATACCTTCTAGAAACGTATACTGTGGTAATGTAAAGCAAATACCATGCAAAGCTCCCTAAATATTTATGAATTGATAAACAAAAATAATCCTAGTGTCACTTCTGATACTCTTTCGTCGTCTTGTCCAGGAGAATATTGTACATGCGGTAAATAAATTAAAAACCGAAGAAGAAAACGTTGCAAAAATAAAAACAACCCCATTAAAAGTAAATATAACACAATATCGTCTTTACTGTGATTGGCCAGCGATATCACGTGGTACAGAGTTACGATGATACGTAACTCTGTACCACGTGATATCGCTCGCCAATCAAAACCACGCGAAAGCTTGACTTTGACAAGCAATCCTTTACGTGAACGTACACGTGAAACGATAATAATAGGTGTAATTTAAAATGCAGATGGCGTAGGTAATAGTTTTATTTGTAACGTGGTACGTGAAACGTAAAGGTTACATAAATCCCGGCCTTAACCAGGATAGCGTATGGAAATGTTGGCCACACACAAACACACACAGACACACACCTAAAAAAAATGTTGCACTTCCGGGATTTCTGAGATACTAGGTTGCATTCAGCCCTAAAAGGGAAGTATGCAAAGTAGTTCACACCGTCTTTACAGAACACTATGCCAGACTTTACCAATGCCTTATCTTAATGCGCCCAAAGACCCAGCGGACTTCTTTCATGTGCAAACAATTACAAGCGCGGCAATTTTTTTTTAGGTATAGTAGAGGTGCAAATATAGAAATATTGAGCTCCGCTTCTATGCAAAGTTTGAGAATTTCACTATTGATTTGATACTTTCCTGAACAAATGTAGGAAAGGTACCATAAATATATGGAGACTTGTCATCCGTGCTTTCTCACTATACGTATTCACTGATGTAGTAAGTTTGCAAACTTTTTTTTTGACTGTACATTGTTATTTGCTAGTATATATATATAAATAGTATGTTATTTTTCACTCTTTTCTTGCTCTCCAACAGTACAAGGCCAATGACCGAAGAGGGCACTGTTTTGGGGTAAGGGAATTGCTAAAAAAAAGGCAAGGAAAAACCATTTGCGAAAAACCAGGAACTCCACCACATTACAAAAACCCTGCTGAAATTCGCTTTTGGTAATACCACTACCAATGTATGTTTTTTTTGTAAACTATACAACGGACGACAGAATAAAAACATTCTCCTTACCAGATGCAAATACATCTCTTGTAAATAAGCAAACATGCCAGTTTCATAAGACATTTTCGTAGATTCGTGAAAATATCAGCACAGCTGTTAAAAAAATTAGTTTTCTCGATCAAAACATATTCACACGCAGTAATTGTTTCGTATTAAAGGCATACAAGACACTAAACTATACGTACGCCTGCGGGTGATAACTCGCGCATGTATTACTTTCTTTGGGATTCAAACCTATGGCACATCACACCAACACACTACATCACGAATGTTAAATAGCACTTCCGTCTTAGTGGCAATTAAGTATTACTAAATACCAGTGCAAAGGAAGCTGAAGAAATGTACGTTTTTAGTAATAAAACATATTTATACATTTTATTACTTCTCCGTCCTCAAGCTGCAGTCAATTAGTTTCTTAATATTATTGAGACCTTCCGCAATAGCGCTCTCGTCAAAAACTATAAGTCGATCTAGTACATATAAGTAGACCACGCCTCGTCGAACATGCTTGAACTCCTACCAGTTAGTATGTTAGTCCTCTATCTTTCATTGGCCTTATCCCCTTGTATTTGCGTAGTTCACTCATCCTTCGTTGCTATGGCCTTATAAACAACTAGCGAACCGGCCCGGCTTCGCCCGGTAACAATAAAGTTTTTGCAGTGATACTTTGAAAAACAAAAATGGTTACTGTGGGTCATCCTTAAAAGATAAAGATATACTATACCGGACTTTTCTCTAGGCCTTTTTGAGAGCTACAATTCTGTAGTTTATTAATTTGATGTATCTCTTATGGTTTAGTCAGCGCAAGCCATGCAAGTGCCCTAAAAGCGGTTTTTTACGACTCGATTACAAACGGTTCGATACTTCTCTACTATCCTTACATAAACTATAAATGTATTATACACCAAAACCTGTCTCAAGAAATTCTCTAACTAAATTATGTTGAAAACCGCATCAAAGTTCATCAAGTAGTTTAGAAGCACAAAGCGAATACACATACAGACGTGGATAAGCGACTTTGTTTTATACTGTTTAGAGATGGTTTAAATAAAACATTACTTCGGGCAGACGACATTGCAAAGCCATACCGCCTGTGAAAACACATATAGTGACGCATTCCTTGGCAACATAGCTCTGCTACGGTGCATGTCCGAAATAATTTTTCATTTATTAACTGCCCCCGTTGCAAGTGTCATTCAAGGAACATAAGGTTATACATGGTTATAAAATTATACCATACACCACCACTACCTGATTACCTCGTGTTAATACATAACATTAATTTGTATTTCCTCTAGATTAATTTTCAAAGTGTTTGTGATTAGAGCTTTTACTGTTAACAGGTGTCTAACATCGCTCAAGTTTGAAGAGGACGTATATGCTTTTCCCGGTCGCGGTTTGCGAAATTTAACAACTTAATTTGAGAATAATTGGTGGTCGACAATTAAGATTGGCACTGGGAACTGATTTATTTGTACGTAAATAATAAATTGGCCAATTTTAATGTTTGTGTTTTTGTAAAGTGTAATCCAGAGCTTCGATCTGTAAGTTTACGAACTGATTTCCAGAGGTTATCTGTATACATTGTCTATAAAATAAACAACAGAACGATTCGCTTTTGCTTAGCTCCCTGAGCGCACAGCAGAATTATCTAGTTTAAATTATTTATGAACCACTGCTGAAAATACTTTTTTGATTTCTATAGAAAGAGAAGAGCTGTGAAAGCAATTTGTGTAATTTGAGAATATTGATAATGGGAACTTGAATAACATACGAAAACCGTCACTATCTTCTGCTAAAAGTACCCGGTAAATTAAGAGGGAGAATTACTGCTTAAATATTAAATTACAAATCAGTATCTGGTAACAAAGGTGTGAGTTCCTCCACAACTCTCAGAAGTTCGGCGTTGACCACGGAAAAACTTGTTATTTTACATTTGTACCACATACTGCTCAACTTTTATACATTATGAGTAATTACTCTTTCCTTGTAAAAAAAAAAAAAGAAAATGATCCACAGTTTTTGCAAAAATACGTCTCAAAATCACAATTTAACTGTTTTAGAAATGTACAAATAATGAAAACCATCTTACGTACAGAAATGAGATAATTCACACTGAAATAAGATGTAAAAAGTTACTTCAAAAAGTACATAAAATATTTTTGCTATTTAAAGAAATGACCGAAAATACGGAAATTCTAACATATTTTTTATTTGTGGCTGTCCCTAAATTTGTAGAAAATAACTTTGCCCAACATACCTTAAAATGAATTAAGACAAGATCTTTCAGTTGCTCATTTTAAACTTTCGGCAATTAGTTTGGTTTGTTTCATTTATATATATCACAAAAAGAATAACAATTTTACTTTAACGTCATTTTGCAGTAACAATGCGATCAAAAAAAATTTATCTGAAGAACAGCTAGTCACATAAAATATCTACAAGTTAAAAAATATATAGTACAAATATCAATTCATTTTTTTTTGCCGACGCTTTTAAACACAACGAAAAGTCCCATTTTTTATTTGATGTAATGATAATATAGTCTTATGACTATTTGAAATATCCCTTTCATAAAGAATGTTGCCGTGGAGTTCTTCAGACACCACTAGTATAAGAGCGCCATTAAATTAAGCATAGACCGAAGAATATCAGTTGATGTGTAACTCTAAAGCATCAAAAATCAGATAAGACAAATAAAGTGTTTTTAAGGTAGTTTATATCTGGAGTTTATAATAAATGATATTATCTTTTTCCTAGTTTTTACTAAGCACCTACAATGTGGCGACAACCCCAAGCAGATTTTCAGCAGTGTATACTAAAGTCAGTATGCATTTTAATGTTATATCTTACGAGGAAAATGTAAGTGGAGGTTAAAATTTATTACCTGCTATTTGCAAACTTCTCTTGTTTCAATTAATTTCAAATAATATTTTGTACATAAAATGGTACATTCATTCGCAATTACTCCTGCCTCATAGTAACACAGAGACATATTTTACCAAAATTTTTTTGGACAGGAACATCTGAAATAAAAATTTAAATAAAGCATTTGGTTGTTTAGTGCTTGTCGTTCTAGACATACACGATCGTTTGGAATAACATCGTGGAGCAAAGAAATTGAAATCTTGATTCTCTCGCGCTATGTGTTTAAATTATATAGGCTGTTCACGGTTATTGAGGACTTTTGAAAGCCTTGCTGAAGATCTATTTGTGTGCACGTTGTATATCCTTCCACCACGTGTAAAATTAACATTTCCATGTACCTGATCACTTTATTCATGCGCTTGACACGTGAAGTTGTGAAATTATTACAAAGGTAAATGTTTTATAAAATTTACAAATTTCTGCAAGTGCATGCATTAAAAAAAAAAAAAGAAAGTAAAATAAATTATTTCGGTATTCACAAATGTCTCCCTAACATTTTAAATTCAACGTCGAGGCAAGCAACTGCTTACTCTCCCCCGTTACAAACCTTACTGGGCGCATGCCTGCCAGTGTGCCTGTTCAAATATAATATATGCACGTAGGGGCAGTAACATTTTTCAAATGTTGATTTCAAAAGCGCCCAAATAAACCGTGGACTGCCTATAGTAATTTCACCTTAAATTTTATCTCAAAATTTACAACTGAAATACTAGCTGACCACATTATAAATTTCCAAGAAATATCCTTTGTGCCAATCTGTTAACCTGAACAATTATTTTCCGCTAAAGCCTAACGTGTAAAACTTTGTTTAATCGTGAGAACTGTACGAAAAAATTTCTAAAATTATATTTCTTATAACATGTTATATTAGTTTTTGAAATGCCATTTACCCGTAATCAGATTGNGTGCCCAAATAAACCGTGGACTGCCTATAGTAATTTCACCTTAAATTTTATCTCAAAATTTACAACTGAAATACTAGCTGACCACATTATAAATTTCCAAGAAATATCCTTTGTGTCAATCTGTTAACCTGAACAATTATTTTCCGCTAAAGCCTAACGTGTAAAACTTTGTTTAATCGTGAGAACTGTACGAAAAAAATTTCTAAAATTATATTTCTTATAACATGTTATATTAGTTTTTGAAATGCCATTTACCCGTAATCAGATTGTTTTCAGATTTTTATTTTAAATTACAATGAATAAANTGTTTTCAGATTTTTATTTTAAATTACAATGAATAAAGAATGTAATTTAATGAGAAGGTAGAAATGTTGTAAAAGGGGATGACCTGGACGTGGTAATGACTTCTAAGAAGGGCGGTTCAAAGCGTACAACATGGAAATTAGGTTAGTTGAAAGTGAATTACAATGACCGAACACGAATCACTACATCACAGAGGCCGGCGAGGGCACAATGTTTTCAAGTGTTACACTTTATGCAACTAAATGAGACTTCCCTGAAAATATTTTTTTTTTATACTCAGAGAGCACTGGCTTGTGGTGAGTCGCGCAAACCATACAATAATCATTCTAGTGCTGTGTTGTAAATGCAACTGCTGGAAAATGTATTCACCTTGGTATCGAACTTGTAACAAGAACGTACTTGCGTGGATTGAAGACAATTTTCGCTCTGTGTTCGCTCGTTTGTTTCCCATTTCCTTAATTCACGATTTCATAATTTTTTTTAAGTTATAGTTGCTTAATTTTGTTAATTTTTAGTACGTGTAACAACCTAAGTATATACTCTAGATCCTTGAAATAATTACACATGCTGGTATAAGATTGTTTTCAGTAAATTTCTGTAATTTACTGAAAAGAAACTTCATATGCCTAAATAATGTATTATTTTCTCATATCAACCACATAAACGGGAAAACAACTACTCCCTTTCATGCAAAGCAATATTTAAACAAAAAGTTTAATTAAATGTACACAAATGTTGTTCTTGTAGCCTTATGGCGACATTTCAAACTACCAGTAATTGTTATAAGGGTTTTATGGCCAAATCCAGTTCCATTAACCAGTTTACTTATATCATTAAATATATTGATAAGAATAATTTTTCAGTTTAGACCAGGTCGTGTATTAAAATAGTCGATAGGGGATGGAACTCTTAATACTGAGGTAATGTTTTGTGCTCCACCCGTTGAGCGTCTGTATTTTTAATACGTACAAGACACTGTACATTTTAAAGTCCCTTTTGCAAACGTAAATTGCATGTGTTTATGTACGACGTATATAACAACGAGCTGCGTGCTCCACATAGCACTATATATAGAAGGTACCATTTATCAACCTTGCTGTCATATGTTAAACGTACACATTGTTTTCACCTATGACGCTCTGTGTCACTAATATATTCTGCATGTCTGCAAACAAGATTTCATTGTTTTACGGTAATTCTTGTACTAAAAAAATTCATTTTTCATTTCAATCTAAACTTGTAACATTAAAAATAGTCTTGGTAATCTAGTGTCTTATACCAGGGATGGCGAACCAATGGCACGCGTGCCATTGATGGCACGCAAAACAATATTTTGGGCACGCCACGCCACGGATCAAAAGGTTTGCATTTTAGTTTAAAATAACAAAGTTCACTATGACGTATTGATGCATTCTGCATCCCGAGATATATTTTTCCGTCAGCAGGCACACACTGTCGAAACTCGCAACGACAAGGAAACGCGAACAGCCGCCATAAACCAGCTAAGGGTTCGGCGAGCGTGCCAGAAGAATGACGCCAGGATTCCGCCGCGACGAGAAGGCACAGCCTCTCGCAGCTGCGTCGAAAACGTTAAAAGGTTTCACAGCCCACAGCTGCATTTCTCTCGCAGGCTGGCTACTGCCAAAAACCAGCTAATAGCTTTGGCGAGCGTGCTGGAACAATAACACCAGAATTCCGGGAAGGAAGGAACACGTGTGTCTCGCAGCGGAAAGGGGGACGCTAAGCCCTATACAACTGGGGCCGGGTATCCCACTCGAGCACGTGGTGGGCGAAGCCATAAAACTTTAATGCCAAAATCGCCGGCGCCGCTGAGACCACGTGCGGATAGCCGCAGCGCCGAACACGTGTTTACGACCAAGGGCGCGGCGTTCAGCCCCCAGCCACGTGCGAGATGAGGCGTTTTAATATGGCTAACGGGCTAATAAAACGGCGGAGGAGCAGACGAGAAGAGGTCAGTTCTACCACAGACGCGGAGGGAGTGAGTCGGCGTACGCGAGTCGAGGAAAGAGGAGTGGAGCCGGGAGGAGTGGAGTTCGAGAGAAGGCATCACGACGCCAAGACCAATCTGCGAGGAACTGTCGCAGCCTCCCGACGAGGTGACGAAGCAGCCCCGAGTTCGACACCGGAGCGGAGTCAGCCCCAGCCGAGAGACGAACCAGCGCCTCGAGACAAGCTAAGTAGAGACATGCAGCAAGTGTGAAGAACCTTGTTAAGCGAAAAATAAAACGACATACGTGAACTCTCAAGGAAGTTCAAATTCATTTGGTAAATTTGAACTACGAACAGTAGTGTCAACATATTTACACGCCCTATCACTGAGGACTAGCATCCATTGCTGGCGCCCTACGCAGAGAGCAGATACAGACTTATACGCCATAGCGCAAATAGGGAGGTATCAGTATTATATTAGGAACGAACGCGCGCGAGTGATCCTACGGACCTACGCTAAGGAGTGAACGGGTGCGGTGCGCGGGGCGGCGGGCGGAAAGCGCGCTCGTTTGTTATTGTCTTGCCTTAGTTACGTCGTGGACTACAATTGCTAATGACGCATAGTTTGTTGACGTTTTCGTTCGTTCAATTTCGTTGACACAACTGTATTTTAAAGTTGATTTTTAACTATTATTTACCATGGCTAGTTCAGCAAAAAAACAAAAAGGGCAAGATAGTAAGTGTAATAGAGAATTTCAAACTTGGTGGACTGAAAAATATGGCATGATAAGTAAAGGCGACAAAGCGGTGTGTGTTTTATGTTCTGGTACAGTGGTATGTAGAACATCGTCTGTAAAACGGCATTTTGAAACAAATCACAAATCTCTTAGTCAAAAAAGCGAACCAGTGCAAAAGGAATTAATTGCAAGTGCAATGAAAGACAGAAATAAACAGTCAACGTCTATGATTAAATATGTTGGCAAAAATTGTCATACGAGCGCGGCAAGTTACTCGGCTGCAAATGTCATTGCTCGGCATAGTAAACCTTTTCAAGATGGAGAGTTTTTGAAGGAAGCCTGGTTAGCATGCGCGCCCTCACTTTTTGATGATTTCGATAATAAAGATAAGATAATTCAGCGCATTAAAGATACTCCTCTATCTAGAAATACAATAAAGGAAAGAATCTTAAAACTGGCCGAAAATATAACAGATCAACAAAAAATTGACATTAACTCCGCTCCTTTTATATCGCTATGCATTGACGAAAGTACTGACATTACTAAATCTGCACGTTTAGCTGTTTTTGCTCGATATTGCGTAGGAAACATCATTAAGGAAGAATTAATTGCGATAACATCGTTGCTAACAACTACAAAGGGCACAGATATTTGTACGGCTGTTAAAAATTCGCTTGCTGAGAAAGAAATTGATTTTAAAAAAATTGTTTCAGTCACAACTGATGGTGCTCCAAGTATGGTGGGCAAAAAAAATGGTTTCATAAGTTTATTTCAAACAGACGTAGGACATTCGATTCTTGAATTCCACTGCATAATTCACCAACAAGCCTTGTGTGCTAAGAGTGGTTTAACATCTCTTGATAAGGTAATGGCGGTAGTCACAAAAATAGTCAACCTCATATCGTCGCACGCTTTAAATAAGCGAAAGTTTGATGCTTTGTTGAATGAAGTCAACTCGGTATATAATGGCTTACTGATGTATAATAATGTTCGCTGGCTGAGCCGCGGGAACGTACTTCAAAGATTTGTTGACTGCTTGGAAGAAATCAGACTGTTTGTGCAAAATGAGGGAAAAATTGAACAATACCCAGAGTTGTTGGATGTTATGTGGCTTTCAAAATTGATGTTTTTTACAGACATATGCCAACATTTCAATGAATTGAACGTAAAGCTTCAAGGCACAAATAAAACAATTATCGTCATGATAGATCTCATTCGCGCTTTTGATGCTAAACTACATGTTTTCAGGAACGATATTACTACAAAAAACTACAAGTATTTCCCAAACTTGAAAAAAAATTTCAACCATTTAGATATACATGAGAAACCAGGTGGAGAAGTAACTGAATAATTTATTTCTGTAATTGATTCTTCAATCAAGGGATTCTCAGCGTGATTTTCTCAGTTCAGAGAATTATCGGAAACACTAAAGTTTATTATGTACCCTGATGTGACTTCATTTGATAAACTGAATTTGTCCCCATTCGATTGGTTGGAAATTGAAGAATTTGAAATGCAGCTGATTGATTTCCAGTCTAGTTCAGTATGGATTCAAAAATTTATTGAAGCAAGGAAAGAGTTGGAATTAATTGAAACAGAAAGATTGTCAAGCAATATAAGTAAAAATGCCAGTATCAAAATTTTGGAAACATGGAATTCGTTTCCAGACATATTTAACTGTTTGAAGAAGCTGGCTCGTGCTATTTTAACCATATTTTCATCTACCTATGCCTGCGAGTCATTATTTTCAGAGATGAATAACATTAAAGACTCGCTTAGAAACCGTTTGACAGATGACTCCAGTTCAGCATGCATTATGCTAAAAGTAACATCTTACAACCCTAATATAAATTATTTGTCATCTAATCTGCAACAACAGAAGTCACACTAATGTAATTTGAACTATGCGTAGAACTGAAACATTTATTATTTGACATTGCAAAATGTATTTTTGGTAGTAAATAAAGAGTTTTGAGTAGATAGTGTTTAGTATTATTATTTTTCTAATAATCACTAAGTTAAAATTATCTGACGGCACGTCTATGGCCTCATCGAACATTTCTTTAGAAAAAATGGCACGCTGATACATAAAGGTTTGCCACCCCTGTCTTATACCCACCACGTAATCAATGAAATTTTAAAATATGCATTTCGGATGTCGTATTTCTTTAGGAAAACAAACATAAAACTAATAGTAATGTAAAAATTATTCTACGATAATATATTTGCAAGATTCTATTCAACTTGTAACCATTTTCGTAATTTTTTTTTTTTGTGCTTTGTTTTGTTTTGTATAAAATATTGAGAATAAAATTAATTAAAAGTTGCAAACATATANATTTTTTTTTTTTGTGCTTTGTTTTGTTTTGTATAAAATATTGAGAATAAAATTAATTAAAAGTTGCAAACATATACAAACTCGTAATGCAACACTCAACACTTGCAATATAGACTCCAAATCAAGAAATAGTTTTGAAAATATTTCGAATATTTTTGTACTACACGTCGCTCACAGAAGTGCATATGGTACAAAACGGCTTTCTGTTTTCAAATAGCATTCTAAAAATCAAAATAAAATCATCCGCTTAAAGTAGAATTCGAACCCACGACCTTGAGTTTAAGAGCCTCGTGCCCTTCCGACGGAGCTGGTCGGGCGCCTACGCTATAATTTGGTCTGTTGTAAATGTATATTCTTCAGCATAGCACAAACACATGGAAGAGATACTGTTTGCGGCCAGAAGTAAAAGTTTATACTAAATAAAGGCTATTAATGAAAAAAAAATAAAATTCAGATATTTCACTTTGTGTATGGTAATTCTTGTGCATTTCTCAAATAATGGAGACTAATTATTACAAATTATTTACCCCTTCAGTACTTTTTTTAAACGGGTAAAGAGGCATGCATTAAGTTCCCCAGGTGTCTTGCAACGAAATTGCCAGGAACATTGTGTACTTATTTAAAACTTACTTTGTGAATTATCCAAAATAAGTTCAAGTGCTATCAGGCAATTATTAAAATGTATTGTAACCTAAAAAAGGTCAGACAATGCAAAACGATTCAACCTCGGGGTTGAAGTGCCTTAGTAATGTTACTGCAGTATGGCTAGAAAGGTAGTGTCTTAAATTGAGCGAGCACTGAATACTAGTTGCATTTCGTCAAGTAAACTGACATTTGTCAAACAAGCTTCAAGAGAGAAATTGCAAAATGCTGTGCCATATGTTTTGCTCAGTACACACTTTGCGTGCGGGCCAAACCTTAGTTTTAATGTTACTCCCCCCCCCCTTTTTTTNTTTTTTTTTGAGACTGGTTCCAGGTTAATGCCAGCCAGCCCTTGATCTTGACCAAATTACATGAAACGGTACGAACACATCACGCAGCATGCGTCAACTACCTTCAAAGTAATAATTTCACATGCTAACTAGTATCTATCGTAAAACATTTCTTGCCAAGATTGACTAATCAACCTTTCAGACTGTGGAGCATATTTAATTTCTTGGTAACGACAGAAAAACATGTTCGAAAAAAAAAATGTTGCAGTGGTACGTGTCATTTATATAGATTTAGAGAAATTACGGATCTATGTTAAGAGGCTATTTTTTATTTCTTTGTGATATTTCTATTCAAGTAATATTTTTGAAATGAAACTGCTTTGGGTGCGATGAGAGTAAAAGTACAAGGTCATATAATATAAAACGTTTTGCAACATTTGTGACGCCTAAAAGACGGAAGATCTGCACTCGGCTAGATAGAGAGAGTTATGTTGTATACCTAATAGTCGCAAAAGAAGGTTCACTTGGTAACGTGTACTGAGTTAAACGTGCTTTTTTTTTTCTGACTCGAACTATGTTATTTATATTCCACTTTGTCCAGGCCCTGGCACTGTATGTGGCGTCCCTGTGCCACGACTTGGACCACCGAGGGAAGAACAACAAGTTCATGCTAGAGACAGAGTCGCCGTTGGCAGTCGTGTACAGCACATCCACCATGGAGCACCACCACTTCAACCAAACGGTCACCATCCTTCAACAGGTAGGTAGACACAAACGCCAAGATCCGTCCACCCACTTCAAGTAAGTCGTTGGTTCGTTCTNACCATCCTTCAACAGGTAGGTAGACACAAACGCCAAGATCCGTCCACCCACTTCAAGTAAGTCGTTGGTTCGTTCTCCACGCAGTACGACACACTTCCCCGAATAACATGTGGGAGAGTGGGGTGTGTTACGACCAGCCATTAGCAATACTGCCTACCTCCTTTCGGTATGCTGATAATTTAATAAACTGCCAAATGTAATCTATTTAAATTAATAATAGAACACATTTTGTATGTGCTGACACAACACTGTATAAGCAGATAAAACAAAACTGCGAAGATATTATACACTCTCCCTCTTATAATATATCNGTGCTGACACAACACTGTATAAGCAGATAAAACAAAACTGCGAAGATATTATACACTCTCCCTCTTATAATATATCTGAGGAAAAAATAATTTAACTGCTAAATATAACAAAACATTTAAAAATTTCACAAAAAATCTAAAAGAATGAATTTTTGTACTTAAACCTAGTGTGTGCAATAACAGTTAAAAAAATTTACAAATGAAATGCACGTTTATATGTGAATAACAATATTTCGTTTCTATATTAGTGAGCCTATATTTAATAACTATACTACGTTGTATTTAAATAACTTTGAGTGTTGCTTACTGTGTGAACCAAGACATTCGTGCTTCGATTGGTACAACTACCAGAGATTCCTCTGAAAATCATCAGAAATAATAATGTTGATAAGGAAGATACAAACTCGAAGTGCGATTTGCAGGTTATTTAACGCGTCATAGTTTACCTGTAATGAACTATAGAAAACCGTGTAATCAATAGTCATGTGCACAATAAGTGCTTATGTGTGATAACAGGAGAAAATAATTTGGATGTACACAATAGGTCAAACGTCTCAGAACAACTAGTGAGGTCGGTTCAACAGGTGCTAGCCATGTAACAAATATAAAGTTGGGCCTTCCTTTTTGCTGTCATTACAGCTTTAACATTTGGGGATACACTTTTACTGTTATGGCATACATCTGGTGGAATTCGTTTCTGTTTTCCCTGTAAAATGGTGAACAGTAGATTTTTTGACTGCGATCGAGTGGATCTGGAACGCAAAAAATATTTCACCTCATCTGAAAAAACTTTATTTTGGGTTGATTAGGTCAGTTTAGCAACTCCATCTGATTTTCTTCAAACCTCGAACTGATTGGTCTTGACAGGAGAAATTTGTAGAAAAGTAGGAAATGTAATATTTCTAATTGTTGCAAAAGAGTGAGAATCGAGATCTAGTTTAAGATGTTTGGCTACATGCCAGATTTCATCGATCCGTTAATAAAAATGAATGTGCCAAGCACACACCAAGACGAACATCACCAGCTTATTGCACTGCTACCACCAAATTTCAGTTGCGACAGAGCATACTCAGGTTAATACCATGTGCCGGGCCATATACCAGGTCCAAGTGTATTTATCCGAGTGTCAGATCATGTTCTCTCACTTACCACTCCATGTGGCTTTCTTCTCTTGCTCCAGATACCAGTGGCGTCATCTTCACCACTTAAAACGATTTTAGGCATTGGTGAATATGATAGTAGCTTCTTACCAGTGACATGACCGAGGAAACCAATTACTGTTACCACCGAGGGGAGAGAGATGTCTGTAGTCGCTGTGCCTTATCTACGATGGAATTTCTCTGCGAATGCTGATATGTCCATCTGAGTGTAGTCTGCTCAGCATGCTTCAGAGTTTGCTCGCCTGAATTAATGAGTTTCTTGGGCCTTCTAGAGCGATGCTTAGGATATTTCTACTTGAATGTGATGCAATGTTGAAAAGTGCTGATACATGTTTACTCACCAAAACCTCTTTTGTTTTCCAACATTTCCCTCAATAGATTNTGCAATGTTGAAAAGTGCTGATACATGTTTACTCACCAAAACCTCTTTTGTTTTCCAACATTTCCCTCAATAGATTACAAGCGACTCTATAGTTCTGTGCAGATATATCTAATGACCCAGTAACATCTGCCGCATCACCTTGCAATGATGATCTGAAATAGTGAAATTTTTTTTGATTTCACTGAGTGATGTGTTGTTGTGCATTAAGGAGTGAAGGTGATTGAAACGTGCCATAAAAACCAATCCATGCATCATACTGGTCATCAAATGTTCGGATAGTGAAAGCAGGTAGCTTAATTGCTAGAACAAATGCTGGGTTGATCTTGTGCACTGTAAACGCCTGTTCAAACGAGGCGATAAGCTGAAGAGACATAGCAAGAACTGTAAAGGTAGAGATCCTGCAGCTAAGAAACGCTCTGTACTAGCTGCTCGTGAAACCGCATCGAATGGATTATACCTTAAACAATCAGCATTCAATGGAACTTTAAAATATTATGTGATTGGGAATAACTTTGTACGTACAAACAACATATGTACATACCTTGACCGCATTAAGCAAAGGATAATCAATCAATTGACAGAAGAAGTCGAAGAAGGTCCCATAAAATATAATGTTTGGCTGGAGTGTACCTACAAAAATCCACAACCTTCCAACGTAGCCTTTAGTCGACGAGCATTCAAGACTGCGAACGTAGCTATGTACAGAGATGATAGCATTCCAAGGGCTGTAGAGGCCTTGAAAGAAAAACTTTATCGTGAAGAAGAACAATATATGGCCAATAGTTGTGGTTGGATGCTTGTTAACATATACTCTCTTGAGATGCGTATAATACGATTATATTCACTACTTAAAAAGTGAGCATGCTGCTATAAATACACTATGTGAATGTTGTGAAGAATATAGGGANGATAGCATTCCAAGGGCTGTAGAGGCCTTGAAAGAAAAACTTTATCGTGAAGAAGAACAATATATGGCCAATAGTTCTGGTTGGATGCTTGTTAACATATACTCTCTTGAGATGCGTATAATCCGATTATATTCACTACTTAAAAAGTGAGCATGCTGCTATAAATACACTATGTGAATGTTGTGAAGAATATAGGGATTCCGTTTTTATGTTTGTAGTCTGAAGTATGTATATATATTTATGATTTAAATGAAAAATGTTTCATTTCTCGCTGGTGATACACCTTGCCCTACCATGACTACTTCTCTGATATAGAGAGTATGATAGCCTTGGTTTTCAGATCTGTCATTACATGATGGTACTGCAAGCGTGCATGATAAAAATATTTAATGAAATGATGTGTCAAATTATAATGATTTGAAAGTTAGTACTTCAATATTTGCTGTGTAGGCACATCACTGGATGTGCCTACACAGCATGCTATGGCAATTATGATACAATATTGAAATTATCTGTACAATAACTAAGAATGGATTGCCATCGTATTACATTTTAAGCAGGTTTGATGCAACAGACATGAAAACATGCTGTTGAAGTGGTACAAATTAGACCCTGAGACTTGAAGGAAGCGGAAGGTGAAGGTCGAGTCAGGACTAGTTAGACCTGCTTCAGTGCGGTATATGGTGAAGAGAGGTCCTACATAAATTTCTACATGACTGGTGTTGCTCTAATACACTACAGTTATTTTTCTAGTAAATACAAATGAGGAACTAAACATATTCCGATAGTTAAATGTCAAGGCCATATGGCATAATAAAAGATTGCAGAAGTGATGTAGCCCAAGATGGTGGTTAGAGCGGACCGAGTAATCAGCAGGCTACAATATCGAGGTGGAATGCAGAGCATGAATACAATGTAAGATGGTGTGGGAGCACAGGTGACTTAATCGTGGTGACAAAATGAAGAAATATTGACAGAGAATTAAAGGAAGGTAACTAAGAAAAAAACTAAATCAAAGATGGTGAACATGGCATGACAGAGCACGAGAGAATTTTTCTTTCGTCAGCTTGCCTGGTGGATTTTACGAGAAATTAGCACCACTTAGGTGATGGAAATATAATGAAATATGACAGGCGAATACAGCACCACATATACTTTAAATAAATATAAACAAATACGGCTGCCACCTGGTGGCTAAATTTATAGCTCGCCTGGTGACGAAAACGAAAATTAATACACTAGTGCCACATATGTGATAAAAAAAGGAAACAAAAAACAAATGAATAAACCAATATGGCTGGTGGGGTGCATTCGACAGTATGAGTATCGCAGAGGGGGGTGGAGGCCTGCCTTTTAATTAACCAATGAAAAATATTGTAAGGGGAGTGAAAGCTTATGACAATGTGATTGATAGGAGGAAGGTCAGTCGTCTGCGGGACATGGTGCTGGGAGAACCTCTGGAAATGTACATTTTTAAATAAATATGGTATAAAATTTTAAAATTGTTTTTGAAAATTTTGCTTTTTTTTTAGAATTTTTGGGGATTATTTGGAATTGTTTTGGTTCAAAGTCATACAAGGTCACGGGGTTATTATCTAAGGTCAAGTTAAAGATCACTTGGATTCAATATGGTGGTTGGGCGACATCATACATAACATGGTAGCCGAAATAGCATAATGACAGGGCATTATGCTGGCTTCGGCTCCGAGCTCCGCCATGTACAAACATTCAACATTTTATAATTTTTTAATATAAAATTTTAAAAATAATTTTTTATAAATATTTGGAAATTTTTTATAATTCATGGAAATTTTTGGGTTCAAGGTCAAATGTCATTGGAGTCGAGGTCAAGGTAATTGATATCCGAAATGGTGGGTAAAATGGCAGACAGAACCAAGATGGCTGGCGGTCGGCTCCGGCTCCGATTCCGGATCCCGTATATCGATTTGGCATACCTATACCTATAAAACCAATATGACCGCCACTGTCCTGGCTTTGAGATGTGAGCCTCCAAAATCCTTCCTATGAATCTAAAGGTGCCTTTTTGCGGCTCGTTTTTGTAGTTGGTCGATCGGTGCTTTTTTGAGGGAAGAACGGATAATCTTGAGGGTAAAAGGGAAATTTCGAGGAAAAAAACAAAAATTTTGAGGGAAAAATGGCCGCCGTGGAACTGGAATGACAGAGCATGAACAGCTCCGTGCTACATTCGGCTGCTCCCTTGTTCCCGATTCGCCATAATCATTATACTATTATTGTCAAATCATCAATCCCTATCAGCAGCAGGACCATTTGGCCCGGGCCTCACTTTATAAGGGGCCTCAAATTTAGGATATGGACTTTACATTTCAAAACAAGCAACATAAGAATTTGTTAAGAGTTAGTGTTTTCGTGAAAATTGGCTGTACTCTGTTATTAATGTATTCAAATTATACGCGACTTGTAATCTTTTAAATTTTGCATTTATTATTTTCCCAAATGTATAAGGGGGTCTCAAAAATTATAAATTGTGTTTGGCATCTATCGACCTCGTAAAGGGCCTGCAAGTCAAACAAATGTCGCTACTTGTGACTAAGATTCATGCCAATTTGTACAAAGGAAATTGTTTACTGCTGAGTGATCGCAGCAGATAATTCCACGAATGAAGACACTAGCCATAAGTGCACAGTGCTGGTGCTCTTCGAGCACGACAGAATATGTAGCGATGGGCAACGTATAGTGGCAGAATAATGACTTTGTTATGAGTATACCAGATTTTAAATGTTAAACTACATAACTTGATCAGCAATATATGGATACGAAGTGCATTTCCTAAACTTCTAAAGCACAGAAAAATGTTCCACGAATGTTATTTGTTATCAGAATTTAGAGCCTATGCAACTAAAATGGTTTAAGTAAATGAGTGAAGATGTCAGTATTTGTATCTTAGCAAGGATGACAAGAGAACAAAAGAATTTGAGAATTTATTTGATTACGATAATAGCAGAAACTGACATTTCTAAAACTCTTTTTCACCAAACAAAGATTAAATATTTTATTTCAAGCAAATTAATAATTGCCATTTTCTTTACAAAATTATTACATATCTACCGGTGTGGAGCTTTCTGTTTTTTCTAATGTTATTTTACTATGTTGTTTAAACTGTTTCAGAAAGGACATAACATCTTCAGCAAGCTAACCAACTCTGAATACAAGCAGGTACTGGACCTCGTGAAACATTGCATTCTCGCCACTGACCTCGCAGTCTTCTTTCCCAACAGAGCTCAGCTGTTCGAACTGGTTAGCACAGACCAGTTCGTTTGGACTAGCTACAACCACAGGTGAAGGAAAATATCTATAATGTAGTTTACACGTTGAATTTAAAAGTAGTAGTTCACGACGAACAACTATTTAACATAGTTAAATGCTAGGTAAAATATATTGCAGAAGCATTTCCCCGCTAAATGACGAATAATTATCTCAGACATTTACTTTAGCAACCTGTTAATTCGTTTGCACAAATTTTTGCTTAATAGAGTTCTTTTCAGAGATTCAAACTCATGTGGCAAGGGTCCAGAAAGAGAAAATAGCGTATCATATTGCGTCACTTAAAACGTCTTCAGAACTGATATGTAGTTTAATTCAACTGCGGGACCCCGTCACATTACTACATTCCATAGTACTGTCGGCAGTATAAGAACACACAACTGTTGTATACACATAGGTACTAATTTGGTTTCTTCTGTAGAAGAGAAAAAACTTCGCGGGGAAAAAAACCACGAGCATGCTACAAATAGAAGCTCCGAAGGATCTAGTTGTGTAGGTGTGACCCCTATATAAGATGTAGAAACAAAGAGGCCGAGCCAAAATTCCCACTCCGGCACCCTTATACATGTATAATAATAATTATAGTATACAGCAATAAAGCAAAATGTCATTTAGAATAAAAATATCACCGTGCTTGATAAAAGTGATAAATAATAATAAATATTTCAAATCTGTAACGGGAACTATATGTATATATAATTATGGTTTTTTTTAATGAAAGAAATTATCGTTAATTTTGTTGGAATCCCACAATAATAAAATAAAAATTCAAAACTACAAAATATGTCGAGTCATAAAAAAACCTTTTCGAGGTTACATTATTTTCCTTTTTAAAGTATGGATAGTTTTCAAAATGAGATTAACGCTGACAGAATTACAACATATGTCGAGTCGTACATAACTTTAATAAGTAACTACATTTTTTTTTATATTTAAGTTTGGGTTCGAAATAACATGGCGACTTGATTGCTGTATTTCATGCACATGCCGAAAATAAAAGAGAGGTGGCTGTACTTTCCTGAGATGTGACCCATCTTCGGGACATCTCCCTTGTCAACGCCAGCATATATCTGCCACGCCTCTGCAGCAGGGAAGAGAAATTGCCTCAATACAGCATTCTCCGACCCAACAGGTCGACCGGCGTAAATACAAAATTTACGCATAAAATAAAGAGGCAAGGACGAAAATATATATTACAAAGGCGACGATCAAAAAACAGAACAAGAAACACTTACCCAAAGCGGTAAAATGAAACGATCATTCCATAAAAAGGTGGATGATCGTCGGAGCGAATTATATTTTTAGTCGTAGGGTGCATTCCGAAAATACCAGTTACTATCACAAATATCAAGTCGCTTCACACAACCAGGGATACTATCATTTTGTTATGCGGTATTATACATTAATACCATAAATACGTTATAAAATTATATTGACAGAAAATAATTTAAATATGAAATTCATAAACCAAATACAGGATATTTCATTACAAATTACTTTTAAATGAAATTATTTAAATCGGTTGACACAACAGGTTAACCGGAGCAGCGTAACCGGTCACCAATAAATTTTAAAATTAAAAAGTAACGAAATATTGGAATATTGTGAGTTAAATAAACAAAATTTCAGAAACAATGCACTAAAACATTATCTAACCTTGCTTTTACATGGAAATGAACAATAAAGCTAGGTTGGCCCTACTGGAAAAGAAAACAAGCGGCTATGCCAAGAAAACAAAAAATATTCCTTGGAAGAGAATACAAGGTTAAAATAATATAGTTAGAAATAAGCGAGTGCGTACAAACGGCACACTTCGTTACAAATACATCTTCTTGTGAAAACTTATATTCTCTACACCATTCGTAAAATAACTTAATTATCATAAATTTACTTTTAATACCAACATGATTATACTTAAAAGTCATCAATAGCGTGCTTAAAATTCACGTTAGCAATATTGATGAAAGAGAGTTTAAAAATACATCAAATATAGCTGTTGGCTTTTTGGCGATTATAATAATTCATTTCATTAATATACTTTAGGGGACTTTATCTGAAGAACGGATTTTCTTAATGCTGGAATCTTTAACATAAAATCTAATTTAAAAGTTCTGTCGAATTGGTGCTGGGAACAGGAGTGGACAAATTTAGTGTATTATATAAACTGCGTTAGAAAATTTCATCTAGCATGCCAGTGCATCAATGCTGTGATATACCGCGGCATCTCTTCATTTTACCCACCACATGATATTTGTGGAGTTCCCGGAAATGTTTTTTTTACCTACTTTGAGGTTGATATAACGATATATAAAAGTCAAAGTTTGTATATATGAAATAATGTATGTATATGTGTTTGTTCTCTATACATTATACACTATTAGATGAATCTGGACCAAACTTGGCAGGTAAATTCAGCGGTGCATAGTTTGAAATACAGCGTAGGCCACAGTAGGCTCCGGTCGTCCTCTGGGCCCAAAATACAAACCAAAAAACTGGGTCCTGTATCCCTCATTCACAACTTACATCCCTTCTCGATGCTAAATTTAAATATCCATTGTTTAGTTAAGTGCTGCCCTCTAGGCAGATGTATAATCTGATTGAACTGTTCCTGTTCATTTCTTAACTCATTATACTCTTTGGAATATTTCGTGTTTTGAAGTTACAAATTCGTCGTGTGCTTTTTTACGCACTGTGAAATTCCTTCACATGCAATGAATGCAATAATCCACGCGGAGTCCAACAAATGTATGATACCGGTAGACACTGCAGACATAGTTACAATGCAACACTTGGTATCAAAGCACGACAAATTTAGTTAGCATTATCATGCTTAAAAATTGTATTTTTATGGGTACGTTACCAATTAGCTTTGTCATGATTGCATTGTTGAATTTTATACTGTTGTTGGCATGTTTCAAAGCTGGTTACATTATTTTAAGTAAAATTTGCTGCGACAGAACAGGTTCAACAAGGCTATGTTACTTTATTGAAGAATGTAAGTTTCTTTGTAACGATTAAAAATATGCTTTTGTGGCATTAACCATGATTCAGGGACTGTTAGGTTATCATAATTAAAGAATAAGTATCACCTAATTGTTGTGGTTAAAACAATGTTCATCCTATTTTTGATAGTATAACTTGAATGTTAGGCTAATGGTAGTGCGTGAGTTATTACTATTTACTGAAAAGCCCAGATTTGTAGATTATTAAAATATAAATAATATCCTGGCAACGCTGGGTTGTTCATTTAGTGTTTTATGCATCGTATATTAAGGATCAGGCAACACAGTGATAGCCAATACTGAGATACTCACAGAAAAGCTATGAGGAAATAAGAACTTTTACACAAGGTACTTGTAAAGAATAAAGGACTGAATAAGCAATAACGTCTTGTTAACAAAAATGGTTGAGAATTCTAGACATGTCATGTGAATATTCATTGAAAACGTGATTGATTAAAAAAAATAGTCATGATAACTTTCTACATTGTAAAATAATTAATAACTCATTTTCACTACTCAGTCTGTATTCTCCACGTCACTGNGTCATGATAACTTTCTACATTGTAAAATAATTAATAACTCATTTTCACTACTCAGTCTGTATTCTCCACGTCACTGTAAGAAGCATACGTAGATGAATTTTAATTTCATGAAAATTTTGGCTTTTAATTTATACAATGGAATCTCGTAGTGTTCAGTGAAACTCATCGGCCTTGGTTATTGTGTATGAAATTTCCTGCATCACATTACAGTTATCTTACTCTGTCACAGGTTGCTGCTGCAGGCTATAGCAATGACCGCCAGTGATTTGTCTGCTAGTGCCAAGCCATGGGATCTGCAAGTCAAGACAGTCCAGGTCATATTTCAAGAGTTCTACGAGCAGGTAAATCATTCCGTTTATAATGCCATTATATGTAGTGANGACCGCCAGTGATCTGTCTGCTAGTGCCAAGCCATGGGATCTGCAAGTCAAGACAGTCCAGGTCATATTTCAAGAGTTCTACGAGCAGGTAAATCATTCCGTTTATAATGCCATTATATGTAGTGACATATCTACCGAGTTTCGTAAGTAACATTTGCATTTTGTAAAAAGATGAGTTTGGGCCACATATTGTTATTATTTTCTACATTTTTGCATTATTAAACACAGGCTGAGATTCGAATTTGTCAAAGTTTACATTATGCCGATTAAAAATAAAAAAACACAGATTTCCATAAATTTACAAATTATTTTCTTGGTACTAGCACTGATTAGTAAGTATGAGACCAGACGATCACGCCGTAGTCTTAAAAGTGTCTTCTAAGTTGGAGCTTGTAGAGATGCTGCTGGATATCTCCATGCGATGACACTATCTTCTAGGTAACCCGAGTGTACTATTCTCAGATCGAAAACCTTGTGCTTGGCAGTCTATAACCAGTGGTTGATATTGATAACTTGACATGCGATAGCTGGTGTTCTCTGCTTCATCCACCAGCATGTCCATCTTGAGGTTTTGACAGTCTGCATGAAATTTGGCAGGTGCCTGTGATTTATTTTCTGCGGCAATGAACAGGAGAACTCACAATTGTGTGTCAATGTGGAGTATATATTACGGCTACTGCGGCACTTACTCATATTATTGATCTACAGAAGTGCATAAGTCAGTTAATGTAAGACAGGTTGCGTCTTTTAAACACCTCTCTGTGCTAAACGAATACGAATTTATGGCATAAGCATTTAAATAAAATTCAATGCCAGCATGCTGTCTAGCTACATAAAAATGGCGTTATATGCAGTGTAATGACTATCTACATTGTGGCATGTGCATCACGGAGCTACTTGTTGTATGAGCTGTAGTTCAGGAAGCATTGTTGAGTGTCTTGGCGATGAAAGTGGTTCCTAACCATTGCGGCGCACTGTTGCAGTGTTGCGCCTAATTTTATGTTGGATGTATCTGCATTGATGAATACTGTAGCTTATTTCATGAGTGCTTTACCATACCGCGTTATTCAAAATAACACCGACAACGCTTAATACGCCGTGCGGGATGGCAAGCCGATCAATTCTCAAGAGAGGACCCATGCGTTGCAAGTATTCCGTTATGTGCTGTCTTCTCTCCAAACTGTAGGCATAACGTATACATGTGTTCTGTAGTTTCTGTATTCTGTACTGGAGAGATTTTTCAATTACTATAAATATACCAGAGCAATAATTGAAGGAAGATAAAACTAACAAATCATTGATCTTTAGTTTTAATTTTGTCGGAAGAATGTTTTAAAATTTTTGGAGGTACTTCAGCCTGTAGTAGCCNCATCATTGATCTTTAGTTTTAATTTTGTCGGAAGAATGTTTTAAAATTTTTGGAGGTACTTCAGCCTGTAGTAGCCTGTTTATACCAACTCTGAAGTATGTTTAGTCCACATTATATTTGAATCTAGTTGTATACCTAAGCTCTTAGCCTTTATGACCTTTGGAATTACATAATTATTAATTTTGATTACTGTATGAACTTGTGATGTTCTAATGACATGCGCGGTTCCAATTTTCATGTAGGAGCTTTTGTATATGCTAGAACAAAAAATTACTACTAAGAAGTAAAAAAAAAAATTATAATTTTTTTTTATATTTGTGTTAATTAATATTTTTTTTTGCGGACAAAGAACAAGTATATAATTTAGAAAAAAAAAATTTGCTATACAAATACTTATTACGATATTTAGTATGGCGTCCAAGACGGCTACCATAATAAATATATTTCACAGTGTAATCTTACCTGGATTTTGGGTGTCAATCTATAACTTATTTGGGTGTAGTTGTCACATGATTTGTAATTATTTGTGTTAGTATATTTACTACTGACCAAAATGGTAAATACTTTTTAACTGCATATAGTAACAAGTTGCGGGGCAAAAATTCCAATGGAATGATTGCTGTGAGTAGGACAGCTTAATAATACACTACAATGGCTTCTTCGTTTTTAAGTGCGGAGAGAAAGAAACTTCATTTTACGTAAGCCCGAAAGGATAATTAAGGCGAGTGTTTTGCGACAAGATGGTTTTCCTACGGATATTAATACACGATATGCTGCAAACAGTAAACTCAAGGTCTCATGTCATAAAAACGGTATTTTTTCATACACGTCTAAACATAATCTTTAGTACAGAAGTGGTTAGAAATTCAGTAGCGAGTCAATGAGACCTCAGGTTAAGCATTCGCGTGGAACTGAACCTTTTTTATTTAAAACTAGTTGCATCTTCTGCGGAAAAAGTGTACTCTCACACCGGATATTACAAATCCAAGCAGATGGCGACCCGAGCTATTTGCGTTGCTGCTGCAAGATATGTTGAAGGTAAGCAGTTAATTTCTCATAAAATGGTTGCCGAACCTACTTCACAGTATGATGAAAATATGAATCCTCGAATCACTAAAAGCAAATCCAAATTGAAGCAAACTGTTAAAGTAGAACAGCCAGCCAGAGGATACCATGACGAAGATGCCCTCATAGTGGATAGTTGTGCTATATTACGCGTTATTCACTGGCCTGCACAGGGAATTGTGCGGAACCACATAAATGTGTTCCAGGACTGTTTTATTTGAAAACTGTCTAAGAGTTGTGTTTACCTAATATTTGACAGGTACAAGCAGTTTAGCATTAAATGTGGAACAAGGATTGCAAGAGCAGTAAAATAATCCACACACCAACACCACCTGTGTATTTCCACCCCTCTCCCTCCACAAAAAGTGATAATAACTGTTACGAAAACAAGGTAAAATTGATTAAACACATTTGCGATCACCTCCAGCACCTTCAGTATCAATGTACAAAGTGACTGGTTATCACAGGTCCAAACTGCACGCCAGCATAAGTAAAACAATGTTCACGACATCGCCGTCAGGATTTAAAGACAATTCATGAAGAGGGTGATGTCATAACAATCATGCATGCTGTATTCATCGGCAATGAACTCGGAGGAATCTTTATAATCAAAGTGATAAGTGATGGTATGGATGTATTGGTTTTGCTGGTGCATGATTATGACACACATAAAATGACCTGCACATTTGTCACGGAAGATACTCTTGCTCAGCATGTTTACAAAGACATGGGAATGTCTGTATACAAACGCAATGACATTGCTTGAAGTTTAGTAGCAGGGTACGCGGTGACTGGCAGTGGTACAGTCCCTGCTCTACACGGCATCGGAGAACAGAAAGTGCTTAAGGCGCTTAGAAGTGGAAGGACACTAAGAGATATTAGGAAAAAGTCTGCAGAGCTGCCAGATATAATTCAGGAGGCTACCAAGTTTTTAACATTCTGTTACGGAAGCTCAGCTGGCCCAAAAATGCCTGAAAAAAGGAGAGATATTTGACTTAAAAAAGACTTCTAAGAATATTGCGATTCATATGGCAAAACTGAGAAGCATTTCACCTACTACAGAAGCATTCTCTGAGAATTTGGTACGGGCGCATTTCCATGTGTGCATCTGGAAAGATGGTGACAAACCTAACCCACCAAATTTGTATCCATTGCTGTTTGGATTGTATCGCGATTAAATGAATGAAACTCTACAACGTCCTACTTTGCTACTTGGAACTGAGAGATCCCCATCTGCATTTTGAAGATGATATGCTGTGTGGTTGCTCATCTGATAAAATGTGTTTAAGAAGATGTGGGTGTGCTTCAGTTCACGTCAGTTATACAGAGTTTTTCAACGTTGAAGGTACAAGTGAATGTCGAAATACATTCACATTACACTCTGACTTGGGTGAAGAAGCAGACGAGTGTATGGCTGCTTCCTCTGATGAAGATGTATTGCAATAAGCTAGACGCAAACATTATTTTTGTTCTCTGACGTAAATTGTACTCAACCATTTTAAGTACCCAAAACATTTTGTTTATTTTAAATTTCAGTAACATTTTAAAATAAGTCCACTTATTTTCCTTTGTAAGAATATGACTGCAGATGCATATTTAGAGTTTTTCAGCAAAATTTCCATGAATTTGTTTCTTTAGTCATTCTGTGTCTCACTTTTTCTTCTTGAATACTTACAGTATTGTTCTCCACTATTTTCTTGTATTACAAATTGTAAATAACCAATGTTAACAATTTATTTGGAAATTACACCCAAATAAGATACATATTTACACCCAACTTGCAGGTAACATATGATATATTTTTATTATGGCAGACATATTGGACGCCATTTTGGCCATCGTTATAAATATTCATGTCACATGTATTTCAACATAATTTTTTTGTTCTTTGACCCAAAAAATATATTGGTTGAAACCAACAACTATAAGTTACTAAAATATTTACATATTTTAATTTCGGAAGTCATATTATACGCCATTTTTAATATCGCGAAATGCTTCAAGGTTAAGTTAGTGTACCCGACATATTAGGATTCACAATAGAGGCGCACAACACTATTTTCGGTCAAGTACTGGCAAGTTTTCCACCGAAAAATCAAATTTGTCAAGTTCCCAATGGCAGTGACAGTTATGCATGTATCCCCGAAAGGTAAAACGGCGTAAACTTGCATAACTTATATTCCTTATTATGGTATGGAGATGCCCGAGGGCAGCTGAGAATAGACTAACAAATCATAAGATAGAAATACTCTCTTCACAACCAATGACAAGAAGGGTCACAGTTTACATCCACTTCAGAGGCTTGTCATCGTGAGTTTATAACACACATCGGTGGCGTCCTGTGTCAAAGACAGGCACGGAATGACTAAAACTCACTTCATTCATTTAATAGCATGTGTGAAATTTTTTTTTAAAGAAAACTAAAATTTTTAGGGATGTGCTTTCCCACGACTATTCAGTATTACGAGTCCTCCTATCCTTTATTGTAATCAATCGCCAAATTTAAACAAGGTGGATTTGATCCTTGTCTTTCAGAGATTAAAATGTTGAGCTCTGAGGTTTTATTAACTTACAGGGCGATGCCGAGAGAGCAGCTGGCAGGATACCCATCCCTATGATGGACCGCAACCAACCAGACCAGCAAGCTGCTTCGCAGGTATGGCATGGACGACAAGATCAATTGTCCATTTTACCTTGACGTAGCCCTTGAAGCTGCTAATTTTTTGCTATGCGCATCCATGATGGAAGACATTTGATCATATTTTGGATCGTGAGGTTAAACATCAGAATCCTAGATTTTTCGTCTGTGTAGTGTTATTGTTAGCTTAAGTTTAGGTTTGCTTCAAAATACGAATCTTCCGCCCTAATTGCCCACCCTCGCCAGCTGAAATTGTACANTAGCTTAAGTTTAGGTTTGCTTCAAAATACGAATCTTCCGCCCTAATTGCCCACCCTCGCCAGCTGAAATTGTACATTTTTTAGCAGGAAATCAATTACCATTTAATTATAATAAATTAATTCCGATAGTACATTGTTAAGGGCACTGCCTACCGGCTAACGGCTGCGAAATTTAAATAGGAAATCCCATGTTAAGGAAATTTCGCCTCGGTGCGTTAATTTTAAAGATAAGCGTTTCAAACAAAATGTATTCTTCACGAATTTTTTAGGAGAAGTTTCCTACAGTGGAGATGTTTGCATTATATGTATAGACTGGTTGCAAGAAATTTGTAAATTTTATGTTTNGGAGAAGTTTCCTACAGTGGAGATGTTTGCATTATATGTATAGACTGGTTGCAAGAAATTTGTAAATTTTATGTTTAACAAAATAGTGCAAATTGTCTATCTATATTGAAAATACACGCTCCTTGTTATCTTCTACTAAAAAATTCGTGAAGAATAAATGTTATTTGAAACGCCTTTATTTGAAATTAACGCACTTAGGCGAAATTTCCTTTACATGGGATTTCCTATTTAAATTTCGCAGCTGTTAGCGGGAAGTCACTGCCCTTAATATTCGGAGGCTTAGTGTTGAGCTGCATTATTACATTGTTGGTCCTCATAAAGATATTTAACTAAATTTAAATTTACAGGACGAGAAGCTGTAAAATTGAATCATTTAACTGCCTATCACGTCATTACCATAATCGCCAAAATAACCTTATACCACAGAGATGCGTGACAAGAAAATTCATCCTTATTGCAAGAGTTTAACAAATTGTCTTCTGTTAGGGTTGCTGGCAATAATTAGGGACTCTGATTATCTTACACTCTCTCTGTTAAAATCGTTATATAGCTGTAACCATCTGTTTTTAAAAAATTTGGACAAATTATGTCTTCATTTTTCTGTTTACGGTAATCCGTTTGCTGAAAAATAAATTTTCACTTAAACCTTTTACATTCTGTTAAAAATCGTTGTAAATCTTTTGTTATAAACGAGCTGTATTTTCATTTTGTTTCGAGCACTGAAATATATTTTAATGTAGAAGCTCATTATAGGATTCCTTTAATTATACATGTGAAGAAATTAAACTACCAAAAATAGCGCTTTTATTACATAATGACAAATCATTTACTGGCCGTACAGTATTATTGGAAGTTCTTTGACGACACTGCTTCTTAGGATGTAATGTTTAGTTTTTTTTTGTGAGATCAGTGGATTATTTTCTTTCTATGAATAACCAGTTGTAACACTATTTGATACTGAGAATTTTTATAACCCCTACAACACCTTCAGCCCTCATAAGTAATACATAAGTTGCCTGCGTAAAAATGTTTATAAACTTACTTCTAAAAGTAGTGTTTTACCTTATTGACATTCTCAGCCAGTTGATACGTGCATCCAAAAAATTGTGAACATTATTTGTATGGAAATGCTTAATTCAGCTTCCTGCAACTTTCTGACAAATAAAACTAAATAATGGTTTTTAATTGTAATGAAAATCTGTTCGTTAAGGAAAAATTATAAACAAACAGTGCAATAATTGCCGAATTAAATTAATTTTTTGCTATGTCGTCTTAATTCCTAGGCAGGTTGGCAAAGAGNCAAACAGTGCAATAATTGCCGAATTAAATTAATTTTTTGCTATGTCGTCTTAATTCCTAGGCAGGTTGGCAAAGAGGTGGATTTGCGATATCATATGTCACATAAAAAACTATAAGGATGATCGCTAGGATAACCACTTGTGTGTTAAAACGCATACAAATGAGTTTGTGTCTAATTGAATCGGCATATGACCGTCAAGTGTATCACAATTAAGTGTGCCTCTTGTGTTTGCAGGTGGGCTTCCTCACTGGAATCTGCATCCCCTGCTACAGCCTACTGTACCAGCTGATCCCGTCCACGCAGCCTCTTCTGGACCAGTGTCAGTCCAACNCTGCATCCCCTGCTACAGCCTACTGTACCAGCTGATCCCGTCCACGCAGCCTCTTCTGGACCAGTGTCAGTCCAACTTGGAGAGGTGGAGGGAGATAGACGAGCAGGTGGTGAGGGAGAAACTGGAGAAGGTGCGGCGGAAACAGGATGATGCTAACGGGAGGAGCGACAAGGAAGACGAGGTGGCTGTAACCGGCGATAACCCGGTGACAGGCGGAGAGACGAAANCTGCATCCCCTGCTACAGCCTACTGTACCAGCTGATCCCGTCCACGCAGCCTCTTCTGGACCAGTGTCAGTCCAACCTGGAGAGGTGGAGGGAGATAGACGAGCAAGTGGTGAGGGAGAAACTGGAGAATGTGCGGCGGAAACAGGATGAAGCTAACGGGAGGAGCGACAAGGAAGACGAGGTGGCTGTAACCGGCGATAACCCGGTGACAGGCGGAGAGACGAAANCCTCCTATCCTTTATTGTAATCAATCGCCAAATTTAAACAAGGTGGATTTGATCCTTGTCTTTCAGAGATTAAAATTTTGAGCTCTGAGGTTTTATTAACTTACAGGGCGATGCCGAGAGAGCAGCTGGCAGGATACCCATCCCTATGATGGACCGCAACCAACCAGACCAGCAAGCTGCTTCACAGGTACGGCATGGACGACAAGATCAATTGTCCATTTTACCTTGACGTAGCCCTTGAAGCTGTTAATTTTTTGCTATGCGCATCCACGATGGAAGACATTTGATCATATTTTGGATCGTGAGGTTAAACATCAGAATCCTAGATTTTCCGTCTGTGTAGTGTTATTGTCAGCTTAAGTTTAGGTTTGCTTCAAAATACGAATCTTCCGCCCTAATTGCCCACCCTCGCCAGCTGAAATTGTACATNGCTAACGGGAGGAGCGACAAGGAAGACGAGGTGGCTGTAACCGGCGATAACCCGGTGACAGGCGGAGAGACGAAAACGCCAGCTGCCGATGATGAGATAGTCACGAGTGACGCGGAGAGTGTAAAACCAGGAACGACAGCGCACGAGGTTGTACCGACGGACGCAGATCAAGCACCAGCAGTGGGAGAAGATCCTCAGTCGAGAGAGCAACGAATGTCAACCACAGTCCCAAACACTGGATGCGGAAATGCGAATGACGCGCAGTATTACGACGGACGTGTCGACGACGCAGGAACAACATTTGGAAACGAAAATGGTGGAAATGGAGGCGAGAAGTTGAGACAAGGCACTGACGAGAAGAGTCATGCACAAAACCAAGCAAATGGGCATCAAGAAACTGCCAGTTGAACAGTATCAACTCGCGTGTAACGCAATTCTGTCAAGGAGTTGTACAACATTCAATATTTCAAGAAGCAAAATGTAAGACTCTTTGTCTGCAAGAATTACATCCCATCCAAGATCATGTAATGGAAAACGTATAGTTTTCTCTAATTAGCTTACATTTACTGTATTCGCAGTGTAACTTAATCTGTTTTGAATGTACTGTATTTTAACTCATTATAAACGTTCTATTTTTAAATATTGGCCCATATCATGTGAGTTGCTTATAGTATTCACAGATATAATGTAATAGAATATTTGTTATTGTTACATGTACTTTCAAATTTCAGTATTATTTCATTTTCTCTTTCAAAGTATTCACAAGACTTACTAAAACTTGGACAGCAATCATAACTACAGGAATCTTGACTAGACTAGACTAGATTATACTTATTTATTTACTATCGCTACTTTGTGGCATTCTGGCTATCTGAATTCCCGTGACTGAGGATGTAAATTCAAAGTTTTTCTCAGGATCCGTACAACTTGGTGCTACTCTAGTCAATCACTCTCCTTTGTGTGAAGAAATTTGTATATATATACATACGGTACATAGTAATTTTCACTCGTTTCTTTCTTGCTAGAAGGGTAACTACTTAGGTCAAAATGTTCATTTCGACATGTCACGAAATAATTCTACTGAAGTGTTGTTCTGCAGAACTGTAACCCTGAGCCTAGAGCTGAAGGTCTTTAGATGGCCTTATCGTACTACATCTGTGTGATCATCACTGCTATTAAAGATTCATACATGAATGCATATCTGTCAATTGCACAGATGATTTTGATAATTGTGTTGGATTTATTGGTTCAATTCGAAATCATTTGTTGCTGTCTTCAGCACCACTGAAAAAAAATCCCTTGTGATAGAGTCTTCCTGCAACGTGAAGTAATCCTTTAAATTATTCTTCCATATCTTATTGAACTCTGATGCTAATACGCGAAGTTCGCTTACTTTTCAGACTATACACCCATAGAGGCTGACATAGTAACGAATATTGTTTAGATGTTTGAAATGGTAAATGTTGATATTTTTGGGCTGGTATAATTATTGGCAATTTGATTCACGGCTGTCGTTTGATGTTCGATAAAAAATTGAATAATACCAATGCACTTTTTGTGAAGTGAATATTCATATTCATGTTAAATTCACATGTATTTACTGCATAAAATGAAACACTCAAGCAGTTTAACTTGCCTGATTGTAACGAATGACATCTAATCATGTTTAAGGCAAGCTCTAGTCACAATTTGTGGCGTCAGAGCATCATCCAACCGTCAGAGGAGGTCTTCGACATTCTGAAATTTTCAATACCGTTTATTCTTCTTCCAGGTGTTCAGATTATGTGTAAAATAATTCCAGGGTGTTCTTTATTATTTTAATTTAGTGCATTTACCGGATAATTTGCATTTTTCTCTGACGATTTCAGCGTAAAATTCACATTGATAGTATTCACCTACGACCCACTTACGGAGTAATAAATATAAAAAAAATCTTTTCCCGGACCTCGGAACATCTGATATACGTGAATGTAAGTCTCTCATTTGTATACACTACAGCAGATATGTGACGCAGATTATGTGTAACTAAGAGGTCAAATTTCACGATAACTCTGCAGTTGCAAGCTGTCATATTAACAGTAGAGAGACTGGTAGAGTGATGTAGGTTTGCGAAGTACAATGCAAACAAAAGATTATTTGTGCTTGTCAAGCTGTAATATAACAAATGTAATAGTTAAATAAAGAGAGATAAGGATATCTAAAAAAAGTCGTTAATCTCAATAGCTATGCACAAATTTCTCGATAAAAAATATATGCGTCTTCAGTACATGCTCAGACGTGTTACGACGTGTTGTAATTGGCGATTCTCTGCTTAAATATTTACCAGCGTTAATATTACTCTCGTAAAAATAATTATCTTTCTACCGGATAAATTTTTGCAAAATATTTTTGAAACGATATATTTGTAGGCAGGGAAATGGAAACGTTATGCTTCCAATAATTCTATTTCACATTACAAATCAAAATATAGCTCATATGAGTATTGATAAACTATGCATACATATTGTCCTACGTTAAATGTCTAAACATAATGCAGATATTATATTACTACAAGGTAAACTTTTGAAGTATTTAATTTATATGATGTATTTATTGAAAACAATGACATGCTCTGTACATAATCTGAAGAATTTTTCCTTCATAGGATTATGACACCCACGTAAGGAAAGTGTATTTTATTAAAAATTTAGACATTTACTGCAGACAAATAAAGTAAAATTTAATTTTGATACGCAAAAATTCTGGGGAGCAAAATTTAATTTTTTTCTATCCTTTTAACTGAGTAATCGTGGTCTCTTAATTTTACACGGTTAAACAATACGTAATTATCCGTAGAATGTAAGCGGTTTTCCTCCAACATACAAATATTTTAACATCTAAAATATATATGGCATATGTAATTAAATTGTTCCGTACGTTTACCTAGAAACAACTGTTCGCACATTCACGCAATAAGCTGTGTTATTCAGCGCTTTCTATAACTTACACGTTATGTACGTACGACTTTTTAAACATGGTTTTGCTATAACTGCACATTGGAATTCATTATTCTCGCCGTGGGAAGGAAACATTAGCCTGATTATAGTTTACAAGAAAATTACAAAGGTTTCTGACCATTATGAAGGAAGGAAAAAAATGGTCACATTACATAAGACACAAGAACAAAGTGAAAATCACTATGTAAACTTGTTTATATTCGTCAGTCTATGTATAAATATTTTTGTACTCGTAACATGTCACTATACTTTATGTTTACCATTTTATAAGATATGTGTGGATGTCAGAGTATCTTGTTATGGGTAACTTTTCCATTTGTGCCGTTTAAAAAAAAGTGCATTTCTATCATTTGAGAAAAATGAAATGTTTAACGTATATTTCAAAATGTTATTACTACAAAATATATTAATACAAATAAGAGAATATTTTAATTAATTCGTTTTGATCTGTAACATTTCGTTTCCTTTTTACACTCTCAATGAATATGTGTTTTGCATCTGCATTTCATGCAAATGTAGCGTTTAGAATTTCTATAAATTATGCAAAAAAGTGTGTACCCTAAAAATTATGAATATATAAAAGAATATAAGCTATATAGGAACAACGGTTAAGTCTTTAGGAATGTTGCTTCGTGACCTAATTTGAAAATGGGAAACCAAACCGTATACAATATTGCTGTGCCTCTGACTTTCACATGTTCATAAATATCCGGAACACATTTGAATATAACAGTGTTGCTGAATAATTGGTAACATTTTATAGAAGTTCACAAACATTATTTTAAAATAAATGTAAGAATATTAATTGTAGGTGTTTCAAATTTTACGCTTTTTTCTCTACGAAAACTTTTCCGCCCTCCTTGCGTCCTGAAAATAAATAATACATTTATAACAGAATGAATTTATCTCTTATTGCATTATTACTGAAAGTTAATTAGAAACACATAGGAAAGCGTGATAAAGACTGTTTCTGATTTGTTTTATGTTTCTCTTTTTGCAGTAACTTCACCCACCACTGTGGTTACTAAACATGTCTCAAGAGTTGTTGAACGTTCCCAATATTTTGAAGCAAACATGGTTGTACACAACAACCGCTTTGCAAATGAAAAGCGTTCCTTGTATTTTGACATATCGTGTATTTTTTTAGTTCCACTCTTTATTAAAATCCATTAAAAGTTGATTTAAAAATTTTCAAAGGAGTCATATAATAGATAGTTAACAAGTAGCAAAGTTTTCTTAAAAATAAATTTGTCATCAACTTTGTAGCTATACAAATTTTACTACAAAATGTATAAATTCATAACATTTTGATTTACAAGAACAATCTAAGAGTGTAGTTACGCATGTCTTTGAAGTAGAAAACATGTCCTTGCAGTATTGACAAACACTCTCAGCTATCTCCAGTGTCTATTGATTTCTATATAACTATAAAAACGGGTATGCCATGTTTCTTATTTTTGTTAAATAATGCATTTTAAGTAANAAAAACGGGTATGCCATGTTTCTTATTTTTGTTAAATAATGCATTTTAAGTAAGCGTTTCATACATTTACTGACACGTATATATATTTTCATAATTCCAATAATTTTATAGTTTTGAAAAAAAAAAAATTTTTTTTTTAAATAAGTAGTGCAGTTTATTTCACTGAACATGTGGTACCATATTTAAATGACCAAGAAATCAGAACTTGCAAACTAATTTTTAAGTGACTTAGAAAACTACTGATTGTTTAAATTAGGTACTCTTGACACACAGATAAGTAAAACGGTTACCTTTCATCCTAAACATAAAAATATATAAATGCGTTACCACGTAGATATATTTTGATTGCTAACAAAATACCGCTAAAATCAGTGGTTTGGCTATTGAAGCTAATTACGGGTCGATGAATATGTTGTAACACGGCGTGCATTTTAAGAAATCTACAACTGTCATCACAATGAATTGACGTTTCCTTCATGAATTTCTTTTGTTTATTGCCGCTGTGCCCATTTATAATCAAAATCCATCATTATATCACTACTCACGCTTGCTATACTCAAAAATGTATTTGCTGTCAAGTTTTACAGATGAGGATTGCAAAATGGCTAACTACTATAACCCTTAAAATCTGGCCACTTTTATAAAATTTCATAGAAAGTAATTTTAAGAGATATTTTCATTTAATGACTCAAGAAATTAAACAATATTGGAAATACCGTCCATGTTTGAGGCTCAAAAGTGAAAACTTTTGATATTCTTTCGAGCGTACTGGTGCTTCGACCACCGCCATACACGATTTTTGTTCAAGATATCTGAAGAACCTACCTTTTACTTCATTACAACTTACTAAACAATAAACAGTGCAAACAATTTATTTAACTGTCATGTCCGTGACAGTTTATAACTTTACATTATTTGAAAAAATGGGAAACCTAGACTGGAATAAATTTTCTCAGCAAAGTTCTATATAAATATGTTCTTTACTAAGACTGATGCTCATAAACTGTTCAACCTTGAATATTAAAATTCTTTTAATGTAATGTTTCACACACTTGCAAGATATGTAAGTAATTTCTTTGTTTACTGATTAAACCGCGTGTGTAATTTTTGTGTATACATTTGTGTCATATTGTAAACACCATTTCATATTGTATTATTGAATAAGGAAATACTCTAATAATATAAAAGTTGCGATGAGAACAGATTTCCGTGTCTCAATAAATTTAACATACGAATATCGTCCTTATATCTCCCTCGTGTTTGAAAGTGAAAAATTAATTTGTATACTTATATATGCTCAATACGTCAAATAATATCGTAAAATATTTTCCCAAGATAATGTTTAAATTATTTATGGAGTATTTCGAGTTTCCTTTTTCAAATACAAATACATGGTATATATTGTGATTTATTACTATATTTGAGAGCAAAATAATTAAATAACTTATAAGAAGCCATTGTTTAGTCTCTTGTTTCTAAACAGTATTTTGTGTGTGTACTTGTGTAAAAGTTGTGTTGTATAAATGAAATTCACTGTAAAATATTTCGATGGACTCTATATTTTTGTTGTATATATTTGTATCGTATAACAAATGTCGTGACAAATAAACATGAACTCCTTATTTTTGTAGTAATTTTATGACTGTTACGATAAGCTGATTTTAAAAAGGAAATTTGGAAAAAACAATTTTTCCATTGCTTTTTTATATAGTGAACCGTTTCTTTGTACTGTGTACCCTTTGTTGAAGTAAACAAAAATTAATCTCTAAGTATTTTACAAGAGCCTATATTGTTTTCCAAAATTGAAGTAGAATACAATGTTGTAGTCTATAAGCTCGGGAACCACTCTTCCAGTTCAAAAAATTACATTTTAAATAACTTTACTGGAATCCCTTTCGTATAACACCAATAAACTAATTTTCAACTATACCACACCTTTATTACTATCTTCATCAAAAATAAAATGTGTTCATTGAAAAATTTACATATGTGATAAATGCAAATAATTCCATACGGCTAAAAACAGATCAGCTCAAAATTATCCAAAATTACTTAACGTCTTCAAAATTGTTATCGTAATCAATTTTTTGTATGTTTATGCAGAGAATTTTCAGAAATGATAGATTGACTATGCCATAGTCACTGTACCCAGTTAGTAATCAAAGTAATCACCGGATAATGTAACTTATTCAGCTGCACTATTTCAAAAGATCACCTTGATAAAATCGACGTTTCATTCACTCCAAGTCCGAATCAGTGATATCAATCAGTGAAATAACGTTCACTGAACTTCAGTTGATAAGCTACTGCTGACTAGCGAATCAAGCAAATAAACTGGGAACAAGTGATTTATATCCGTGGAATTCTTGACATTCAGTGAGAAATCACAATGAATCTGTGAAATTCAGCCACTATATTAATTATTTATCTGGCACTTATTATCAGTTGCATAGTTCTCACTGTTTTCATTGATTTGGCTCAATTCTCACTGTTTCAAGTTTAGAGTGTTCGTGCCGGAAATGCCTAAACATGGGGTCAACCACTTATCCTTTATCAAATAATCTACATAAGCAGAGTCCCAAACCAGAAACCATTGAATATTCCCCCTTCACACTATATGTCCCCCATAACATTGCATGTTCCCCCTTCACTCTGTATGTTACCCCTTCACCATTTATGTTCCCCCTTCATCCTGTATGTTCCTCCTCCATCATTTATGTTACCCCTTCCCACAGTATATTCTCTCTTCACTCTGTATGTTCCCGCTTCACACTGTATGTTCCCCTTCACTCTATATTCCCCCCTTCATCCAACCGTTTTAACTACCCTCGGTATAACAGCTGTTTAATTCATGCTAAAATGCTTATCTTTTTTAACAATAAATACTCGCAGAAATCCATTAGGTCATTAAAATAATACAATTATTACCTGTTGGTGTGTACTGAGACAGGACACATGATGTTGACCTCCCTTTCTGTTACGTGTACTCTCGTAGCATCATCTTGATATACTTCATATTTTGTTAATGTTATATCGAAGTAGCTTTAAGTTTGCAACCTCAGTTGGTTACAGCTCTTGATGCAATAATGATCAGTTAGAGATCTTCTGTAGGAAATACATCCAACATAATACGTATATATATATATATATATAGACACCCATACATAAACATACACATAAACATTTGCATATACATAAACATAATGTTTTGTACAGAGGGAGAGGAGGGAAAGAATTCATACCCCTCTCCCTCATCTCTTCACCAGTATGGTAAAAGTTGATACAAAGACAGACGATGATTATGTAACATCTCTTTTTAGAACATGTTCACTCTCTGCATTCGAGGGGGTTATAGGTAACTTTTGAAGTTATAAAAATGTAGGATTTAACTAACATATTTGTTATGAATGTATTCTGCTATTAACTTGTGACACAATGGTGTTCGAGTTATGAAAAGCGGCCCATTAGTTTAATAGTTATGGATTTTTAAAGTTACGAGTTGGGTGACATAACCTCAAAGTTTAATGGACGCCGGGTAAGTTTGGCGCGCGGTGCCCTAGTATTACAGGCACCGCCCACCAGCTTATGGAACTCTTTTTTCATCAAAAGTTTAATCCAAGAGTGTTCTAAGTAACACTTTTGTTTCATATTTGTTGTACAGGAGTAGCCTCCCAACAAATTATGTCCCGCGGCGTTTGATTACATAAAATACATTATTAGCTATGTGTGTTAATTTGATGCCTACTCGCTATGCTGCTGTGGTAGTGGCATAACCAAACCCAAGAATATCCCTGTGTGTTAATTTTATAACTACTCGCATTACTGCTGTGGTAGCGACATCTTAATAAAATGTTTTCCAGGTATGCTATTTTGATATTTTTCTTGCACTGCTGCTGCTGATGTGGCAGTGTTGACGTCAAATCCCAGATTATGCAGGTGTGTTCATTTGATGACTGCTCGTACTTCTGCTGCTTTGGTATTCGCATCATCATATCCAAGATTACCCATATGTATTAATGCAATAACTACTTTCAATACTGATGTGGTAGCGGCATCATTACATCCGAAATTTGCCAGCTGTGTCAATTTGATTACTACTAGCACTACTTGTTCTCTGGTGGTAGCGAAAGCGAATGCGAGATAGACTACACTGTAAAAAAAGTGCAATTTTACATGCACATTTTTTGATAAATTTACACTGATGGTGATTTAAAACGAAAAAAACATGTACATTACATGCAGTTTCACACAAATGTACTGAACATTACCAAAAGGTAAGCAATTTGCAAATTAAAAAACATGAACATTCAGATAAAATTACAACCTTGTTAGTATTAAACTGCACAATTCAATGTCTGTGTGGAAACCAGTCACCATTATGTATTTTTAAACAACGAAAAGGTTAGTTTACTATAATGTCGCGTCTTTAAAAATACACACTTGAGTTGGTAAATTCCCACTGACTGTGGTGTAACATGAAAATACATGTTCATTGCAGGTACTTTTACACAAAATTACGCAGGATTTTTTATAGGGAATAAATGAACCATTTTAAAAAAAATCTTGAACATTCAGATAAAATAACAATTTTGTAAGTGTAAAACCACACATGTTTAGGTTTGTGTGGAAACAAGCTATAATTATGTATTTTTAACACATCAAAAAAGTTGTACTATGATGTTGCGTTGGTACAAATATACACTGATTTTGGTAAATTCGCACTGACTGTGGCGTAACAGGAAAATACATGTACATTGCAGGTACTTTAACACAAATGTACTCAAAAATACCAAACGGTAAACAATCAGCAATTAAATAAACTAGGACATTCAGATGAAATAACAATTTTTTTAATATCAAACTACACATTTCAGTGTTTCTGTGGAAAGAATTTGTAACTATATATTTTTACACAACAAATAAGTTGTTATACTTTGACAATGCGTTTGTACAAATATGCACTGATTTTGGTAAATTCGCACTGACTGTGGTGTAACATGAAACTCAAATTCGAACTGTGTTCTGATTGACGTAAAATCCCTGCGTATTGGGGGGAAAATAATATAATTTTAAAACAAACTTTTTAAATTTTTAATGAAAGTCGAATCGTTGACGTTGCACGTAGGCCGGTAGCCCAACCTGTAAAGTCATGACTACACAGACTTAGCAAAAATTTATATTAAAATTACAAATGTTTACTATTTTGTTTTCAAATCACATTAATTCACAGAACATTTTAGCATGTTTTTACGAACGTTTTTCAAGACAGTTCTCGCCTACTTGCCGTAACTAAATTTATTTTTGGAGAATACGTAAAATAAGCAATACCAATAATTTACCAACGGAAAACTGTGTTTGTGATAGTTCTACATATTGTTTGTGTTTTGTATGTATTTCCAGTGTTATCGTCTTATGTCTTTATCATCGAGCATTTATTATTGTTGAGCCGCGCGGACTACGAGCGCGCAGCAAATATTCTCCCCCCTCCGCCCTTCAAAAAAAAAAAAAAAACAAACACCCTGGACCACTGTACACCCTGAGCTTACAGAGAGGATGACTCGCGGATGGCCTACACACTTGTTAATAACGAATTTCGTCTTCAAAACGTCTCTCTAAGCTTCGAAACCTCTCAAGCCGACAACGTTGTTATTACGTGTCTCTTCAACCGGAAGAACACCCACAACTTTGTTTTCCTCTCGCACTATTGTGCACTCTTAGCGCCAGCATAATTTCTAATTAATTTGCAACATAACGTAACCAAGCACGCGTGTCCAAACATTGGCTCAGAGTGCCGTGTGTTTTGCCTTTCTACTTGCGTGCACGCCAGTGTATATCGTGCGGTCGCCTGGAATCAATCCGTGCTCCACGAAGCTGCGTTACTACTTCCACGTGACGCCCTGCTAGGGCCAGCCGCATCACGACCCTGGGGACGGCGGCCTATCTCGTAGCCGACGAGACGAAGAAGCTAGCAACAGGTCCTCCATTGCCGTGCCACCCACGTGAACACGTTTACTTCCCAGGGGAACCACCGTGACCACCCGCCCTGGCATATACCATTGTCCGCCGTCCTGGCCGGTACACGCTAGGCGGCGTCCGAACGTACGTGTCCACGCTACGTGGCCGCCTTACAGTAGGCCCCAGCTGCCAGCCACCGCAGTCCCGCCACGGAGCGGCAACAAAGTATGCTGTGTGATGTACAAAGAAGCTCCCGTAACACATCATTGCAAGTCCTGCGTTCACTGCTCTACGGCTATTTTCAGCATAACATCTAGGTTTGAGACTAAATGTATTTAGAACTAGTCTTTCCGAGGATGACATTGCTAGCGAAGCTGACTCGACATTTCAAAACACTGGTCCCAGGAACTCGTGAATATATCTCAACCTCTGTGATTCTTGAAATTCTTAATGCAAACAAAAAATTAACCTAAAAATTAAAATGTTATGTGGAGTCAGTAATGACGTAAATATTTCCACGAAAATAATCTCTTTCGAATGCAGAACTTCTGTAAAAAATCTAGTACCCTAAACATTTGGAAATAATATAAGGAAAAAGGCTTATTTTGATACATGAATAATAACTGACAAACTCTCAGTATAAAAATATATGGTCTACATTTATTACAAATTGTCCACTAAGTCACCTTAAAAAATCGACTTTTTGAGATGGAAAATACTGGTCTTTATTAAAAAAAGTATTGCGCAGTAGCAGTTCTGGCATAACATTTACCGATAATTTCAGTAAAAAATACACAAAGACAATTTACTAGTTACTATTTAATACAATAGAATTGACGGCGAAATTGCAACATGACAACATAAAAAAACTTGAAGGTTTTGTTTATAATTTTAGATACGTTCATATGATATAGTGCTCTAATAACTTTTTCGAGCCTGAATTAAAATTTATTAACAATTACGTTATGTTGAGGAAGCTATTAGAATGTTTTTGTACCTTTAATTGTTCATTCATAATATTAAAATTTAATTTATAACATTTCTTGCCATTAGTAGTATGTAACAGTGTTTTATTGCTGCTTATAATGTGTGTATACGAAAATGAACTAAAAATAACATCCAAAGTTTAAATTTAAATTTGTGTTCAGTTTTATAAAACGCCATCAATTTGAGTAAATAAATTATGATACATTCACAACCCTACTCAAATGTTCCCAACAACTGGACAAGAACTTTAACCTCTATTTGAAAAATGGCAACCAAAAAGTAAATTTTTGTATTTGTATTGCAAACAGTGGAATATGGAGTAGAAACACCCGATAAGATTTCAAATAACGCAATTTCCTCTTTAAAAGTTTCCCTGTGCATTTTCTTATAGGGTGAATATATTAACATGAAAAGGGTTACATTTGAAAGCATTTAAACACATTTCGGCGACTTGTTAAGGCGTGGTACACCCCAGAAGTTTCTGAATATACAGAAACAATAGAAAGCATCTCTCGCCCAACTGCGAGCAGTTGGATAATCCCGGAAAAGCAGATGTAACAAATTCATTGTTACCATAAAGAGCGAAGAACTGCCGATAAACATTTATCCGAAAGAGTGTTTCGCAGGTTTACGAGTGATGCCGAAAACATTGTGGAATATGTTTCGGTCTCTTAAACAGCTCCTGTTTCAAACAGCTTGAAATCACTTCAAAAGATTGCCATTCGTTGAAAACACCTATTACAAATGCCAGTGAAATGGCAAAGTGAAGGTGTATTTGTGTATAAATATTTTTTGTATATTTAATAAACCACGATTACTGTTAAGCAAAGGAAATTAATAACTCAATTGTTATAACCAAATATCCTTCGTATTTTGTTTATTACGAGGTGGTATGGGCTTTTAGGTTATGGTCATTGCACATGTTATTTTAATATGATTTTTTTAGCTTAATTTATAGTCAATACACTACATACAAACTGAAGTATTTGCTTGTAATATGATAAACACAACTAAAAGTACTGAGACATATTAACGAAATATTATTTATTCATTGATATCAGTAAAAAAATGAGATATATAGGAAGAAGGAAAAGGGAAAAGTGAGAGTAATTACAAAGTTTGAAATGATTCAGCAGAAACAAATATATTGTGATAGGTCTACGAATGATGCCAAATACGCTGTAGAAAATGGGCAAAGAAACTCCAAGGTTTCAAACACACCTAACGTGTGTTCACCAGTATGTTATTCATAAATATAACAATATGGCTACCCTCCCCATTCCTCCGTCCAAACATAAATCTCTCAAAGTATACATGTAAGTCAACTCTCAATTTACCTGGGGCGGATAAACTGTGCATGTTTATTTTAACATCACAGCTGAGAGGCACTTATACAACTAAAAACTTCAGCATGTGACTTTACGCTTCTGTACCTTTGTGAAGTCACCAATACAAAATACAAACCTAAAGTCATAGATCAAAAAATTGAAAATTGACCTACATATTTTATATATTTTCGAAAGAAAAAAGCATATTTTGTTGTGGACATTTTTATAGAACATTAAGGAAGATATTCGATATTAACAGCTACCAAATTCAGGTTTAACTTTCATGTAAAATTACAAGTCAGACTAAAAAAAAAACCCATACGATTTGCCGAGTCCACTTTGATTCGTTCCCGATAAAAGTGTCATCTTGACTTCAACTTAAAATCTAAGTCTAGATTCTTCCAAAACATAAAGTCAAAAGTACTTGACTTTAAAGTCAAAACGTCAAGTGTAATGCTTAAGTTTTCTACTAAACAAGGGCCTTAATAGTGCAAAGTGTGAGTGAAAATATTGACGTATGTAGTTCACAAATACACCTTGTTTACGTACTGTAATATTTGTATTGTTGTTGTTGTTTTAAGTACTGTTTTACTGTAACAAAGTATCTGCATAGTTGTCATTCGTTAAAACACCCATAACCAAAAATAACGTGGATTTGACATAAGCATTATTCATAATGTAAACAGATCAACGAGGTCAAAATTGAGTTTTCTATGTTAATTTAAACAAAAATTTGTGAATTTTAGTCTAGAAAGTGCATTTAAAAGTAAATATTTTTTTTTTCCATTTTAAACATTAGTTATTAATTATGTTTTTAGTCTGGTAATAATAAACCTGCATTTAAGTCATAAAAACCTAACACTAGTTTACATCAATAACGATCATTTTTAAAGTAATTTCCATTCAAACGCATACTGTTTTACTGCTGTGATATCTTAGATTTATGCACTAAAGATCATTTGGTAGTTTTCCATAACTAGTTGTTAAAGTAAAATGTTTCAGTGGTTTAATTTACTTACTCGTCCTGGGATGGTTTTTAAATAACTTCTGTATTACATTGTCTGTGTAATTTACAGAACATACTGTACTCTCAAAGCTATGTGGCATTGAAGTCGTTAAGAGGGGGGAGAGGCAGTAAACATTTGAGTATTAAGCAGTGCCAGTGACACTCGGATACCAAAATGTTTTTTCTTTCAAATTCTTGAATGTTTGCCTATTTTGAGCGTTACTTATGTACGAAAAGGATATTTATAGTGCTAAACTGGCGTTGATTGTATGTGACGAATAAGTCTGTATCATTATCCACAAAACATAATGAGTAATTGTTATATTTGCTGCTTGTTAGGTGTCGTCAAATTAACTATTATAATAGTACTAGAACGGGTTAATTTTTTGCATCTAGTCAGCATCCCTGACCAATTTTACCGGCAATCTATTTTCTTTTAACTGTTATTATGTGTCATTATTTAAGTGGGAATGGAGGCACATTTGGTAATTCATGTTGATATGTAACCTTTCCAAAACACGTGAGCATTTAATAGACTGATTGAAATTGGTTTTGTCTCAGAGTCACAAATATGTGTCATTAAACCAGTGTAAGTAATTTATACTTCATCAGTATTATTTGAGAATTAAAGTTATTGTGCAGGTGTAGCATGGTTTATAACGATACCCATGTAACTTTCAGAATAAATATTTTTATTTTTACTAATGGAGGCAGACATTAATTTTGTTAAGGTGGTAATCCCAGGAGTTGACTTTAAGCAGTCTGCCAAGAAAGATTAAAAGAATTTGGTGCAGAATGTGTGACTGACCTTCGGTATATAAATAGTGAGAATCATCTAGTTCCACCTCTGAAGCTGGTGATGGCTTTGAAACTTCGTGATGCTATACGCAGTTATTTTGCCGAAACTTCAGATTCAGCTACCACATACAACAATCCTGATACACTGTCTGTTGTCAATGTAACTTATTCGTCAGGCGAAGGTGGTGCTCAACACGTAGCTTCTTGTTCAAAAACTGCGAGTGCGCGGAACTCATTCTTCCAGGCGTTGGCACCTTCATAAGCCTCAAAAACCAAGCGTTGACATCTTCATCAGCCTCAAAAACCAGGCGTTGACATCTTCATCAGCCTCAAAAACCAGGCGTTGACACCTTCATCAGCCTCAATAACCAGGCGTTGACACCTTCATCAGCCTCAATAACCAGGCGTTGACACCTTCATCAGCCTCAAAAACCAGGCGTTGACACCTTCATCAGCCTCAATAACCAGGCGTTGACACCTTCATCAGCCTCAAAAACCAAGCGTTGACATCTTCATCAGCCTCAAAAACCAAGCGTTGACATCTTCATCAGCCTCAAAAACCAGGCGTTGACACCTTCATCAGCCTCAATAACCAGGCGTTGACACCTTCATCAGCCTCANTCCCGAAACTGCAAGAAGCAATGAAAAAGAAAAATACGTTGACAGACTACCACAATTGAACAAATCTGTCAGAATAAAATGCAATGAAGATTCACCCGATGTGCAGTCACCCTGGATTTGCCTTCTGTGAAAATGTCGCAACAGAGAAGGTAACAAAGTATCCAGAAACATTTGGTCTGAATTTAGAAGAAGGTACATTTTTGGGGGATGGACACCACATATTACAAAGACAAGCTTGAAGATCGTTTTCGAAATATGAACCGAGGGGTAAAGCACAGATTAAGTTTTGATCAATATGATGAATATGAAGACAATTTCGAGTGTGTGAGGAAGCGTCGTCCTACAAAAAAGGACAGCTATGGTTGTGTTAATTTCCTGCCACAAACACTGCCAGCAAATGAAACACCCGCGACTATGGAAGAGAAAAGCTTGAGGCTTCTAAAGAAGTACTATAAACCGGGATGCAAATCGAAATAATGTAAAAATTCAAGAATACATGNATGCAAATCGAAATAATGTAAAAATTCAAGAATACATGCAGTTAACACAATGCCACACAACGAGCAACTATGGTGAGCAAAATACTCGTTGATGTCCACCGAAGATAGCTTTCCTTTAGGAAGGTATGCTGTTTCCATAAAATTTGTCACTTACCGATATATTTATGTGGTTAAATGTAGAAAACAAATTTGTTTTTAAAAATTTTTTTTTGCAGAAGGAGTGTTTAGCAGATCATTTCGAAGAGCTTATGGGAATGAGTTTATTTGGCACTGCNTAAATTTTTTTTTGCAGAAGGAGTGTTTAGCAGATCATTTCGAAGAGCTTATGGGAATGAGTTTATTTGGCACTGCATAAAAAGCATATGAAACACTCATTCCCCTGATGATCAAATACTTTACGTCTAAAGTTTGATAATGAAGGGAAAATATTGAGTGAGGAAACGAAGTATATGAGGGACATGCTTATTGTCATCAGCCAAAACTGTTTGAAGCCCAATCAACAGTTGGTTTACATTGTTGAAATTTTAATTCACATGGGGAAGCAAGCTAGAATTGAAACATTCACAGCTTATGAGGTATTAAATCTTGCTTTCTGTGAATATATAAAAACAAACAGTTTATAATAAATAATAATCTGCAGCAGTTTCATTGGATAACGAGACTGAAACACCTTGCAGTAAATTTAGAACTTTTGTAATGTGTGTATGGGCTATTGTGTTACATTCCTTAATCTTCAACTATCTGATAATAAGGTAATTTATTCCACTGAAACACAAAACTTTTGTAAGTATTATTATGTGAGAATGATATAGTCTATAAAATAATTTTTTTTTAAATTTTATAAAGAATAAAAATTTGTAACATTTGAAATAGGATTAAGAAAAATTTGGCACAAATCTTTTCGGTTTAAAAATAACGTGTTCGCATATTTAGTTAACAATAGTGTTGTTTTGATGTCGATATTTTCATAATTAGAATTATCTGGTACTGCTAATTAATATTCTTCAGTTGAATAACAAACACATGATGATCTTTGTGCAGAAAAGAGTAGAGATTATATCAATAGAACAGTGAACATTTTGCCGGAACTGGAACATTTCTTAGGATTGTTATTCAAAATGTTGCCTTATGTTTCAGAAACGGTTCATGGGTTTTATGGTTGAGCATATTTATTGCAAAGTAACTTTTATTTAGTAATTAGTGGGTTGAATAAATACATTAACTTGGCCTCAAAAAGTGACTGATCGTAAGTATTGCAAGCCTTGCAGGGACAGTAGTTGATTTTCCTTTTTTTTCTAGGGAACGTTTTCTGTGGTAGAAATCGAGGCATCGGAATATTACCGAGATCCCCACGTTTCTGTTCTTGGCGCAGAAAACCTCTCAAGGGCGCGCTGTTTCCAACTATGTAAAACCAGTGTTTCAACCCTGCGACGGATGCGGATAAGGCATTTATCTTGAAATGTATCTCTTACACTATGTCCAATCAGGGGCTTACTCTAAAAAAAACAGCAACCAAGTGATGTCAAAGGTATCAGCATGGCTGTCATCTACTATATAAAAATAAGTCGGGTTTTCCTTCCTGACGCTATAACTCCAGAACGCACGAACCGATTT
>NQII01002839.1:233309-313339 GCA_002778355.1 Clitarchus hookeri | reverse complement strand
GAGGTAGGACCTACTGTGTTTGTGTATGTGCAATACGCATGTTAAACAGGGCTAAGTGCCAAAATTTGCAAAAAAGAAATATAGATATACGCACATGCGCACGCACACACACACACACACTGAGAGGATGTTGCAGAAATACATGTCAATATGTCGGGAAACAAAAAAAGTTATATAACCATAAGTCCAGAAATGGTTAGTTTCTGTACTACAGCTTCCATTACATAACATACATTCTATGGCCTGCGGGCTGGATCATGTTTTTGTGGAATGCGATCACAGCGATAGTGTGACAGCAGTCTCCTACTAGACGTGTCGAACTGACCATTTAATTTGATGCAGCATACTTTTTAATTCAGCATTAAGCTGGAAGCTGCGAGTGTTGTGTGTGCATCAGTCAGATGTGGGTAGTGTTAGAGAATGGAATATTCAAACGATCTGGAATTCTCCAGGAATACAGCAACACATGCAGGAGACCGTGCAACAACAGGTCGATGCATGCATCCATGCTAATGGAGGGCATTTAGTACGTTTCCTTTTAAGTCTGTGATGTGCCGTCATAAGCTTCCACACATGTGTAATCAATTTCTGTGCAGTTCCTAATGTTCTTGTGTGTAGTGTTGTGGTAGGTGGTGCATTGTACCGTGCACACAATAGCTGCAATGGCATTGCACACAAACATGATCCAGCCCGTGGGCCATACAATGTACATTATGTGATGGGAGCTGTAGTAAAGAAACAAAGTGTTTCTGGACCCATGTTCATATAACATTTTTGCTTCCTGTAGACGTGAGGATTGTTTCTCAGAAGTATTGACATATTGACGCTATACCGCCACTGTGGAAGACAGTGTGGCTTATAGTGTCGTTGTTAATGCCCCCAGGCACAGACTATATGATGCCTGAAGGTTAAGGGGTTTGCAATAATGTAGTCTTTTACTGTTTCATTTTGAAGGACGAATATATTGTCTGGAGTTTACACAAGAACTACATACATCAGCACTTCCGAGGTGTGGTACCTAATTTGACTACTCGTATTAACTGGGCGACTTCGTGGTTGAGTGGGGCTTCTCTGGGCGCCAATTTTTATACTTAACTCAGCGGTAAGTGTTGGTAGGCTGTCATCTGGGGATAAGCTCCGGCGAAGTGGTAGGCCTTGGAAAAAGGTCCGCAGGTGCTGCCGTCTCCCTGGACTGCGGTTCGGACTCGTGCTCACGTCTTCTCGCGATTCCTTGATGCAACTCTTCCCTCGGCGGGGTGATAATGAACTGTTCCCCTCTTCTCTCGTAAAGGGCTTTTTATGCTTGCCAGTGTCCCCACTTAAGTGTCGGCCCGTGTCTCTATTATCGGGGGAGGGGGTGAGGTGGTGGAACGCAGAACAATGCCTTTCAAAACACGTGCCCTGGTTCCTGAAGGTTGGGGGTGGGGGTTTTCGCAACATCTATGCAAACTGCTTTCATAGTAGTTCAACTGTTCGTCACAATATTGGGCATGTCGTCAATTCCTCAGATGTATACATAAAAACTGGGCAAAGTGCCAGAGCATCAGAAATGCTAACCACAAAAATCCCTTTACTTTAACACTTATACAACCAGATGATTTCTGTGATAGTTGCTGATAAAGTTCTTAGCACATCAGAATTACATATTTTAAAAGTTCAGTTGATCAACATGAGTAAGGATTATCCTGGATCAGGGAGGACATGAACCACATTTTCTGAGATCGAAGGATGGTCATATTTCCACATTTTTGAAGAATGTAACTTGTTACTTCAGAATCTCTCAAGAAAAGAAGAAAGACCTCGCACAGATTCTTCCTTACATGAAAAGTCATAATAAACCTTTTTATGATGGACTGCTGGGTCAGTGAGATTGGGCATATTATTTTCTGTTTGCCTGTAGTAATACCTATACATTTTTTTATTTATTAACATGGTTATTTTATGCCTACTTCTATACTTCAGCTGTAAAGGATCTACTTAATACAATAATGTTCGCTGTGAATATCACCTTGCTTCCATCTCGTGGTAGGTAGACCATTATGTATGATTTATAGTCCATTCGNCTTCTATACTTCAGCTGTAAAGGATCTACTTAATACAATAATGTTCGCTGTGAATATCACCTTGCTTCCATCTCGTGGTAGGTAGACCATTATGTATGATTTATAGTCCATTCGCAGTTTCTTCACAGTTTTTGAATCAAACCTTTGAAAAATCACCCGATGCAGGACGTGTTTGATTGTTTTCTAAATCTTTTATGTTAACACAAGCATTTTATGCTTGTGTTAACATAAAAGTAGCTTATTTGTTATAATATTAAACATTTTGTTATTATTTATNACACAAGCATTTTATGCTTGTGTTAACATAAAAGTAGCTTATTTGTTATAATATTAAACATTTTGTTATTATTTATTTGTAAATTATATATAATTTATAATTAACATAAATAAAACAGTTGGAAAATAGGTGTTTTGGTAAGGCTTAGTAAGAAATAGTTCTTATGCAGAATGTTAATAAGCTGAGTGTGCACAAATGTGGTGCGGTGTCCCTTTGGTATAATTTTCTAGGCTTGGTTAAGCTTTGTTTGCATGAGGTGGGGGAATATCCTGGAAGTAGAACTTTAGTAGGGAAAAGTGTNTTCTAGGCTTGGTTAAGCTTTGTTTGCATGAGGTGGGGGAATATCCTGGAAGTAGAACTTTAGTAGGGAAAAGTGTGAAGAAACCGTGAATTGACTATACCTACTAATTGCTAACAAATAAAAATTTTTTTGTTTGATAATATTTTAATGGTTTCTTAAGGTAATGGTGATTTAGGGTTTTTTCTCTAATTGATGAACCAATAAAGAATTATTTGTTATGGCAATTAAAATGTAAATACTCAAAACTAAAATTTTTGGAAGGGGGGTGGGGTTGGATGTTGTAACCACTCCCCTTATCTCTTTTCCCCCAAATATTTACAATTACTTATATTAAAATTATTAATAAGATTTTAACTTAAAAAAAAAAATATGTTATTGCTGTGTATATTATAATGCATTTTAGTATATTGTCAAGTAATTTTTCCCCTAGTCTCCTAAATTAAAACGTGTCTCTTAGAAAACACTGCTAATGCCAGCATAACTTTTTCCTTTCACTTCAGTTAGTATAAACACCATCCCCTCTAACTTGTTCAGAAATTTCTGGTTATGCCACTGCTTAGGTTGGTTTATATGTCAAGTCTTCAGTTGGTTTCAGTTTTAAAATATGTAACTTTAATAATTAGAACATATACAATTGCTTACTGTGACACCTATATGGCAAATTTGGTTACAAACATGGCGCGTCACATATTGTGTTTAGTGTTTTTTTCCCAAGTGAATTTTCCATTTAATTGTCTCTTGCATAAAACCAACTTTATTTTTAAACTAAGTGTTAATTAAATTCAATAGGATCTCTGTATGCATAGTTGATTCATCTAATGAATACTATTAGCACACAAAATATTGGTAAATTTTGTTGAAATGTTAGGAAATAGTTTTGAATGTAATATACTAATCAAAAGATTAATAGATATAACCTATTAACTAAATATTTATGTTACGCCATCTGAAAAAGAGGCCTGCCACAGCTATTAAACGGAAGGTTACATGCTCTACTGTGGCACTACTTGAGTGTAAAATTGGGTGGAAATGTGTTTATCGGTCCTCGAGATATGGCATAAAACCTGCATTTTTTCATTTGACGATCTTCATAAATTGAGGACAAACAGACCAGCATACTGGATGATTGTCATAGATACTGCCAGTATAAAATGTTTAGTTATAATTGGTTACATATATTAGTAAATTTAGCATACTAAGCTAAAATGTTAAGTAACCACCATTCTGACAGTTAGTGTGTTGTACTCTTAAAACATATAAATTAATATGGTATACCATAATACAACTTCTGTGCCAAATTTGGAAGGAATGGGTTACTTGTTTCCAGAGATATGACATAAAAATATTATTTATTCATGTGGACCTGTCTTAGAAAATTATGGAGAAATAAGACACTGTATACACACATTTTGGTGGTTGAAATAGATACTGCCAGCATGCAAAGTTAAGTTGGAATTGATTACACAGTTTTGATGATACAGCTTAAACAAAAATGTTTATATGGTCACCTTTGTGAAGCGTCTGACCGACTTAAAACATGCCAGTTTACATCAACTTCAGCAATACTACTTGTCTGCAAAATTTGGTAGGAATCTGTCAATTGTTTTTCATGTTATGTCATTAATTTTATTTCTTCATGAGATGCTATCTTACAAAATGGCGGACAAAAGTAGTTGTTTGTTGGCATATATTATACTTGTAATATGTATTTTCAGCATACATAATTTTGGTCGAAGTTGGCCAAAATGTTTGGGAGATATACCAAATAAAGCCAAAATATTTGTATGACAGCCATTTTGAAAATAGGTGTCTAACCAATTTAAATAACATATTTTTACATGGTCTAGCTTAGTATTATTTACTTTCCAAATTGGGTGAGAATAGGTTGATTAGTTTTCAAGGTGTTATGTAAAGGCTTTATATTTCATGTGGTGCTATTTTCCAAAATGGCATACCAACATCATCTACCTCTAAATTCAATGCTTACATGATGCACTGCCAACATACAAAATTTGGTTTAAATTTGTTGAATGGTTCCTGGGATATGATGTAGCTCCCTAAATTTAAAAAAAAAGTCACCATTTTGAAAGTAAGCACCAGGCGTGGTTGAAAGTTCTAAGGGAATCAGTCCCCGCCATCTCGAATTTACAGAATTTTTGCCGTAACTTACAACATAGATTTAATATTTTATTTTGAACGTCAAGATGTAGGGCATTGCTTTGTACATGTACTAAAAAACTTACAGCTAGACTAACGTTGCCAGAACCATTTCTGTAACAGCCTGCAAAAAGAAAAAAACACTTTTCTTGCCGGCAGTCACTATTCAAAAGTTAATAAACGCAGTAGAGTCTTAATAGTTTGATAAAGCATGAGATGCTATTATTTATGCTATATCGTGCAAAAATTTTTGTTGAACTTTCTGAAATGGAATTTATGGCAAAAATAGTGGAAATCCAATATGGTGGGGCCTGATGCCCCTTAAAAGTAGGATGTCCTTACTAAGTACTATATGGGTACTGAGTTTGACGAAATTCGGTTCACATGTTGTATAATGTTTTTAGGGACATACACAGATGCACAAGTGATCTTATGATCTTTCCTTCGGAAAGTTGTCTAAAAATCAGCTTCAAGCCGTTTGTTTTGATAACCAAGAAAGAAGGAAATTCGGAAGCGACAGTGATTAAGGGGGAGAAGGCGAGAGCATGACACATGATTGTGATAGAGATCAATAATGCTAAGCTGGCTCTCTACCTCACCCCCTTGACGAGCCTGTGGCATGCAGTGTTATTGCTCCACGCTGCATCAGAATGAAAGGAACAGTTGAGTCAATGACAGTATTGTGAGAAAAACACTAACATAGCCACAAAAGTCTTTTTTTTAACGAAACGCATGACCGTTTGTAATAGAATCCTTATGTGTGGAGTATAATGGTATTGAGTAAAGAGGTGTATGTAAAAATTATTTTAAAGTTACTTTTTCTAACAAAGTTTTGTCAAATGTTCATTTCTCCTTTTTAAAATCAGTTAATATTTTAAATTGTTTTTCAGTTTTTAAAATTTTTTGTAAGTTTTTGTAAATTGTAAGTTAATGTATGTTTTATTCTAATTGATGTTTTATTTACCACAGTTGTAGGAATAATGTTTCTCTTTTTAGCCTACTTTCAGTCTCTTTCCATATCTTTCCATGTGTCTTAAGTGTGTCTCCCATCCCCCTTTTTTTTCTTCAATTTTTGAATACGTTAACCAAATTTCATCAAACTTGGTACACATATAATACTTAGTAAGGACACCTGACTTTTATACTTATTTTCAAAATGGTGGCCATTTAAAAATTTGGGTGACGTGATATTGGAAACCATTCAATCAAATTTTGTGTGCTGGCAGAGCATCAAGTATACATTAAATTGTGAGAATAATAAGCCTGTATGTCAGCCATTTTGGAAAATAGCACCAAATCAAATAAGTATTTTAGATTATATCTCGAAAACTCTTAAACCAATTCTCACCCAATTTGGCAGGTAATTAATACTATGATAGGCCAAGTAAAGGTAATGGATTGTGCTTCATTATGTACTTGCTTTCAAAATGGCGGCCATACCCTATTTTTAGGTTCTGTTAATTTAGACCAAATTTTGTATACTGAAATTATCTGTTAGAAGCATCACATATACCAACACATATCTGCTTTTGGTGGCCATTTTGAAGATAGCACTATATAAATAAATAAAGTTATCATTTCTGTAAAAAAATTAACAGATTTCTACAAAATGTGGCAAATGAGTAGTACTGATGCATATGATGTTAAATGGAATGTTTTAAGCATGTCAAACACATATTTTCAAAATAGTGCCCATGTAACCATTTTAGCCTAGAATATTGTTGTCTAAATTATGTAATAATTCCAATATTCAACATAACTTTGTACGCTACAGTATATATTACAACTATCAACTGTATCTGCACAGAGCATATTTTTCCTGCCATTTTGTAAGATATCACCATGCGAATTAATAGTTTTTATCTCGTAGCTCTGGAAACAATCAACCCATTCTTACAGAATTTGGCAAAGATGTACTGTAGTAGGCCATATAATATACACTGAAGAGCCAAAAAAACTGGTACACATGCCTAATATTGTGTAGGGCCCCCGCGAGCATGCAGAAGTGCCGCAAGACGACGCGGCATGGACTCTACTAATCTCTGAAGGTATATAGGAGGCAATTCACACCATGAATCATGCAGGGCAGTCCACAAATCCATAGGAGTGCGAGGCAATGGAGATCTCTTTTGAACAGCACTTTGTAAGGCATCCCAGATATGCACAATAATGTTCATGTCTGGTGATTTAGGTGGCCAATGGAAGTGTCTAAAAGTCAGAAGAATGTTCCTGGAGCCACTCGGTAGAAACTCTCGGCGTGTGGGTTGTCTCATTGTCCTGCTGGAATTGTCCACGTTCGTCGGAATGAACAATGGACATGAATTGGTGCAGGTGATCGGACAGGATGCTTACGTATCTGTCACGTGTCAGAGGTCGTATCTAGACTTATCAGGGGTCCAATTTCATGCATACTGCACACGCCCCATACCATGATAGAGCCTCCACCAACTTGAACAGTCCCCTGTAGACATGTAGTGTCCATAGATTCATGAGGATGTNGTCCATCCGCCCGATACAATTGGAAACGAGACTCGTCAGACCAGGCAACGTGTTTCCAGTCATCAACAGTCCAATGGCGGTGTTGGCGGGCCCAGGCGAGGCGTAAAGCTTTGTGTCGTGCAGTCAAAAACGGTACACGAGTAAGCCTTCGGCTCCGAAAGCCCATATCAATGATGGTCCGTTGAATAGTTCGCACACTGGCATTTGTTGATGCCCCAGCATTGAAATCTGTGCCAATTTGAGAAAGGGTTGCACGCCTGTCACGTTTAATGATTGTTGTCAGTCGTCGTTTGTCCNATTGAAATCTGTGCCAATTTGAGAAAGGGTTGCACGCCTGTCACGTTTAATGATTGTTGTCAGTCGTCGTTTGTCCTGTTCGTTCACCATCTTTTTCCGGCCACAGCGATGTCAAAGATGTGATGTTTTATCGGATTCTCGATATTCACGGTACACAAGTGAAATGGTTGTACGCGAAAATCCAAATTTTATCGCTACCTCGGAGCTGCTATGTCCCATCTCTCGTGCGCCGACTATAACACTACGTTCAAACTCACTTAAATCTTGATAACCTGCCATTGTAGCAGCAGTAACCGATCTAGCAACTTTGCCAGGCGCTTGTTGTCTTATATAGGCGCTGCCGACCGCATCGTGTTACTCTGATTGGTTCCATACCTCTGTTATTTGCATACGCACGCCTATACCAGTTTTTTAGGCTCTCCAGTGTAATTATTTAGTATGACACTTATTTTCCCCTAACTCGGTACGCATATAGTACTTAGTAAGGTCACTTGAATTTTATAGTTTTAGACCATGCCGGGTACTTACTTTAAAAATGGCGGCCATTATAATTTTTTGGGTGATGTAATATTTTGTGAAGTATTCAACAACAGATAGAAATCAAATTTTGTATGCTGGCAGAGCATCGTGTATGCATTAAATTTTGAGACAGATATAGTTGGTCCGCCATTTTGGTTTATATCATCAAATGAAAAATAAAGCTTTTACATTACATTTCAAAAACTATTACACCTATTCTCACCAAATTTGGCATGTAAGTAATACTATAGTAGGCCATTTAAATGTATGTAATTGAAATTGATTAGTTGCTTATTTTAATAATAGTGACCATACAAATATTTTACATTTATTTGGTATATCTACCCTACTATTTAACCAATTTCGACCAAATATTGTATGCAGAAAGTATATATTATAAGCACATAGCCACTTTTGACCTCCATTTTGACAGATAGCACTACATGAATAAATAAGGTTTTTGTCATATCCCTGCAAAGAACAGATTCGTATCAGATTTGGTGGACAAATAGTACTGAGACAGATGGTGTTAACTATTACGTAGGTATAAAGGGCGGCCATAGAGCCATTTTAGTTTAAGTAAGTTATATCATTGAAACCATGTAATCAATTCCAATTTAATTATTTAAGCCTGCAGTACATACTACAACTATCAAAAGTGTCTACACAGACCATTGCTTGTCTGCCATTTTGTAAGATATGCTACACTGATAAAATTTTATGTAATATCTTGGGGAAACAAATGACTAATTTCTACCGACTTTGGCAAACAAATTGTACTGCAGTAGATGGTGTAAATTGTTATGTTTTAATTAGGTCAGGCAATATTTTCAAAATGGTGGCTGTATTAATATTTTAGCATAGTAAATTTTATTAATGAAACAAATTCCAACATAACTTTGTATGCTGGAAGTATCTATTACAACCATCAGATTGGTCTATACAGAACCTCATTTCCCTGTCATTTTGTAAGATGGCCCCACATTAAAAAATAAAGATTTTATGTCATATTTTGGGAAAACATCAACTAATACGTACCAAATTTGGGAAAGTTGTATTGTGGTAGGCCATATTAATTTATGTATTTTTTAAGTGTGAGAGATGATTATTTTCAGAATGGTGGCTATAAAGAAGCATCAATTATGCATACAGACATACTATTTAGCCAATCTTTTTGCAAAATATTGCCAGATGAGAAAATTGAACGTTTTGTCATATTTCTTGAATAATTCAACTAATTTTCACCAAATTGTGAATACCATTAGTGCTACAGAAGGCCATGTAAACTTACATGATTTAAGTTGGTCAGACAACAATGTTCAAAATGGTGGCTTTATAAATAATTTAGATAAGTTTACCACATCTATTAAACAATTTAACTGAATTCAACCAATCTTTGTATGTTGAAAGTATATGCTAGAAGTATTGTGTACACAACCTGTATTTTGGCAATTTTGTATGATAGCACCAAATAAGAAAGTTATGTATTTATGCCATGTCTTTGTAACCAATCAACCATTTTCCACCAAATTTTTTACGTAAGTAATGCTATGGCAGGTCACAAACTGGCATGTTTTAAGTGACTTGACACTTAATTTTAAAATTACGGCCTTGTAAATATTTCAGGCTAGTAAACCCTGTCATTCAAAACACTAGACTGATTACGTTCTAATTCGATGCTCCGAATCTGACCTCCGTAATGCAGTTTATTGCATGCTAGCTTATTGTACAATGTTTTCTGGGTTAAAATCCCAGATAAGACTCATGTGTATTTACGATTGCCTCACTACTGTCGCATAGGTTTCTGGCTTTCAAGGAAACATCAAGTCCTACATACCATCTTAACGTTTAAGAATTTCATTAAAAATTAATTGCACCCATGTATAGGAAATTTAGCTCATTAGTTATGCCAGTAACTTCTTGTTTAAGATTGTACCACAATAAAAAAAAATTCTGTGTCATATCTCACGAAACAACTGATTCCCACTAAGTTTTGCAAACAGGTAGTACTATTGTAGGCCAAAGTGATTACAGGCTATTCACTGTAAAGTGAGCACTTTTTGAAGCCCTCTCATTTGGAATAATTGTCATTAAAAACATTTTATTGTAGTCTTAGACTTTAATTTTTGAGTCAGGTGAAATATGTATAGTATTTTTATTACTTGCGTGGTAATATTTGTTTCAAAAAGCGTTGGAAAGATAAAAATGGCTGATAGGAAAAAGTGACTGGTGCTTCAAAAGTGCTCACTTTACCGTGANATTGTGAATACCATTAGTGCTACAGAAGGCCATGTAAACTTACATGATTTAAGTTGGTCAGACAACAATGTTCAAAATGGTGGCTTTATAAATAATTTAGATAAGTTTACCACATCTATTAAACAATTTAACTGAATTCAACCAATCTTTGTATGTTGAAAGTATATGCTAGAAGTATTGTGTACACAACCTGTATTTTGGCAATTTTGTATGATAGCACCAAATAAGAAAGTTATGTATTTATGCCATGTCTTTGTAACCAATCAACCATTTTCCACCAAATTTTTTACGTAAGTAATGCTATGGCAGGTCACAAACTGGCATGTTTTAAGTGACTTGACACTTAATTTTAAAATTACGGCCTTGTAAATATTTCAGGCTAGTAAACCCTGTCATTCAAAACACTAGACTGATTACGTTCTAATTCGATGCTCCGAATCTGACCTCCGTAATGCAGTTTATTGCATGCTAGCTTATTGTACAATGTTTTCTGGGTTAAAATCCCAGATAAGACTCATGTGTATTTACGATTGCCTCACTACTGTCGCATAGGTTTCTGGCTTTCAAGGAAACATCAAGTCCTACATACCATCTTAACGTTTAAGAATTTCATTAAAAATTAATTGCACCCATGTATAGGAAATTTAGCTCATTAGTTATGCCAGTAACTTCTTGTTTAAGATTGTACCACAATAAAAAAAAATTCTGTGTCATATCTCACGAAACAACTGATTCCCACTAAGTTTTGCAAACAGGTAGTACTATTGTAGGCCAAAGTGATTACAGGCTATTCACTGTAAAGTGAGCACTTTTTGAAGCCCTCTCATTTGGAATAATTGTCATTAAAAACATTTTATTGTAGTCTTAGACTTTAATTTTTGAGTCAGGTGAAATATGTATAGTATTTTTATTACTTGCGTGGTAATATTTGTTTCAAAAAGCGTTGGAAAGATAAAAATGGCTGATAGGAAAAAGTGACTGGTGCTTCAAAAGTGCTCACTTTACCGTGAACAGCTCATGATAAGTTTTAAATGGGTAAAGCACATATTTTCAAAATGGTGACTATATAAACATGTTAGTGTAGCATGTTGTATCTACAAAACCATGTAACCAATTTCAACTTGACTTTGTGTGCTGTATACATTAAATGAGCTTATACATAAACTCTTTTTCCTGTAATTTTAGAAGATAGTACAGCATGAAAAATTAAGCTTTTACGTCCTGTTTTGGTATAAACAATTATGTAAATCCCACCAATTTCATGATTCAAGGTACACTTTTGTAGTTCCTCCAAATTTATATAATTTAAGGGTGTTTGTCACATTTTGAAAATAACAGCCATGTAAATACTTTTGCTTAGTATGCCACATGTCCTAAACACAATTTCAATCAAACTTTATATTCTGGCGGTATCTATGGCAATTATCAAGTGTTCCAACGCATAACCTTTTTGTATGCAAACCTTTGTTATCAATATCCAGACTCTATCGACCTTCCACTCCCTGACCTAGGAAAAAGTATATTTTGGATACACCCCACAGCACAACTTGTTACGGCCAGCCATTGTTCGACTCTTGTAGGGACATCAGGAATTGGAAGTGGGCTGTAATGGGTCCTTGTATCTGGAAACACACTTGCTACAGGGGCGATACTCCCCAGTTTTCTACTGGGAAGAAGGAGAGGAGATTTAATACAGAGTGGTTTAGTCAATAACTCCGAACCTATACTGGGTGCCATTAAGCTAAATCTTGCACTTGCTAGCTGGTGACTAATTTGGAGGCACTGGCTTCCTGTGCCTAATTTGACTTATGCAGAACGAATAATAATGGGTGCTTTGGATGTGCAGAAATTAAAAAGTTTTTTTTTTCTTCGGATAACCTCTCTATATTCATGTGCTCTGCAGTGAATGCTGGAGTTTAAGATTTATAAAATGATATGGTATGTAATGATATGGGTGTAAAATGAATGAAAATTATAATAAATGAATGTAATAAATATAATATAATAAATAATAAATCTGAATATAACAAATAATAAATGTGAATATAATAAATAATAAATGTAAATATAATAAATGAAATGGCGTTTAAAATGATTGTGTACTTACTTGCCTTCCATGCGTATTCCACAGACTTCGGGTGAGGGGTGAAGGGGAGAAAATTTTAGCCATGCGTGCATATCTGGAGAAGTGTCATTGACTGAAATGGCCATGCAGATTCAAAAAGTCTTTATAAATAACACCAAGCATAAATTTACAAAAAAAAAATTTTTTTTTATAAAAATAAATATTTTGTATGCGAGTGTGCATGCATGCATGTGCATAATGAAATAGTGTGTTTGGTTTTCTTCTTTGAAACTTAATTTTTGTAGTATGGCATAAGTATATTGGTATTAGAATATTTTGACTATACACACACACCAGTATTTTTTTTACAAACTCCCGAATTTAAATTATAACTCGGTATCTTGAAAAACATAATATACATTGCAGAGTCAGGTGCGTGCCATAGCCATACATTTCTTGAATTTTGTTTCAGGTTGGTCAAATAAGCTATGGCTGGAGACAGGAATTCAATATGTGACTTATCCAGCAAGTTATTTTCATCCCCAGTGTACAAGAATGCCAGTGTCAAGGTCAAGGAAGAATATGAGGTGAGATTAAGGTTTATGATAAAACAACAGAAGACTGCAGCAACCCCTTACTAAAAACCTGAGATTGTGAGGTATTGTCAAATACAGAGAAGTCTTATTGGGAATTCATGATAGTGTCTGGACGTGCTCTGATTATGGGCGATAGTTAAATGCAACTTGTATAACTGTTGCTTAGAAAGTAATCTTAAATTTTGCATCCCAGAATATAAAATTTTGTAACATGGAAATGTTTGTAGTTTTTAAATGCCAAAGTGTGCGTACTTAATTATGTTCACTAACTTGAGAAGGTGACATTTCAAGGATGGTACAGTAATTACAAGTTTAATTACTTACCATGGTTTCCTGCTTGAATAATGTAATGCATTCTTGCATGATGTGCTGGCGTTTTTTTTTCTATTATGTATACATTGTTTTTACATTTCCTCTTAGTGTATCGTATTGTCTTCCATAGAATTCCATTTATTTTGTTTATTTTTCATCCTGGCTAGAATATAGGAATTTTTTTTCAAATGGTTTCATATTATTTCTACTTTTATTTCTTAACTTTTCATGGGAATGTGGTTAGCTACAGAGGGATAAAGTTGAGTGCTTTGTTCCAAGTTTCTTCAGTTATATATTGAATAAATTTTTATTTTATGAAAGGTAGTTTCTTAGATAAAATCCTTGAAATGAATGAGCACCTGCATGGTGTAAATTATTTAACTAATTGAGTGTGAATTTTTCGACTTGGGTATACTGAGAACCATGTTTTATATTTAAAATGGTGTATTTATTTTACCCCTTCTTAAATGGAACTAGTAAGTTGATGCTGTCCTGGGATGGTGGGTGATGAAGCTTCACACATTGCCACCAGTGGTGTAGCCAGAAATTTCATTTGGTTGGTTAGGGGGAGGGGGGACGTGTTACATAGGTTAAACTGTCATCAGAAGTGCTGACATATGTTGATTAGTACAAATTCTGGAGAAAATCACCTCAAAGTATAATAAAATACATTGTAGTGAATAGCAACTGCATATTTTTTAAATCAAAATTAAAGGTTTATTTATAATTGTAATACTAATTGTTGACAACATAATGGGCACTTGGGAGGGGGTTACAACCCCCAAAATTCCCCCCTGGCTATGCTCCTGATTGCCACAGGGTAAGGTGAAATGAAATTAAATTGCTATTTATGTGGCATTACAGACATTTCATTTTCAATTATTTATCACTATAATTTGACAAGCATGCAAATATTACTATAATTCTAGTTTGTTGTCAAGTCTTTCTAGTACAACAGGTAGACATAAGATATTGTGATTTGTTTATTTTATAATCTAAGTACTTAAAATATGCATGTCAGTGTCAGCATTCCTTCCTGTGATTAAGAATAAGGTTTCTCTCTCTCTCTCTCTTTATTTCTCTCTGGTATACTTTCTGCTCTCTCTCTCTCTCTATTTATTTTTTGCTTTCTCTGTGTCTACTTTTTGCTCTCTTTGTCTACTCTTTGCTCTCTCTCTCTCTCTCTCTCTCTCTGTCTACTTTTTGCTCTCCCTCTCCTGCTCTCTCTCTCTCTCCTCTCTCTCTCCTCTCTCTCCCAGCCTACTCTTTGTTCTCTCCCCATCTACTTTTTGCCCTCTCTCTCTCATTTTATTTTTCCTTTTAACAACTCTGCTGTAAACCAATTTGGATTAAATTTCTTTAAAGAGAGNCCTCTCTCTCTCATTTTATTTTTCCTTTTAACAACTCTGCTGTAAACCAATTTGGATTAAATTTCTTTAAAGAGAGTTTAATCAGATTTTGTTGATAAATACTGATTTTTGGGCCAGATTAGATGATACATCAACACTTCATTTAAACCTGGAATACTGTTGCGTGCAAAAAGTTGCAAAACAATTGCAATGTTAAAAATTGTTGGTACAGACAAGTATTTTGCTTTGAGTTTCTACAATATCACATCAGTGCATTGTACAGTCTGAATAATTGTTATATTTTGCACAAAATTGAATTGAAAATTTGAAGAAGAAAAATTCTTCTGTTATAATATTTACAATAATTTTTTGAGAAATAAAAATTTCTATCACAATTGGTATGATATATTAGCACTTTATTTACACCTTATAGTATGATTTCTGGTAGTTTTTTAGGTGTTGGGAATTTTCAGGTTGCATCTCCTTTGTGATGTAGTGTAGATTTTTACCAATTTTTTTGTCTCTTTCTTTCTGTGTACATATTTGGATCTACTACGTCCATCTTTCTACTGATTCTTCATCTTACTATCCTGAAATAGTGTTTAGGAAAGTTTACTTAACAATGAATTTTGTTTGTAGGATGATTACGAAGAAAAAGAAAAGAGTAATGGGTCTGAAGATTACTCATCAGAGTCTTCAGTTGGAATACCAAAAATAAAAACAGAAATTAAGGTGTGTGTTCAAAATTGTTCTGATGGGAAGAAAAAAGTTCAGCTATCAACAAATAATACCATGGTTTTGTTATTTGAGATGTGCATGTACATGGAGGTATAAGGGCAGGTTATCTATTAGCGACTTCAGTGTGGCGAGGTAGGGGTTGTGATAACTAAATGATTGGGCACGTTACTGGAATTATCATTGTTCATAGTTTTTGACCATGTTTCCATTGAGCAGAATAGAGAAGTTGTTTTTTTAATTACACTAAAAATTAATCATTTTCCAAATTGGGGTTTGTGGTATATTTTTATTTTGATCTCGTTCTCACATTTTATATGTTACAATGATATTGTGATAAGAGTACTATTTTTTTTATCTTTAGTTAAGGCTTGTAGCCATGTGACTTAGTATTAAAACACTGGAATTTCATTCAGGAAGATCAAGATCCGATTCCAGGTCTAGTTATCTTCATTTCTGAATACAGACCCTGCCAGATGTTTCCCCTCGCTCCTTATTTTCCTAGCTGATTGTTCGATCTGTAATGATTATTCTGTTGACAAGACATCATACTGAAAAAAAAAAAATTTGACACAAAATGCCAACTTGCCCTGTATTCAGATTTGATTTCATTGTACTAAAACATTGTGTGTAAGAACTGTCTCACATTTATTGCAAATGCAGATTCACCTTCTAAATTGAGTAGAAGTCATAAAGAGACAGGAACTGAATAAAAATTCAGCTTTTCAAAACTTGCAAAGTCGTTTATTTTTTAGAAGGTCTCTGGTAATTATTATGTTGTTAAAATTATTTTACATCAATTAGAAACACTTGTGTAACAATCCAGAAATATCATCATCAATTTTTAACCTCCTCATGACACTGAATTTGAGTACCAAGACGATACCAGAGCAGTTTTGTGTGTAAAGTAATTAGAATGTCTGGTAAGCTTTAGCATTTCTGTGCATAACCATGCGACGTAAAAGTTGATATAGTTAATCGTATCTTAAAGTACCATTTTTTCTTCAGTTAATTTGAGGTTAATATTCAAACAAGCCTGACAGGGAAAATATGATATGTACCTGTGACACTGTATTCTATGCGGTGAACTCAACCTTCACCTGCATAAAAGCGCTACCTGTGTGAACCATATGCTGATTTAGTAGTTTGTCCTGTTCTTAGAAACATGATGGTGGATGTAGGATTTATATAATATGTAGTGATAATGGCGGATGTAGGATTTATATAATATGTAGTGATAATGGCGGATTGAAAGATTCCTTACCTTTTAGTTTCTTGGGTAGGCGAGCCTGTGTCGTTTGATTTTAGCTCTCTGATGCAAAGGTTTGTGCAGATTGTCAGCAAGCCATAAGAAAAGTTAAAATTTATATATGACTGACAAACTACAGTGCATGTGTACTAGTTGCTTATAAAAAATTTACTGTTTGAAGAATTCTGTGAAGCGTAAGTTAACGTGTGCTTGATTGAATTTTTTTCACAGACTGAACGTGATTATTTTAGTGACATCGTGGTCAAGGAGGAAAACGTGTTACTTAGAGAAGATGGTGGTGATGAAGAGCATGTTGTGGTGAAAGAAGAGAACATGGTTGAGAACCAGAATACGCCTGAACTCTTTCCAAAGTTAGTTTCAGCTTGAAAATAAATCTGTCATGGTATAGGGGGGGGAGAGAGGAGCAGCCTATGGTAGGGTAACACCTACAGAGCGATGATGGTGATGACCTTTTGAGGTATGGCATTAGACGCGTGTCATCCATGAAAGATGACATTGAAGAGGACTAAGATGAAGCAGTGGTGAAATTCAAAGGTGGGGGAAATGGGAGTTCCCAGAAAGAACCCATAGGCCACTATCACCCCTAGGTTCAGTATAACTAATTACTCTATTTACCCGAATATTAGAGTTGTGCGCATGTGACTGTGTTTCACAAAATAAAACTAAAAAATGTGTGTTTGAAATTTGTAAAACTGAAACNTAGAGTTGTGCGCATGTGACTGTGTTTCACAAAATAAAACTAAAAAATGTGTGTTTGAAATTTGTAAAACTGAAACTAGAATTAAAAATAATTTTGTGAGGGCTCAGTTGTATTGAATGTTTAAAGAAAATGTTAATATTTTATTAAATTTTNAAGAATTAAAAATAATTTTGTGAGGGCTCAGTTGTATTGAATGTTTAAAGAAAATGTTAATATTTTATTAAATTTTTTATTGTGTTTTTTAGGTGCATGCTGGCATATATAATCAGTTAAATAAAATTTTAAGTATGAAATCAAAATTAAATTGTATCATTGAGGTTTTACGGCAAAACACATTTATTTTTAAGTGCGTACAAAAAATAAGGGATTTAAGTGGATTGCATAAATGCTGTAATACTATCTTTGAAGACCCCAACAAATTTGATCTGCCAACCTTTCAAGTTNTTTAAGTGGATTGCATAAATGCTGTAATACTATCTTTGAAGACCCCAACAAATTTGATCTGCCAACCTTTCAAGTTCGATTTAATGTAATTATTTTAGTAGTATCATAATGGACACACACAAACTGATATGCAGAGACTAAATTTGTAAACATTTGATAAGCATTTGAATATTTATCCAAGTTGAAAATTTTTATTGTGTTTAGATTTCAGCAGCCAGTNTTGTAAACATTTGATAAGCATTTGAATATTTATCCAAGTTGAAAATTTTTATTGTGTTTAGATTTCAGCAGCCAGTTTTCTTACTGAAATTGAAAATGAAAGCTGATTTTTGGTTTGCCTTTCAGTGTACTAATATTTGCACAACCCTAAAATCACTTTTGTCTTGTCTGCTACTCATACAAAATAATTTATTAGCTGACTTATTCGATTAACAAAACACTTCAGCTATTCCTTGAAACCAGGAAAATTAAACTTCACATCGTAAATACTTTTCACTTACGTTTTGGGATGCTCAAAGAAAATGGTGGACCACAGCACACAACAAACCCTTTTACAAAGTTGCCGACACGTGTCGATAATTCATTTAACTGAGGAGACTGTTCTAAAAAGGGAACCTAGGACGAACTACCTTTAATGAAATACGCAAATACATAGAAAACGTAATGTGTACAAACTTTGTTTGTTGACTTTAAGTATTTTTTGTACTAAGAAAATTTAACACTTGGTTCAACAGAAAAAAGCTACACGCCATGTCATGTTGCCACTTCTGCCAATTTCCAATTTGTAACCATTATGGTATCATATCTAAATACATAACTGTATTATACTAAGTATTCAAACATTAAAATCTTTAAACATCAATATTTTTGTTATAATAGCCATGAAATATGCTACTAGCTACTAGTGCTGTGAAACTTGTAGTTAAAATGAAACAAAATGACACGCATCACTCTTTGTATTCGTCTCTTTCTTAGTTGAAAAGAAACACACGAGGTCACTAGAGCATATGCACCGTATTTTAACAATGATATGCCATCGTTACTATCTGAAATGTAAATATTTTAATAGGAAACCTTTAATTTACAAATAACATACCAAAAATAAAGGTAATAACATTTTAACTAAATTTTTTCTTACTAGTCTTTGCCAAATACTTTACTGCTTTAACTGTTTTTAATTCATATGGAATACAAAATAAATACAATTAATAGAAGATATGTAAAAGTTTCATTTAAACAAGACGAACACATTTTCCACGCGGACACTGGCTAGGAACACATTTTCCACGCGGATCTTTCAAAGCTTTCAATGCCAGCGAAATGTTGCGTGACCGCGCATCCACATGGAAAATGTGTTGGTCTGACTTTTGTTTGTGTGTGTCTAGCCACGAATACAGCCTAGCGGCCTATTCCCGCCATATCTCATTATTAAAATATTTGAGGTATTAGTATAATAATAATAAAAAAAAAAAAAAAAACACACCCACAGGTGAACATGTGACTCTTGGGGTGATTTTTCAAAGGTTTGAAAACGTGTGAAGAAACTGTGAATGGACTACATTAGTCACATATGTCTTAGTATGTCAGTACGAGGTGATGTCATCTTTGGGTATCTTGCAAGAATCAAATTTGGCAACTTTTATGCAACAAATTGGGATGTCAGAACTGTAGCAGTGTTAAAAAAAGTTGTTACAAGGAGGACAAATGTAGTTCTGTATATCTTACAATAAATGTGTATTATTTTGTGCTATATAAGTGTGGTTGTTATATTAATATTCAAAGCAGCAGCTTTTTTGGACTTTTGAACCACTAATGTGCTAATGAACACAGTTTTGTAGCTCAGGTCGCGTTATTATTTTACTAGGGGAATGGTTTTAAAACTTTTGAATCTGGGTATACTGTGGCTTGTGTCATGGCTTGAGTGCAGTAATATGGAATAATTTCAAGTTAACAAATTTAAAAATTTTTTTGTAATGTTGAATTTTTGAAGATTACAAGATTAGCTATAAAAAAAATTCAACCTTTTCACAAAATAAAAAATGTAGAATAAGAACTGTATTATATTTTGGTGGCAAATATGAGTATCGTGCTAAACCAAATGTACAGTATGTATGAGAGAGTGTGCTTGAACAAGTCAGTCTCTGAATTCTTACAATGTGGGGTTTGTACTTGTGTAGCTATATGTTGTTAAAAATGGCAGAGTTTGACTTAATTTTAAGTATGTACATTCCCCTCATTTCAGAGGATTTGATAGTTTATGTGTAAATACTCTACACGTTATTGTTAGACCCTCTTTGTAGCAGATTTATCATCATTAATAATTGTTGCGAGATGTAACTTTACAGTACATCTTTAGTTTGTTTTGTTGGTACTTCGGTTTTTCGTTGTGTACGTGGCTGTATGTTGTATACTGGATTATTTGCATTTATATTTGTTTTGTTTCTTGAGTTGGTGCTACTTAAGTTGTAGATTGCTGACACAAACTGATGGTTCCCAAATGCATCAAGCTTTGTACTTCAGTGCAGCTGGATTAGTGCTAAGATTTTATTCTGTTGGTTTTTTTTTTATGTGAGCCGTTTATAATTTCAATAAGAAACAGCTTTCTCTTTATCTTTTGTGGTGCTACTCTTGCTTTACCATAAGCTGGAGTGATTGAATCATTCTTTAATGTGTTTGTAAGTGATCATTTGTAGGCCGTCGTTTACAGTGAATTCACTGCAGAGCTATTGAAGTACCACGTTTGTAGGTGTTCCTGTTGTTATAACTGTGAGTACTGTCGTAACTGTGCTGTGAAGGCACTTTCCGCCAAACTGCTGTAGCAGGTGTTAGTTTTTGTGTTATCTCTTCAGAGGTTGTGTTATCTCTTCATAGGTGCAGATGTTAAATAGCAAATGCCAAGAGCTTGTCAGCCTTTAAGCCGCTATTGTATTTGCACACAGACAACAGGTGCATATAAAAGGATGACTCGTATTCTGTGTATGTGCATGTGTGTGTGTGTGTGTGCACGTTTAGAGGCCATTTTCATGTAGTGTGGCTGCTTCAAATACCATTACGTCCTGCAACTATAATAATAGAGTTAAGGTTACAAGTAGGCCGCTAGGCTACCGAAAATATATTAAAGGACAGAAATTCAAGTACTCGCAGCCTAGTACTTGTTAACAGGCGCGCACACAAAGCAAGAAGACACGTTTTTCACGTGATCGCGACGTTTCGCTGGCTAGACCAGCTTCATCAGGTGGCGAGTTGTAGGACGTTGCAGTATGGTGGAAGAGCGCTGTTGGTAGTAAACCTAGTGGCCAGGTGGCAAACTAGAGTGCAGCGGGAAAATTATAATAATAATGTGATCAGTGTGCCATTATTCCTGTTGGCTGAATTACCCGTAGCTGAATGATGCAAACAATAAATATATCTTTATTAAATATACAGAATGGTGTCATGTCGTGAGGCTGGCATTTTTAATTGGCTTTATTATCTAGAGAAGTTAAGAGGAAATGTTAACGAGGTTTTGCATTATACACTAATCTTTACCTACAGTTAGGCATACTATATTACCTTCGGCAGAATGAATAACTTGTGTAATTTATGTATTGTATGTCGTGCATTCTATGATTTTCTAGTATTTGTAAGTGTCTTGCCTAATTGTTAAAATATTTAGTTCCTCAATTTGGACATGGAAATCTCAGTTACTGAATTTTTTTTTCTTTGTGCATTATTAAGCATCTGCTTCTAAAATTACTGTGTCCAAGTTCTTTTGAGGAACTAGTGCTGCTGAGAAATCCATGAAAGAGCAGAACATAATATAAACAAACTTGGTTGCATCTACATATACAGGAGAACGTCCATCTTACATTCCTCTCTATTACGTTTTTGCCTTAAACGCATCAATTTATTCAGGTCTCACCATTTTCCTTATTTCTACAATGTTGTTAAATTCCGGCCATTTATATTGCGATTCATTACTGTTCTCCCTGTTTTGCACTATTTTTTTCTTTTTCTTCAACTTACGTGGCCGTACATTGCAGCTTTCTGTAGAAAACACATTCATGGTGATAAGGAGTGTGCGATAGAATGTGCACAACACATTCATGGTGATAAGGAGTGTGCGATAGAATGTGCACAACACATTCATGGTGATAAGGAGTGTGCGATAGAATGTGCACAACACATTCATGGTGATAAGGAGTGTGCGATAGAATGTGCACAACACATTCATGGTGATAAGGAGTGTGCGATAGAATGTGCACAACACATTCATGGTGATAAGGAGTGTGCGATAGAATGTGCACAACACATTTTCATTGAAAAGTAAAAGTGTCGCCCCTAAAAAATTTATACTCTGGAAGAAATAATTTATTAGATATGCACTAGGATTATAGAAAAAGAGTAAATTAAATGGTGATAAATATATTACTAAACAATTTAGCTCTGAATTAAACTTATTGATTCACTGGGGAAATCTAAGTAAACTAAAGCCTAACAGTTACTGTTTACAGACAGTAGTGGGAACCTGTCCCTCAAGTTGGTAAAATATTTTTACATTAATACGAAAACTGTCCTAAATACACGAGAGTACCTAAAATGTATTAGATATATGCTATGACAATATAAAATATATTACACTACCATCTGTACTACCTGTTAATATACTGTACATTAAAATTAATTGCTCAAGGTTATCTTCAAATTTGATTGTTTCCCTTCATTTACACTTTCCCCCCCATTTACACAATTTTACATTTGTCCCTATAAAATGTAAAATAGGGGTTATACTGTATGCAGCAGGTGTTTCTGTTGTGTGATCATGTGACAGTGTTTCCAAAAACTGTAAGTTGGAGGCTTTGACTCATATTGCAAACATTAATGACCTATTATGCACCTATGGGCTTAAGCGGTTTTCAGCTGCAAGTTGAAATTCAGTATTTAAGCATGTGTATATGAGACAGTGAGAGCATGAAAATTGACTTTGCTGTTTTTATCAGTAAAAGGCAAAATTTTTATTGCAGTGGACATATGTATATCTAGACCAAACAGCTACTAGTTTTGTAGTACATTTTAATTTTGAATGAGTGAGTTTTTAATACAGTTTTGAATTCTTTCAGGTGCTCTGTCAGACTAACTAAAATTGCACCGGAGACTGTTAAAGGTAGGTATTGCTGCTGTTTACTCCCTCGTCTTCAGAAATACAGGATGTTAGTTTACGGTGTGATATTTTTTTGTCTACTCATTGCATGTGTCTACACTGTCTTTATTAAATCATTCATTATAACTAGCTTAAATTTCATTTTTTGTACAAACGGAGCAGGTTTTGTGTTTGCCAGAGATATACTATTAAATTTGCAAATTGGCGTTGTTAGCCCCCCCCCCCCCNNNCCCCTTCCCGGTTTCATCATCCATCCAATCACATAAAGTACATGCCTTTAACCGACATGTACTTCCATTGGTGTGTTACTGATTTCTTGAACTTGATGGCATAATTTTTTTCTAAAGTTAAAGAAACAGAGAAATAGTGTTTACATTGTTTTTGTTAGCATTTCTTACCTTTAGTGCGACGCATGACGTCGGTTGGTTGATGGCGACATCACGGTTGGGCAAGTTTTGACGCGTCGGTCAGAGACACGAGTTGATGTCACTGGCTGACTATACTACTGGCTGGTCAGGCGCAAAGTCAAATGCAGGTTTGGTCCGGCGAACTGGGTGGCACACAGCAACAGGTTTACCTTTGCTGGAGGTGGCCTGGGGTGGCTGCTGACCCTGCTGCTGCGGGAGTTGACTGGAGCTGGTGCCTCAACCTGGACCGGCGGTGCTGCTGCGGCTGACGGTGCTGAGGTGAACCCGGGGAGGGCTGCTGGTCTGGCGGCACTGGAACCAGGGATTAGCAATCGCTAGCAGAACGTGCCGGTCTGAGCGAAAGTCGGTCACAATCGCCCGGCTGTCTTGATTGAGGACTGAAAGAGGGAGTGGGAGGGAACTGGGAGGTGAGGCCTCTCCAGCTGGCAGGCAACTTGAGCTTGTTCCCAGGGGGTTTTGCTGCAAAGTGCAGTTCAGACTGGGTTGCAGCTTCTGGTGGCTTTGGAGGCCGTAGCTGTCTTCCTTTTTTGCCACTTTGTACCATTCCTCTGGGAGTACGGCATAAGGGTAGGTACAAGTATCGGCCTCTTTAGGGGGAAGCAGGCGACGATAGTCCCTAGCTAGGTGTAGAACCAAAGTTGAAGCAGAGCTAACCCAGAGCGTTTACTTCAACCGGCGACACGAGACGCGGTGGTTGGAGAGGTGGGTTTACTCTGGGCGTCCGATGACGACGTTGGGTGTGGGTCCAAAGGTGGGCAGACCTCCAGAACCAGTGTAGCACTCCCTCCTGTGACAGTTCAGCGCGGTTGGCGGAACGAAGGCTGGGCTGGCTAACTAGCCGCCTTGTGGATTGTGTTGCTAGTGGTTGTGGCTCTACCTTACTGCGCACCAGGTGCACAGTACGGGTGGCCGTCAACTGGGTGTGTTTATGACGTATGTGCGCCCGTTTGAGGGAGCCCGCAGTCGTACACTAAGTTCAGTAATGGGTTTGTCAAACAAGGGGTCTCCTGCTTTACCCTGGCTAGCTGACGTCTACAGAGGATAAAATCAGTCACCCTTAGAAACTAGTACGCAGAGGTTTGAGAGAAAACGTATTTATTCCATCAGGAATAAACACAGTGGCCTGTACTACCTCCTAACTAACCAAGAATTGACCGGAAGTAAACTACGTAAACCAGGTGAAGGGGACCTGGGTCTGACCTGAACAAAGCAGATGCGGCTGGGTAGCTATTACAACTACTGTCCCTAAGTATCTCAATGCCGTTGTCCAGAAGGGATGTCGGGGGCCACTACCAGAAGGGAAGTGTGGTTGCCATTACCAGAAGGGAGTTTGGCAGTTCAAGGGGACAGTATGTCCATTATGCAACATCGTAACATTTTGTGTGTTAATAAAAGTTTAAAAACAGAGTTGCTAAAATGTTGAGAAGCATTTTATAAAAAAGAAATGGCTTATAATTTATTAGCATTTCTCAAAACCTGCAGCTGTACAAATTTTTATGTACTAACAAATACGTTCAAATATTGACAACAACATTATGGTAAAGCAACTATAAGTTATACTAATTTTCTGTGTCTATCATTAAATGCAGAATTGCAACCCGTAAAGTTACACACAAGCCAGCCATGGTCATGTTTGGCTTCATTTTGGTCACAGTACAAAGCACAAGCTCCTTTGGAGTTTATCGCTTTTTTTAATTTGTTTAAAATTATTGTAATTAAAATAATTAAGTAAGTAATAATACATATCACCCAGGTTGCTGCTGATAATATTTTGTGTAGTTATGACTCAAAGAGCTCAGATATTCATCTGAATTGAGGAAATCTTAACTGTTCTTGAGTGTGTGTTTCTGGTAACAGTTCTCGCCATCAGTCATTTTCATCATTGAATACAGTGTTTGGCAACTGCTGTTTGCTGCATGGAACAAGCGTTTGTAGCTGCACTATGTAGTCTAAAATTCATAATCACTTAGCAATAATGCAAAACATGCGGGTTGCACTCAGAATTTTTTTAGTTGAGTTTGAATACAGACAAATTTGCTTCTCTGTGTGTGGATGATTGCAATATGCAATGTTTGTAGCAAGCCCGATAGTGCATTACAATGCAGTGTTTGAGTTTTCATGATGACCTTAATTACGTCGGTTCTTACTCTACCAAGCCATGTGTGCAGCTGGGGAGGGGTGAGACTCGAGCGCTAGCGTAACTGTTGCTTATTGTCAGTGTCTCCTTTTGCCCCGGAAAATGTATTTCTTATTTTACAACTGTTACTAGTTTCTTAAAGGGCACACCAAGTAAAATGTTCTAGGAATACAACTGTTTTCCAGGAAAGGTAAAAAACTATTAGCTACAGCAGTCACTTCTTTACTTTTATGCAATTAAATATATTCAAAGAGAAAAAAAAGTAGTGATAATGGTTAAAAATAATATTTTTAGAGCTTTTTTGTGCAGTTTCCTGAAGGAAAATCAGAAAATTACAAAGTGGCATCTTTAGAATAATACATTGGCTTATGTTGTGTATAATAATGTGATGGAGCTTGCTCCGTTAGAAGGAGAAAATCCAAGGCATGTCCCTCATGTGCTTTTTCTCAGGGGGTAACTTAAAATTCTCACCCCTTGTCTCTGAACCCTATAAACAAAGGGGAGGGGGTATTGCTCAGGAAATTCTCAAATAATTTGTTTGTAATTCAGGTAAAGCATTTGCATACATTCATTACCTTGCGAGAGGTAACGTACCCTAGAAAGCAATTCTGTCCTATACAAGCCGTCCGTGTTGCTCTGATCCAATAATTTATTAGGCTGATTTTCAATTAACTTATACCCAGTATGTTTCTAAAAAAAAAATAAACTAAGTTTATTTAACTGTAATAGACAAACAAAAAACACAGCTAATTAACATCCACCTAGTGATAATCATAAACAAAAAATCAAACCCGCTGAATGACAAGATGATTCACATTTTATAACATCTGATAAAACAAAATAGGGGGGAGGAAGGGAGGTTCTCAAGAGATTCTGCCCGGGTTCCAGCCCGATCCATTAATAAACGTCGCCACTCTACTTAAGATACAATTAAATTTATGTTATATTAAGTTACAAAGATAATGCCAAGTTGCAGCCGAAGACTGGTCTGCCAGCACCCCTATCTATCATAACAAGCACTTGTGCTATTGGGAGCCAGGTCAGACTGTGAACACACACAGTTGCACTCAAATTCAAGACCAAACCGCATTTATCCTAGACAGAAACACTATGACGGGTGATAATACACCAACCCCAGGTTCATAAGTGCCAAATCAAAGCTCTAGGCAGGGGCGGAAGCCCCTGATTAGAAATTAACTACTAGTCACTGGCAGATCACATCCTTCTCCGATGCGAGCTCTAAGTGAACTCTCCTGCCCTGATGCTGAGAAGCCTTGCAGCGGACTCGCCTGACAGTTGAGCTCAGCAGGAATGTGTTTAGTACACATGGATACCCTGCCACTATCCAGGAGACCTCAGAAGCACAGTGTAGGGCCACCTGCTGTATTGCTGAAACACTACAGTTGCCATACAGGAAGGCGTCGACCCCACGGAAGTCCCATCATGTCAGACAACTGCAAGCACAGTTAATGCCGGCGGACCAATGGTGTGGCTTAGTTCACACCTACTGCCTCATTGCAAAAAAAAAAAAATTCTTATAACCGTATAAAAAGTCTGTAGAGTGCACAGAATCACACCATCAAAATCAGGTTATTTTAAAATTCTTATTTGCTGTTATTTTCAGGTGTGCACAATTTCTTGCCTCTCGAGTCAGCTGATTCTCCTTTTTATAGTTTTCTTAGGGTTCATTTGGATTTTTCCATCTGATTATATCATGGTCCAGTCTTCAACCTTCCTGCAACAGAAAGTGCTGCTCTTTGACGGAATTAGTAGGTAGTTTTCTGGCAACTGAATGCTACACTTGCACACTGTAACTATGCTCCAGCAGATTGGGATACTTCCATGTCAGCTGACCTTGAGTACTTGAACCACTTTAATTTACCAGGATATGTTATGGACATATACAACAGGTGGACAGTGTTTATTATTTTTTCCTGTAAAATTATTTACAGCTGGGCTGTAGTAGCCTTATGTCAGAACTTGTGCAGAGTTCCTTTTTCCCCCCCTTGTAAAAAAATTCTCATTATGTCTTAAGTGTTCTGTTGTCACATTACACACATTTTTTGAAATATAGTGCAGTAAAGGGCAGTTCGTAATCATGTCAAGTCACTTTTTAACTATTTTTTTTACACACAAAATATTGCTGAAGAAATTGAGTACTTATTATGGGTCCATTCTTTTGTACCTGTTGTGATTTGTGCAGTTATATTCTCTAAAGAAAAAAAACTGTAAGTTTTGGAAACTGGAAAAAATGATAACTAATTCTTAATCCTTTAATACGCACACAGTTCTTTCAGTAAAGTAAGAATCGTTAGCGTAGAAGTTTTGAATTGATTTGCCTTGGTCTTTATGCATTTATGTATGTAACATAACTATACTTTTCACACACATTTTTATTTCCTGATGTAAAAATTTGTTTTTTCTTTCAAGGTGCGATGATAGAAAAAGATGGTAAAATTGAAGCGAGGCAGCTTCGGAATCGCAGACAACCACGACTTTACACTGATGACTGGGCTGTTGGTGAAGAGGAAATAGAAGGGTATTACACTTTCCCGTTGGAAGAGAAACTGGAAACTCACCGGTTTCCTCAGTGTTTTGTCAAGGAAATGCAAGGATCAGACTTCAACATTTTCTACGTGCAGAAAGAAGGCTTTACAGTTCCACTGCTGTTCCATGACAAAAGTGGATTGGATCTTCGACTACCCAGTTCCAACTTCACTGTGAATGACGTGCGAATCTGCGTTGGGTCACGGCGTCTGATAGATGTTGTTGACGTCAACTCCCAGAAGAACTTGGAGATGTCAATGAAGGAGTGGCAGAAATACTATGAGTGTCCAGACAAAGATAAACTATTGAACGTAATTTCTCTCGAGTTTAGTCACACGAAGCTGGAACATTATGTGCAAACTCCAGCTATGGTGAGGAATTTAGATTGGGTAGATTGCGTTTGGCCAAGGTTGTATAAGGAGTCGCAGACAGAATCTACAAATGCTGTCGATGACATGATGTATCCCAAAGTTCAGAAATATGTTCTGATGTCCGTGAAGGGCTGCTATACAGATTTCCATATTGATTTTGGTGGGACTTCTGTATGGTATCACATTCTAAAAGGTCAGAAGATTTTTTGGCTAATTCCACCAACCGAAGAGAATTTGGCTACTTACGAAAGATGGGTACTTTCAGGAAAACAAGGGGATGTATTTTTCGGTGATATTGTGTCCAAATGTGGACGCGTAACTCTGACCGCTGGGAGTACATTTTTCATTCCATCTGGATGGATCCATGCAGTATACACTCCTTTAGATTCTCTTGTGTTTGGGGGTAACTTTTTGCACTCATTTGGAATGGAAATGCAGTTAAAGATAGCGCAGATCGAAGAGAAGACGCACGTCCCCCAGAAGTTCCGTTATCCTTTCTTTACAGAAATGTTGTGGTATGTATTGGCGCGCTATGTTCATTTTCTGCTCGGTAATTCACATTTGAAGGACAATGCTGGTGAGGATACTAGTTCTGTTACCCAAGTTCCAAACAAGCACATCCACATGACACAACAAGAAATTAATGGATTAAAAGCCATTGTCAAGTATCTGTATTCATTACCAAGCAGCAAGAGAAATGTGCCAGATTTAATTGTGGAACCGTCAGCACTTGTCCTGGACGTTCGCACACTTCTGGAACGGCATTGCGCCGACAGGTTGGATCAAGCCATCTCGGGTAAGATGATCCTTAGGGGTTTGAAGCTGCTGGACGATGGCACGGAGAAAAAACCCAGGAGTTATTCATTTGGTTACACAAAGGTTGGTAAGAAACGTAGGCGTCGTGCATCTGACGAAGAGAAGCCAGCTAAGGAGAAGCACGTGGTGCGGAGGCGAAGGGTGCGGTGTAAAAAGTGTGAACCCTGTCTTCGAAGTGACTGCGAGGAGTGTAACTTCTGCCGGGACATGGCTAAATATGGCGGCACAGGCGGCTTAAAGCAAGCCTGCATCATGCGGCAGTGTATCCAGCCAGTCTTGCCAACATGTGCAGATTGTGTTGAATGTGATTTTAATGGCTGGGGTGAGCAGCCAGTGTTGGGACAGAAGCCTCCTAATTCGTGGACGGTGAGCACATTGATGGAGTGCAGCATTTGTTACGAAATCATTCACCCTAGTTGCAGTGACACTCGATACCCAGGATTGGAAGGGATGGTAAATGAAGACCTTCCAAATAGCTGGGAGTGCCCTAAGTGTTGTAGCGAAGGGAAAAACATTGATTATCGGCCTCGTCACTTTAAAGCACGTCACCTAGTTGTCAAAAGTGAAAGCAATATGTAAATAAAGATTGATTTAAAGCTCCATTCATTTTGAATGATGAATATTAACAGTAGTGGACTGTATCATCAGAAGTACTGTAGTAAGAGTGTTGCCGAACAGTTTGCGGTATTCTAATAGTGTATTGTTTTGAAAAGTCAGTATTCTGTCGTGCTTTGTGACTTGTGTGGTAATGTGGATGTTAATGTATACTTTGTCTGTTCTGTTTTTGGATCTACTAAAAAAAAAATCTCGTCATATGGTACAAAAAATAGTAACATGTGAGTGAATAAATTTATTACAGTTGCCATAACTTGATATACTGTAAACATTTAAATGATCTTATCTACTGTTTTCAGTAATGTTTAAAGTGTAGCAGTCATTTTGAAAAAAAAAAAAACATTTTGGTTTTCTTTAACGAAGTTAAACATATTTATATGGTTGAAAGAACACAGTATTTTAAATTCACTTGTTTACATTGTAGCACCAGAATAATGAAAGTTTTATATTTTTAGTATGCATCTGTTATTGCTTTACTGAGAGATTTTAGAGAGACTTTTTATAGTTTGTTATCCATCAGGTATATTAGGCACAAACTCAATATTTTGCGGAAGTTGAATTATGATTATCATAGCTCTTGGCAGATGTCCAGTGAACAGTCGTACAAGTGGTGTCGAACAGCATCGACATAATTCCGAGTTCTAAAGTTATGTTTTATTTTTCTATGGTACTTGTTAAGAAAGATAGAATGCTAGAGTCTTTGATGTGAGTTAGAAATAGAATGTTCATTATGTCTTTTCACTTAATCGTGACTGATGTGTATAGTCAACTCTCAATTGGTATGTTTTGTTGTAGCTGTATTTGATTTGTAGAATACTCTCGTTGCTGTAGGGTTATTTATAATTTAAAAATTCCAAGTTATTTATTGAAAAAAACATTCTTTGTTTGCAATTTAAATGTTTGGTGTATAAAAATCACCAGAAAATAGTACAGAATTTTTTTTAGGTAATTGCACAAGTGTTACTCAAAAATTTGCAGATGTTCTGTACAGAAGAGATTGATAGTACCCCTGAACTAGGTAAAATTTTCATACAAATTACACTTTGTTTTATGGGCTTGGAGCCCTGTTTCAAGGAGGAGCGTATAGTATAAATATATAGACCTTACACAGAAGGGTCAGTATTTTTGCTGTTTACATTTGTGTTTTGTAAAAGAAGAGCAATTTTTAAAGTATATGCTTATGATAAGACGAGTGGCATAGTGCTGATGTTAGTGGCTTTCAAATTTGTTGTAGTTTTCGTAACAAAACTAAATAATACGGAAGTTTCAAATCTGAAAAATAATGTTACATACAGATGTACTTTTATTCAGTGGCAAATCTTGGTTACTTGCAAGTTAATATTTGGAGTCGTTAATAGCTGTAAACGTTAGATTACCAATGTATTACGTGACATTATGTATGCAGGTTGGAAATTAATTTCTCATTGCCCACAAATTACTGCCAGGATTTTTTTAAATGCAATTGAATTGTGAGTAAATTGTGGTTGATACACACAAATTTGTGGATATCCTTATTTAACTAATTTCACAACTAAAATGATGGTGACAAAATAATCTCACGTAAAAATATTTTATTGTGAAATAAAAAAAGAATAGTAAACTTTTAAACAGAAATTATGTGAAATTTTCAGCGTTAATCATTTCTTCAGGTAGGAAATATTCCAGCCAAACATCAAGTCTTTTTTTTCAGGTATAAAAATAACCAGTGCAGTTGTAATGCTAAAGGATGTCAACGCCAAGTATAAACAGCACTTCAGTCTGGTTGCACTGTGTCGAGGCTACAGGTCAAACCAACATAAAGCGTACCGGTGCTAATCAAACCAACATGAAACTTTAACTTTAGTATATCTTGTGCTAACCTTGCGTTATATCTGGATATTTGAGATAACTTAGTATTTTTGGATATAATTCCTTGTTCAAAAATGTTTTTTTTTGTCTTTTGGTAAAATAAAGTAATATCAGTTCTGTATTGTTTCCTGGTGACCATATGCTGCAATGAGAACAAATTGTTTGTGTGTGTGTGTGTGTGTGTGTGTGTGTGTGTTTACTATTAGTTACCTGATAAATGGTTCCATGGTTGCTTGGAAATTCATCTGTATCAAAGACAAGTTTCATTTTTTGTCACCCATGTATGGTGACTAGTTCTTATTTTCAATCAATCATTGGTGTAACTTTGTGTTTTACCATGCTACTGTGAATCTGGTTGATGATGTTCTTGTATTATAACATTTCCCAACATCTTTGAACATATTCATTTACTATTCTTGTGAAGCTACGTTATAGTATTGTGTGTAATTAATTGCCAGTGATCATGTTCATCACATTTTTAAAACATTTTCTAATTTTTATGTATTATTATTTATGTAACAGTATTAAACATTTTTTATATTAAATTGAATAAATATGAATATTTATGAAGCTAGTGGCAATATTTGTCGATCAAAATTACAATGTAGCATCCTTGGCACTCTGTACTCCACATACAGACTATTCTGATAAGTACATATTTCTTGTATTCTCCATGCATACATGCTTTTTTCTGTGGGTTTGAATATGTGGTGATAAATTGGTGTAGCCTTCTGAATTGGTTTTAAATTGGCTTGTTATGTTTTAAAGGTGGTTCACGGTTAAGTTAAGCACTTTGGAAATCAACCTTTTAAAAAAAAAAGAATGTCGGTAACCGCACATATTTTAATGTAAGCAGTGACCGCAATACTCACAGTTAAGCTGGCAGTGAACTATGAGGAGTAGTTCCATGTTTTAACTTCTTACTAGTTGTGGAGTAAAAAATTTTGTCAGTTTCTTTTTTTGGTGTATGCAAATAGGAATAAAACTTGGCGTGATTGAATACGTTCGTGTTACCAACACTTTCACATCACCACTTGGCTAATGCAACGTCCAAGTTATCCAGTTTGAAGTTGTTTTTTTTTATTCTTCCACACTTCCGTGTCAACAAAACAGTTTCTCACGATCAACACGATTTTAAGCAGCCATTCTTAATGCTGTTATTGTTTTCTGCTGTATTTCGACGTAGTTTCTTGCCCCAGAAATTGTTCAAATTTCATAGAATATACCAACCTGAAAAATGTGCTGCTTACAGGCAATTGGAGTTGGTATAAATTTCTAACCTGGAGTAAACCTGAAGAAACTTTGGACGAGTGTGTTTTGTTATATTTGCAAAATGTGTTGCAATTCTGAAAGCTGTAATAAATGTGTGCGCGTCTTAAGTATACTTTTACACAATTCCCCGGAAGCCAGTTTTTTTTTGACCTTTGCACATAAGTCACTTCTTTTGATTCAATAACCCCAATTAGTAATACATAAAACAGTGTTAAAATCTCAATGAATACCAAGTGAACATAAGATTTTGTAATATTATATAGAAAAGAAAAATACGAACACACTTTCCTTCAAAGCATTTAAACTAGCAAGATATTTTTCTTAATCTACTCATAAATTTTGTTTAACATAATTCTTAGGCGATTAGACGATGGCTCAAGACCTGTTATCTTACGGATGAAGGAATAAATACACCATATTCTCTAAAAGTGTGCCTTTCTTAAAAAATATGATGCATATAATGGGTGAGCATTTCAGCTATTCACGTGTTTTAAAGCCGAATGTTTAAAATGGCTTAATGTTAATGGCGTTGTTTTTATAATGGGAGAACGTTATGTTTAGCTTATGTGCTATTATGCTGACAGCTTAAACATAAACAAATTTTCTTATGACCTCAGAAGTGTTGACCATAGTTAAAAGCTTTTAATTTATTATATCTACACAGAAAAATAATCATGAATACCATCAAAGTTTACAAACTAATATTACTTGCAGAAATAAACGTGTGTGTTTATAGTATTGATGAAAATATTATTTACTTTTTGTTATTTACTCAGTGAGTGGCGGTGGACGTGAGAGCAGCTAATGTAAACACCAGCTGAAAGCCACATGGCAATGTTTGTTTTGATATGCGGACAGATAATGCAACCAATTTGCTGAAAGTAGAAACTTAGCAGGGTTTTCAAAAGTGCTTACTTTACATGGACCATTCATAGGAGCTGTTACACTTCTGTGGATATAAGTCAATTGCCAGTTTTTTCTCCCCAGCATATATCTTGCACAGTAATGCATAATACATTCCAGTAATAAATCTCACTTTTAATATTATTGCTCTTATTTTTGGAGCAATATCTCTTTAAGAATTTAATTTTGTCGATACTGCTTCTTATAATTGCCATTATGAAAGGTATTGGTCCAACCCTTGTGCAGTCTACCAAATCGCCAAATTATAAATGTTGGCACTCCAACTCCTACATTTTTTTTATTTAGTTTCGCTGAGCTGAGTGCTGGACGGCCATCAGGTAAAGGGCCTATGCAGAAATTTGCTGGTTTAACTACAACAAACCAAGTCTTGTCTTTCTTCGGTCAGTTCACTGTCGATTTTTACTGCAAAGAGAATAATTAATTTTTGATGCAGCAACTTCAACACCCCCCCCCCCCCCCCCCCCCCCNAGATTTACGAATTCTTGCAGCTGTTATATAAATGCCACACTGTGGATTCAGATATACTTTAAGTATGGCCACCTGAAAACATGTGATACACGGGGATGGACCTGTTACGTTCGAAGCTAGATGCTTTGCTTGTTAACCGATGTGTGCTATTTTTCAGGCCGCATCTTCTCTTTGCAGAGGGGTCGTGTTGGTGTATAGCTAGCACACCAATCACCCACCAAGGCAGTTTAGATTGGATTCCCAGCAGGGCTACTCCCCTGATTTCCACGTGTAGGAAACATTGTGCACATTGTAGTTGACCATAGTCGTTCCCCTGGGGTACTACCTTCCCCACTGCGCCTCCTGCCTTAAGATTTCCTCACTGCTCAATCACTATCTCACTTCACCTCAGTGGGTGCTAGAGAGACAGTTGTTCAAGTCCCTCCAAATCTCTTCGCTGTTCTTTGTCACTACACTCGTAAATTGTAGCTGAATACACTTTAATTTCTCTGCATGTAATTGAATGTCTTATCACAAAAGTGGTGGAAATAATAATTTTTTGTGGACAATTCGGTGTACATACATGGTATCTAGCAGTATGTTGAGTGGAACACCTTCAGTTGTGTGCGCGAACATTGAAACCAGTGATTATGTATCGCTTTCACAGCTCAACACAATGTAACCAGTGGTTAAGTCTAAACCACCAATTAGGGCCGGTTTCAAGATTTCGGCTTGAAGTATTGGTTACCTGACAACATTATAAATTCAAACAGAAGTTTTAATCATTGGTTGGTCGTACACATTCTCTCAACAAACATTTCCCAGTAAAGGAAGTCCTGGTAAGCCAAGTTCTGGTTAAAGATAAATCTGAAATGTGACTTTTGGTTCGTGATTGGCTGCTGTTGGGTAATCATTTCCTGTTTAAGTTGTGCTGGTTAGACAAAGTTTGTTGTAAACACATCGAGGGAAGCACCAGTAACAGTATACAGTTCTGATCAGGAAATTTTGTTGTTTAAAACAATGTTTTATTTATTTCCTCAATTTATAGGTAATTTGATTTACTGAAAACAAGATGGGTTGCACTATTACAAATTCATGTAGACTTTTTGAGTGGTTTATATGAGACCACAATTTTTATAACCATTGTTCTAATCATTACACGTTAGGTGTACTTGAAATGTGCATGTATTTTGATACACATTTTATATTGTGTGTTTGGTATCGCAAATAGATTTCAAAACGTCATTTCTGTAGGATGTGCTCTTTTCTGCTGCCACCATACACAGTTTACAATCACCCTAAATTTTTTGCATCTACATGTTCATAGCTATTACATTTCCCATGAAATAATAAAGGCTGACTTGGTTTTAAGTTTGAACATTTGCTTAGGACAGTTCAGGTAAACTTTCTGTATCATATATCCTAGATTTTCTCAAAAAGAAACAAATTTTACTTTGCGTATAGTGTGCTTACTGAGAACAATTGCAAGAAATCGTGCTAAAATATTATGGTGCATGTAGTTACCAAATCTAAAATATTTAATCAGTTGTAAACTTATTTTACCCAAACAAAAAAAAATAGTTACCATATGTACCTGAACCCAATACAATCCGCTATTACAATTTAGCATTTTCATGAAACATATTCGTGAGCCTTGTACTGAATTGCGTTGCACGAAATCAGCATCCCATTTTCAAGTTGAACTTTCTTCAATTCAACAACTTGTTTTTCAATTTCATAACCTTGCAACAGCCAAGAATGACTACCATATTTATTGTAAATATTGCTATTAGCCCAGTAATCGGAATCTATTCTTGCGATGGAGATAACCATTTGTTACAAGCAAATTAAACTCTGGTTATTCCTAACCATGTATTAAACAGAAAATGTTGCTAACCTCCAGCCCTTGGTGTATCATATTTTACAACCATTTTTAAAGGTTTGTTTTGTATAAGTTAGAGGGATACATCCATACAAAATCGTCCAGTGAGTAAAAGTTGTTAAGATACCTCTCATTAGTTCTCCATGCCACTAAAACAATTAAAATTATTGTATCGCCAACAGATTTCTTAAGATGTTAACAGTGACAACCTTACTATCATAAAGTGCATATCCAAATACTGGTTTTTTTTTTATTCTCTTGCAAGAATAGCACATTGATGCCAGTAAAGCGTGTCGTAAGTTTTCTTTTGAAAATGTAAGTCCTGTTTTTTATAAGCATAGATTATATCCTAATGATTGTTCTAAATAACTACAGTTTTGACAATTTAAGTTTATGCTGTACCAATTCAGACCTGAGCTGTTGTCCTGCACAATAAATCAAAAATTAAAATCAAATTATTAATTTTTTTTAGGGGTGGCTTGATTGATATCAGAGAGTTCTTAGTACCACAGAATATCTCTATTAAATGAGTACTACGTACCAAATACTTATGAAACAGTGTGACAAAAGTGGAAGTCTAGCACTTAACATAGCTGAAAATTCTGAAAACAAATTTTTGTTGTTGCTACAGTTTCTCAATAATTTTGTCGAGAGTTTTTTATACTTGACGTAGGGAAAAGTTTGTTTACAGACAGTGGGGAATAGCGCCACATAAGGTTGCTGCCTAACAACTGGAATAAAAAAAAAAACTTTGTGCTGCATTTCAGGTTGCTTCTTTTCTTTGCCAAGTAAGTATATTTATCATAAATACCACATCATGATGTCGAGGAGCTTCAGAATGTTAATTATGAAGAAATTTTTTGTAATTGCTGCTACCAATGTATGTGAATTACCCGCTTCCAACTGTGTAGCACTGCATATGTATTTTACTGTATATTATTAAAGTTGTGACTTGGAAAAAAAAAGTGTGTTGTGAGACTAAAGAAATTATCCTGGGTGTACAATTTCAAATCACTGTGTGGTGATCAGTGTTTTATTTCAGTTATAGTATTTAAAAGCTATACATTTCAAGCTGTAGTACCTCGCCAAATAATTATTCATTTCATAAAATTTACTAAGCAATTGATTGCTTTAGGGGAAGGTTCTTTTTTTTACATGTCGCATACATTTTTAATTTGAAATTTAATCGTATTCAGTTGGGTAAATTCTTTTATACGTACTAATATGGCAAACTGCTGTATCAGATCTTAATTAGCTAGCGTGTGGGACATGCAGATATTACTGTTGTCAAGCTGGTTTTCTCCTGGTACTTGCATTTCCCCTGCCCTTGCATTTAGCAGTTGCACCATACTCACCTCATTTCACCCTACCAGTTCCCAAAACTTTATTTAGTGCCTACCAAATCTCTTGACTCGGCTAATTGGCCGCTGTGCAAAAAAAAAAAACCTTTGACTATCTGTAATGTTTAAGAAATCAGTCACTTTTTGTTTGGGAGTTGGTATGTTTGTACAATATGACTGTTCACCTATTTTTTATGTTGCTCTTTTCCACAGTTTCCTCCTTTTGCCATTCTCTGGAATTCTACATATTCATGCTATGTAAGTTGTGAAATGGCTTAGAAAATTATTTTAGTGGTGGTTGTTGGGTGCATTGACATTGCGAACATTGGTGTCCACAGGAAAAGTTATTTAAAAAATGCAAAACCAATTTCTTCCATTTTGTTAAAAGTATGTTATTTCCAGTAATAAAATGCACAAGTAACCGTTCTCCTTTCCCAGCTAAGTCGTAATCTTATTGCGTTAATGAATGTTACATGAAAATTCTACCATTGCTAAGACCGAATGGTGAACAAACCACTACAATTATGTATTTTGGTGATGCCAGAGTAACTGAATATGCCACAGTTGAAAATGTAATCAATTTTGAACCACAATTGCTCTTGAGTATCACCAAAACACTCAGGTGGTTACATTTATCCTTCACTAATTTGATCATGGCTGTTTCTCAGTTCAGTGGCTCTGTTTCTGTACTGTATCCAGATTACCCAACAAATCCAAAATTGAAAATAATTTTTTTTGTTTCCAACTTTGGACATAGCCTATCAAAATTGAGGCATGTTTAAATGCTGTTGGACAGGTAAAAAGGAAGGCCAAAATATAACTGGAGTAGTGTTTTCTTGGACGGGATGCTGCGAATCTGCAGTTTCCTCATGGCCCTTGCACATTATTCACTACCAGCTGGTAATAGTCATCTTTAGCACACACTTTCCTCCATACTAGGCAACTATTCTCAATGAATCTCTTGCTTGAATGGGTTTGGTACCATATCAGTTATTTTCCACGTACTGTCATGTATGTAAGAATCAAGTTCTTGGAAATTTTACGAATACTGTGCATGCACACCACATACAGCTACACTTAGGCATCAACATTCAAAAACAAAAGTCTCAACTTGCAACATGGTGCTCTATGAATGTTTTCCATTTGAACACGTCTCATAGTTAGTTTTAATCCTTGACCCTCTAAGCACTATGATGCATGTGCGCGAAATGTCCACGCTTAGCACTGAGTTGTCTGCACCGGCGAGCTACGCTGTTCATGTTAGTGAGTTACAGTGAAGCAGCGCACGCAACACAACGCAGATAATTGGCAAAGATGTACTTATTTCCCATCCTTTTGGATCCGGGCTTCAGATCGGCACTGGCGAAGTTAGAAATAAGTATTTGTTCTATATGTAATTTGCATACACATTTGTAGATTATAGTGTGCTTCCTTTATGTATTCATTACGTGATTATGCTTAAATGTGTTTTTTTGGTGGTAGATTTCAAAGTAGGGCTCAATGCACAGTCCTAAGTCACAGATTTTGCACATGAAACTTGCATCTCTCCGTATTTTCTTCTGTTTCGTGCACACAACACATCTGCGTTGCTATCTGTGTCCCCTTTCAGGATTGAAACTTGTACTTGGAAAGTTATGTGTTAACCGAAGGGGTGATTCATGTACCGAAGGTTTTGTGCTGCCACACCTCCTTCGTTCTTTGCAGTAGTTGTCCATTTCTCTTAGGAGGCGAAGGTGGAATTTAACCATTGGAAGTTTGGTATTCGTTTTATGTTTGTAAAGTGTGTGCACATTGATAACAGACATCCTAAATATGGAAAAACAGCTTGTACCATTTAATGGTTTTATGAATAGATTCTTTAGAGCTTGGTATCGTGTCCAATCTGTCCACAGTCTCCATTGACTCGTAGTCAAGAACACTACGGTTTCTGGAATTTCAGTCTGTTTTTTTGCTGTCAACCAATGCATCTGTGCTACAGTTATCAGCATCCAGACCTCTCTCTTGTCTTACCATTTGACTACCAGCAAAATCCCAGAGGTCCTGAACTGAACCTCTCCTTTTTTCAATTCGTATTCGATCTTCAACATACATCGCCTATTTTTCCGGACAGTGTCACTCATATTCATAGTCATGTCGTACAACTACATAAATAATGCGAGACTCGTTCACCAATTGTCCACATATAAGATATTCCCTTTTTTGCAGATACTGTTTTAGAAGCGTGGTTACTATATCCCCTGATTTACCCAGTCTGTATTCGTTTACGTCACTGGAGGCTCCCGTATAGACAATTTAATCTAGGCCGTAGCCCATCTTGCAGTCACATATAACAAACAGTTTTTTTCTGAATCGAATTTTCTTAGACGGAATGTACTTCTTGAAGAATAATCTCCCTTTGAGTAGCAGCAGACTTTCATCGACACATAATTTAGCAAATGGGGTGAAGGCACTCCAGAAGACCAACGTGTTTTGCCAACAATGGAATGGCACATACTTTGTAAAGTCGGTCCCGACCATGTCAGCAAAGTGCACAACACTGAGAATGGTTTGAAATCTGTCTCTGGACATTACTTCTCCAAAAATGGGTGTTGTCAGCAGCGAATATTTTGACCAATACTAGTGTAGTGCCAGCTTCTTTACGCGAGGCAACAGGAGGCATAATGCGAGGAAACAAAACAATCTATCACAGGTGATGTCCGTCTACTTAGTTATACAGGACAGAACTGGTCGTTGTTCAATCGAGTAGTTGAAATACCTATTGCTTTCGTCTGCAATAAAGGCTACAAATGTTGCTGGAAAGAATATCATGAAATATTGCACACAGCTCTGGCATTTTCCTCCATAAAAAGGCGCACAACAGAATTAAATTCCTTAGGTGACCAATTGGACATGGTACGTTGACACTTCACTGTTGTAGACATGTCACATTCACCATCGTTGTCATCCGAACTTGATGACGTTTCAGAAATTACTTACAGAGGCATTTCCGCATTATGCGTAATACCTGTGGATGTTGATGGTTGCGGTGATGCTGTCCTTTCTTTGGTGCGCGTATTGTCATCTGACACACAATGATCTGACAGATCCTCGCTGTCACCTTTAGAAAGTATTTCCAACAACTCCTGCTAGGAAGTACGTGGTCGTTTTGACATCCTTGCGAACTGCACGGATACGTCTTTCATGCCAATCCACGAAACACGTTGAATACCGGCATGCACTCACAATGCAACGCCACAGTCCACAAATACTTCATGACACATTCACACAGCACAGTGTTGCAGCAGGAAGTGGATGGATACACACAACTGTCCAAGTAGGAACCGACAGCGTTGGCACTAGCCTACACCGGTTTCCATTCTTCTCGTCTGGTGGCATAATGGCGTGCCGGCCTGTCATATAATGGGTCTCACGCTCGGAGCCTGATATTGTTAGCCCGTCATATGACAGGTCATGTAGTGACGGCCTGATATACTTGGCTCATCATATGATGGGTCCTGTAGTGAGGGACCAATATAATCAGCCTGTCATATGACAGGTCTCGTGCTTAAAGCGTTAAAATCAGGACAGTTTTTTCTTCTTTGTTCCCAGTAACATCTGAATAGAGCAACTTTGATGTAAACCTCAGGGCTAACTTGGACTTGTTAAATATCTTGGTGTACTTATTAAGTGGCTGTTTGTGGGTAGCAATAAAAGTTAAACATTAGCCATATGCCCCGTTTTGAATAGGACAGTCGTGTTTTTGAAGCCATTGAAAGCATCATGTCAATTTTATTTTTGCCTCTTGTTCTCATACAAGTAACTAACAAATGGAATAACATAACATTTTTTAAATTAATAAGAAGTGATCACTGTAACATGTACAAATTAAATATACAGGCTGTTTGGAAACTCGGTGCCCAAGCTCCAGACATAGTTTCTTTGAACCAATTGTAACACAAAAACCCCGGTACACTTATATCCGGAAACATATTTTTTATATCAAATAATTGTGTTCAAAGTTGCGACGTTCAACAACTGGAGAACAGGGCGATGCGACCATGTGTGTAGGATAAGTAAGTGCGCGACGCGTATGTGACAATTTAGTGTTGCGCACCTATGACCTATGCAACTTATCCTACATGCATGTTCACACCGCCTTGTCCTGCGGGTGTTGTACGCCGCAACTTTGAACACAATTATTTGTTATAAAAGAAGGTTGCCGGCTATAGGTGTGCAGAGCTTTCGTGTTACTATTGGTCCAAAGAGACTATGTCTGGAGTTTGGGCACTGAGTGTCCGAATATTCGGTGTTGTTAACACCTACATACATTATGATGGGAGTAGTTTTTTTGTTTACTTGTCTTATGCTTTACAAATGAACTGTAACATGTCAAATTTATGTCTAATGTGCATTTTATTAGGTTTAGTAAGTACCGTATGTAATAAACTGTCACAAAATTAAATTTAAAATAATATGTTTCTAGGCCGTGCTTTTACCTACCAAAGACACACCCCTGTCCTGTCAATGGATTATGGTCAGTGTAGTTGAGAGGAAGTTGTAAAAGTGGTCCTAAGAATAATGTTCAATGGCACTACTTTTTGTAGCATGTGATGGATGTATGCTTAGGTGTAAGTAGTGTACTAGGTTTTGTAAGACTATGTTAGCATGTTCTAAATACTGCCATGTTTAAAAAAAAAAAAAAGCGAATTTTTAAAATATGCAGTATGTATATTGTGATATGACATGTGTTGAACCATGAAGTTGCTTTTATTTTTACACATTTTCTGATTGTTGGACATATAGGCTTCATATTGTTTCAGAATTTTATCAGCTGCAAAATTTTCTTCAGAAAGTCAACTGTGAAACACAATTCCATTGGACTTATTTGCAAAAGTTTATTATAACTACCAACCAAAGTATGTTTCTTTACCACAATCCAAATGATTTGTTAAAAATAAACTATGGCCATAGTTAATTTGTAAGATTCTTTTGTAGCTGGAAGTTTGAATTTGTTTAAAATTATTTTAAAGATGTGTGGTACGCGAAGATAAGAGTGCACTGTGTTGAAAGCTGTATATACAAATTACGTTAATTATGAATGAAACAACATATCTCATAACATACTGAAAAAGTAAACCAAGGTGAAACATGTAAACAATGAGCAATTTCATGGACTTAAAATTCACAAGGAAATATGTTCTTCATTGATAGTTTTTTTTTTTTTACACTTTGCCTCCATTTACATACAGCAAGAAGGTACAGGGGCAGAGAATGGTACAATGTAGATATGCATTATTTTCCATTTAAATTATCTTAATATTGCAAATATTTAGCACTGGAAACTTTTTAACATAAGTTTTCTATGGGTACACAAGTTATTGTGATTTCTGTTGTGTGTTTGAACCTACAATATTGTGTGTCCTTGCAGAATAATTTTTTTTCTATGTCCCGCATCATTTTTGCTATTCAGTTCTTCAGAACTGCTGTATTGTGAGAGAGTCTTGAGAATGTTACTAGATCGTAAGAGATGTAGCATAATTAGTGTAAAATTGAGGCAGTATTTAAATTCATTAGGTTATTGAATCTATATTTTTTTTGTTGTCAGCAACACATTTTTGTTAGATCAAGGCTATGTTTTGTTGTGTAATTTTCAAAAAACAAGCTGGTTCAAGTTGTGGTTTTCTGGGCCAGAGGTACTGGTGTTGAAGTAAGTAATTTATGCCCCCTCCCCTCCTTTTTTAAAATTTATTTACATTACTTTCCTCCCTTCCAAAGCTGTAAGGTGAAAGATGTTGAGCATGGGCTGTATAAATTACAATATTTTTGTTTTATGTTGCAAAGTTTTTTTTTTTTTTTTTAAATAAACAACACTATTCCCATAAACTTTTTTTACCATGTAGTAAAATATTTTACTTGACTTTGACGTGGATGATAATTTGTACTGTAAGTGTAGAGATGTGGATTTCTGTAGGAGCATTTCACGATATTTTGTGCAGTGTTGTAAATATGCATTTGGAGATGCTGTAATAAAAGTAAAGTTTAGTGTCAATGAAACTGTGTTAGTTTTGTGGACTTAACTATTTTGCTATTCTTTTGCAACTGTGTAGTGCTGTACAAAAATATGTCAAATCAGTGTGGATACACAGTTGTGTACATTCTGGCAATTAGATGTGTGTTATGTATATGTACTGTGATTCAAATTTACATTTTGTGGGGCTCAACATTCAAATCATGCTTAGCTAAGAATGCTTATTCTTGTGAGAAGTAATACTTGAATCTTCATTTATGAAAATTTTTATCACAGGCGTAGCTATTATACGGTACGTTGTTGTTCAGTATACAAAACTTGTGTGTGTGATACATAAAATATTTCTATGAAATTTGATGAAGAACAAATTACGTGGATTATTTCGTACTTGCAGTTAATTTGCAAGGGGTTTTCTATTAATTTTATATTTTATTATTATGAGAGTCTTATCACGTATTCTTTTGCGAATAAGTGCAGGTATAGTTTCTTGAAATAGGCCTGCAACATACGTATTTCTTATTTTAAAATCTGTTCCGAAAATTTAGATGTGTTACTGTGTATGTCTGATCTACAATTGGATTCAAGGCATTTTCTTTTGCTTTAAATTAATATTAGTATATTTAATAATGTGCATTAACTGGTTGATTATTATGCTGGAGTCACAGTTAAAATGTAACTTTAAAAAATTATAAAAACTTAGAGAGGTAAATTTGTCTTGCTTTTGACTTGAGTCTCAAAAAAATGATGATGGATGCTCAACTGGTGCACAGATACTCATTTTATAAAATATGGGATCAGTGCATAATATACAGACACATGTTCATTTGATAACTTAGTTGTGTGTGCATAGGTGCCACAATCACAAGAATTTTGCGTGCTTATGTCATTTTTTATTGTAGTGTCTCAGTTTCAGTGTCCAGTAAGTTTTTTCATATATTTGTCAGTTCCTATGTCAACTGTAAATATATGCGATGAATAAACCTTTCAAAAACATTTTGAGTATTTGTGATAATCAGTTTAAAACACTTTCAGTAAGTTTTCATCAAAGTTTTATACAGTAAATTTTGTCATCAGCATCCTGTTGGCAGTGAGCTGCATACGTCATAGGTGAGACTGATATAATTGGGTACAAAACTAATAGTTGGTACTTCTCCATACCGACACCTACAAACAGTTTAATTCTTCTGTTTGGGACACGTCAAATGAAGTGTACTATGATAAGAGAAAGAAAAAACAACCTGGGTGAATGTCTTAAAAAAGTTTTTTGTCCTGCCAGAAAAATAATGAAACTTAAATAACTGGTGTTTTACGGTTAGCGTGCTTGATCATAAACAAAAGGTCGATGGTTTGTGCACCTCACCCATAAAATGGAAAAAAATTTTATAATAGTGCAATTTGCAGTTTAAGCATATTGTCTACATACAATATAAAATAATGGAATCTCATTTCTTTGTTGAGTAATTTTTACTTGCACTGCAAGAAATATTATTTTTACAAACAATTGTACAGTTTCTACAACAATATGTTTTGGTGCTAAAAATTCTTGCCATTAGCAAGTATGTGTCGGTCATGAGAAATTGGGCCGGAATCAGGCTTTAATCACACATGATATGACAAGCTTGCTCAGCAAGGCAAATTCAAGTAAAACTGCTTGCCTGCAACAAGTTTACACGGTATCTGGGGTGTCCATTCACAATTTTGTTTGTTAGTGACACAATAAAACTGACAAATCAGTGTGGTTTTACTTTTAAGCTTTACACTGCACAAGTTATATTTGTTATTCAAATAGCAGTGCCGGTAGGCCTAATTATGTATAACGTATAAGTGCAATTATGGTCATGAGATGTCAGCATTCAACGTTGCACATGTTCCATGTTAATAAACAAATAAAGTGAACATGCGAGCAGTATTATGCATATATTTAATTAAATTTAAAGAATTATTTTCAAACAAGATTTATTTCACACTTGTATAATCCCCATTCTTTTGTTATTATTAACAAATTTGCTTGTGTATAAGTTAAAAATCTTAAACAATCATGTTATAAGATCAAAATTATGTATACAATGTTCAATCTCCATTATTATCATACAAGCGTTCAAGGAGCTTAAAATAGGTAGTACGTTTAATTAGGTACAATTATCCTGCCATGGTAGTTTTCCAGCATCGTTGAGGAAGTAATGAGCTAACCTATTTCTTTTAGCATTCACTGGTAGTCCTGTCTGCTAATATCCACGAGTTCCTATCGCCTCACCAAGGCCTCCTATGCTCAGGGTCTCTTAAAAAAGAAAACCATCTCTGTCACAAACATAGTTATGTAGAACATATAATTTAATAACACCAATAGCAATACTCAGTTTCAAATTTATTGCTCTGTGAAAAATTCTCCATTTGTTACTTACTGAGGAATGAGGATGCCAAACGTACACTCCATAAATCCTCAGGCTCAACAATGTTAGTTAAAGACAGCTTTGTAGCGAGGTAGAAATTTGCCAGTGTAAGGCCGCATTACGTGCTCAGACAATGCAAATGCCTCAACTGCTACTAACATATACGGCATAGTGGGACTTTAAAAAAATGTGGCTGCTCGAAAACTGTGCTGTCAGTCTTTTCCGAATGATCTCACATCTACGCGTAACAACTTGTAGTTTGAATGTGTAACTGCTAACAATATTACAAAAAGTAATTCTTGTAGTTGTGAAGCAAAGAGCCACTTCTCGAGGGTGGAGGGGTTTACTATTCGTGCCACCATTGCTTTCGATGCAGTTTAGAAAGTTAGCTCTCATCTGAAACCCTTCCGCCACCTCTAGCCATGTCTGTTTCATAGGCACCAGTAAACATTTTCCCATATAATACTCCAAATTGCTCTGCGCACTTTTCTTGTAATCTTGCACAGAGTCACATGTCCAATGCGTTGGCAAGTCAGTCAGGTTGCAACCACTGCCCAAATATCTGGAACAACGGTGTCATTTTATTATATTTCTGATTTCATCAATTATATAAAGTAATTACATTTATCCTATTTTCTTGAAGTTATATTTACTGAAAATATACTGACTAGAGATATTCCAATAACATTTAACCAATTATTCTTCTAGCTGGTAATGTGTTCATCTCTTGCATTTATAGGTAACTACTAATAGTTACTGTTTTATTTGCAGGGAAAAAAATATGCTGATAGGTGTAAAAATATACGTGATAGCTGCAGGAGGAGTGCAAAACAAAAGATGGTGTCTGGGCAAGGGTCAGATTGTGTAAGAAAATATATTTATGCCAGACAGCTCTCATACCTAGAGTGTTCAACACCAGCCAGTGTAAGCGCAGTCTTAACCCTATTGTTTTGTGAATGTGTTCCTTCAGGTTAATTTCCTCAACCAATAGTACCGGCACCCGTCTATGATTACAGGTTCCCAATTTATCATGACTTGTATTCACAAGTCACAGTCACCTCACCAGCCTTTTGTACAATGCTAATCAAATATAGTTTTCCCTGTGCCAAAAACAACATGAGTTGCATTCTTCAATGTGCACCACTTCACCAAATAATGAAAACCAGTAGTTACAAAACCAAATGAGCATTTTTTCTCCTAATAGCATATGTACAGCTGTATCACCTGCTGAAGAATCAAATGACTGTAGATTTTTCTGATCTCTGAACTTAATTTATAATAATATGTATTTTTGCAAGATGCCAAATGGGCGTATCTGAGTTTGTGAGGGATGGAGGTATTAATAAAAATAAAAGAACTAAATTTGATTTTTAATTTAGTCACACAGCTATTATTTCCAACATTATCTTCACTATTACTCTTGTTATTCTCAGTGAGCATAGTATTTAATGTCTATCTCAATTATAATAATAGTCCTAAATGTGTGTGTGTGTATTACTTGTAGTCGCTTAATTCACACTCATTATTTACATATGTTCAGTCTGTCTATTGCCATCATTCTGATTGTCTTATATTCACGCATCCAGATCAGTAGTCCCGCCCGCCAGTCCCACTCTCCACTGCACTGATGCTCATAGTCCACAGATTTCACTCCTGGTCACCTTTGCCACCATGTGATGCTCTGCTGGCTCGTCGCGTCATTGTCTTCGCACACCTGTTGCTTAATGTCGCGCAAACCTCCAAAATCTCAAACTCTTTTCTTGTCTCGCTGAGAGAGGCTAGGGCATTGACCAGAGCATTCTTTAAAGATAACCTCGGAAACTAATCCGCCCAAGATCAGGAGGGCACAAGCCACGATAGGCTTATTGTGGCGGTATCTCTTTGTAAACCTTAATGCGTTTCTTGGATTACTGCTCACCGGACCTCCACGCGCATATATATATATATATATATATATATATATATATATATATATATCCATCCATCCATCTATCTCTCATATCTATCTATCTATCTATCTCTATCTCTCTATCTCTCTCTCTCTCTCTCTCTCTCTCTCTCTCAGGACGGGGCATAGGAAGTAATGCAGACCAGCAAGCATGTAACAGTACGTATGTGTGTATTTTAACTTGAATTTTTTCTCAGCTACTATGCTGTGCTAAGTGCTTCGTCACCATATATAGTTTTAACTATACTACTATTTACCAAAGGCGACATAATCATGTGTAAAAAAAAATGTCAAGTCATTTTATAGCAATTAATTTAATTACAAAGTATATCAATTTTTTTATAAACAATTAAATGACAATATTATCCAGTAACAAGTAATATATTGTTATATACCACCACTGTGTCATTTCCCTTGCCCTCCCTTTATGGGGTGTGAAGTGCAGTGATTCAAATGCATCACCGGCAACTGTAGAAGTGCACACAGAGTTGTGGACGGCGAGTTTGTCTTTGTGCCTTTCATGTTCACCACTCGGGCGTGCCGAAATCACTAGTAACTGGAGAAGAGCACACGGAACATTGGCACGTGTCTGAGTATTGAATATCTGGAGTTATCTTTTCGAGAATGTTCTGACCATTGCCCATGCCTTCCCCAGCGTGTCTCGGGGTGCGAGGAACGTTCTAGAACAGGTCGCCTTAACTATACAAGCCGCAGTAGGCCTCCAGTCTGAAGTCGTGCACGCCATTAAGCTCCAGGTGTGCGGAACCAGCAAAGCTATGAGCGGCGACGACAGTGACCAGCGGGAGTGAAGACAGCGAGCATCGGTGCTGTGGTGGTAGGTGGGAAGGGGGGGGGGAGAATATGACCGGCGAGCTAGTGGATCTTAATATGCGAATGTTATACATTTGTAATTATGACAGAAGACAGTTTGATTGAATATGTGTAAATAAGTGCTGTTTAAGTGACTAGCAAGAATAATGACAGTGACAAGGACTTTAATTAGGACTGAGAATTGTCATTAAATATTAAGCTCACTGAGAAGAGGTAATTTACTGCTGTAAATAATAGCTGTGTAAATTTTATAGCATTATAGATAAATTAAAACAATTAATTTAATTTTCATTAAGACCTCCAACCCATACAAATTCGAGCACACACCTGGCGACTTGTAACAATATTTATTGTCTTTGGAAGAACAGAAATTAAACACATTGCCAATACGAATAAAAACAACAACATTTAACTTTACTTGTAATTAAAGGTATTAAAAGCCTTATTAATTTTTTTTACTTACCACAGTGTATCTGCCAACATTTTGAGTGCCAGAATAGCAATTCTCATGACAGTGTTTTTGCTTCTTTTTGTCACTCACTTGAGCAGTTAACTCATCGAAAGTCTCAATGCTCATGCGAAAATAATTTAAAAACTTATCTTCATTATTCCTCAATTATCTCAGCGTAGTATAAAATGCGTTCTTCAAGGGATGTGAACTGACAAACTTGTCAACCCTTTGTTTCCGTCCACTTCCTTTATTTCCACATTTTTTTTGCTTTCCAGATATGCAAATACCACACGTCTTTTCTTGTAGGCTTTCATATTCACTTCACGAAAGCACCATATATTGTTTGGAGCTTGGTGACACGCTGTGGAACGAGCGACAGCATCAGAACCTCTGCAGCGTCTCTTGTATAGTCCATTCGCGGTTACTTCAAATTCTTCCTAAGTCCTGCTAAAGTTCTACTTCCAGCATATTCCTTCGCCTCGTGCAAACAAAGCTTAACCGAGTCTAGAAAATTACACTAGAGAGACAACACACTGCATTCGTGCGCACTCAATGTAATAATATTTTGCACAAGAACTATGTATTACTAGGCATTACCAACACACTTATTTTTCTATTGTTTGTGTTCATATTAATTATAAATGAAATAGGTATAATTATAGATAAAGTGCAAATAAAATTTCAAATTAATTGATAATATGGTACTTTCAAATTTACATAAGTGTAAAACGCATGTGATACATAGCATATTTAGGAAACAACGAAACACGTCAGACATGAGATGATTTTTAATAGGTTTGATTCAAAAAGTGCGAAGAAACCGCGAAAAGACTATATTTAACTAAATACCGCGGAACCTCTGCGACAATTGTCGTTCGCGTACACCCGGCCGAAGTAAAACAGTACTACCAAACAGACCATATTAGAGATACGAAAAATGCTCATACACAGGATATACCCGGGATGAGGGAGAAGGGCGCCGGTCCGGAAATGCCTCCGTCGAACGTTATAACCACAACAGTGTTGGGATGCATATTACAGTGGAATACGAGAACGATCGGGGCATTGTGGAATGATGTACAATGTTAAATACCATAAGTTAAAGTACTAACATTACCTTGAAGCCCGCAAATCAGGATAAACATCCTTGCCCGAGCCGGGAATCGAACTCTGTGCCTGGAGGGTTGCAGTTAAGGCCCCCGTCTACCTGGAACTTTTTCCCACGTTTAGGCCGAGAAACGCGGGAGCGGTAAGGGCGACACTGCCAAGCGCATCAAGTACGCCATCGCCGCTAAGCGCAAGGCTCTGAACTGGCGTGCAGTGTTCTCGTCGTGCTGCGTGTACCTATGGGACTTTCAGCGGTGACCATATTATTTTATTTGTGGGAAGTCTTTAGGAAGGTTCAGTGCAGGCCCCTATAGTAGTTTTGTATGTATCTGATGCGTGCATTTTGAGCTACAGCGCCTTGAAAAGGCCGTTTTTAGCGGTTTTGGAGTACTCTGAATTGATGTTTCTAACGTACGTGATATTTTGAAAGTACTTAACAGCTCTCGTCTGAAGTGTGTGTTCTTTTAGTAGATCAGCACGTTGGACGCACGCTTAATAGTTTCGTTGAACAACGTGTATTTGGAACACTCTGCAACGCAGTTCAAGCGCCAGGTAGACGGGCGCCTTAAGCATGATAACGCTGATGCCATGAGTCGGCCAACATTTCCTATAGGCCTAGGCTTGCATGGTACAGCACAAGGGGCGGGGAACGTACGCTCCACTAATGCACGGCAGATGGTATGCGGTGTGTCGACGTGGTGGGTTCCGAGGTATACGAGTGTGGGTAAACTAGTCTTGTGTTTACATGCGGGCGAGTGCACTTGATCAGTCGGAATGAAATGGAGTACACTGCCGCGGAAAATGCGGACATGGTGTTTGTTTACGGACAAGCTAATGGAAACAGTAGGCAAACAGCACGCTTGTATCGGGCCAAATATCCACATCGGTGACATCCAGCTCATGACACGTTTCCAAGACTTTTCCAACGGTTACGGGGAACAAGGCGATAGGACCTACAATTCCACGACCGAGGAGGCAGACGAACTGCACTGACACCCGACTTCGAAGACGCTGTGCTGGATCGCGTGACCGAGGAACCTGCAATAAGCACTAGAGCACTGGGACGTGAAATGAGTGTCGCGCACAGTACTGTGTGGAAAGTAATACGGGGACATCCTCAGAAAGCCCATGACTTGCATCCAAGTGACTCCGCACCTAGCATCGTGTTTAGTTAATGGGTACTGCACCGCAAGGTGTTCGACCCTCACTTTCCTGCGTATGTGTTTTCCACCGACGAAGCCTGGTTCACGAGAGATGGCATGTTTAATAGTCGGAATAGTCATGCATGGGCCGATGTGAATCCCCATACTACGGTTGTGCAGAGCCACCAGGTATGATTTGCGGTGAACGTGTGGGCAGGCATGGTGAATGATTTCTTAATAGACCCATAACTTCTTCCAGTCCGCCTAACTGGAGCAGTATACACTGTGCTTGTTACTCTCCGAGTTATTGGAAATCGTCCCACTTGATGTTCGGCAACGCACGTTGTTTCAACATGATGGGCTTCCTCCTCATTGTGCACATGCTGCTCGTGACTATTTGAATTTGACGTTTCCTGAAAAGCGGACAGGAAAAGGAGGTCCTTCTGTATTGGCCAGCTAGTTTGCCTGATCTGACTCCACTATATTTTTACCTGTGAGGTCATGTCAAAAGCCTTGTGGAGACGGAAGAGGAGCTAATGGAAAGAATCCTAGCTGCCTGTGATAATATTTCGCGCGACGTTATCACCAAAGCTGGAAGACGTACCTTTGAACACCTGTTGTGAACTGTAGTCTTCATAGCTTGCCTGTCCTGCAGATAGTACATTAGTACATTGAATTAGTTCACAAAAGTCCTGTAATTTGTCGTATTCCACTGTAATAGGCGTCCCAACACTGTTGTTGCTGTAACGTACGACGGAGGTGTTTCTGGACCAGGGTTCCCTATCTCAAATGAATGCTGATGCCCTTCTCCATAACCCTTGAAAGTTTGTAACGTCACCCCGGATACATCCTGAATAGTGGTTGCACCCACAAAAAAGCAGTCTGCAGGAATGAAACGTGGTGGATAGGTTTGACAACGTGAGACATGTAGATTATCCACGTTTGTTTCCCTATTTTTGGGCAGGTGAACGGGTAAAGATAGGTCAAGATACAAAACTCCTTTTTATTTCGGCACCGTTTATTTATTTTTCGTCATAATCACCAAATCGGGATAGCATAAAACGAGATTTTGCATTCACTGGTGATAGAAAGTGGCGTCCTGCTCATTAACCTATTTAACCTCTGTCCTAGTAGTATGTTTTGATTTACAGGATCCTGAGAAAGACGTTCGTTTTCAGTGGTTAGGTGGGGGTGGGGGAAAAAGGGATGGGGAAGGAGGGGAGGATGCGTCTCCAAAATAATAATTGTAGCATGCATGAAATATTGACAGTAACATTCCGTCGATGGATGGGGTTGGTTTTCTCTCCGTACGTAACGATATTGGGGGATTCGATTGATAGTCATGAAAACTGAAGGCTTTTCTAAGTACCTGTTGTAAGTAATTAAGAGTTAACACGAACAGCAAAACAACACATGGTAGTAGACATACCAACGGAATCGAGGAAATAGTGTTAAGTAAGAGATAATGTATTATAATTCTTCTTGGTTTGTTGGAGGAAGGAATACATACGTGCACGGTGCGAAACAGACTATGCTCCGCTCTCCACCCCTCCCACCACGCCATCGGTCAGGCAACTCAGGCCGTGTCCGAAATGACAAATTCATTATTTTTTCATTTGTCATTTCGACAGTCACTTGTTAAGCACTCGCGGCAACGCATTTTTACATTAACACTGAAATTTTTTCCTAACTAAATTTAAGACGTTTAAGACGTCATATTTTTACAATCATCACTATTCCAGCAACTGTATTAATAAATACAAATAATAAATTATGCAATAACGACTTTTTGCGAAATATATAAACAAAGCACAACACTTACTTGCTTTTTAAAACATGTCTAGTGTATTCTATGAACAGTTATTTCTTAAAAAAATAAATTTAAAAAAAAACATGAATTAATTAGGCATTCGCGTATGTGTTTTGAAGATGAAAACCAACATGGCGCTGATTTTGTCATTTTGTATTTTTGCTAACATCCGCTAAGATACAAAATTCGAAATACCAAATTACTTCACCATTTTTGTATACAAAATCGGGTCACGTGATCGTTTTGCCAACAAAATCTGCCATTACGGACACGGCCTCAACATGTGTCGTATTGAAGGCGTTAAACACGTCAGACTCACTATCAGGCCTTGTTACAATTGGCATTTTTTGTCAATTAAAAATGGCCACGTAACCGAATTTGTCTGCAAAATCGATTAAGTATTTTTGAATTGCCTTTTGTCAGCTCCGAAGCTGACAAATTACTAAATACAAATTACCAATTCGCCGCCATATTCATTTTGCCGACTTTTATATATTGAATAAGAACAAAATGCGATTTATTGTGATACACGAATTCGTATGACAGTTGAAATAAATTTTTTGTTAAGTCAGTTGCTGAAATATTCATGAAAAATGTATTTCCAAATTCTTATTTTTGGTTAGTAACAGTACAACATCTTTATTTTATATAACTGATGTTAAATGTTAAACAGTGCTTCAATGGGGTGATTCTTAAGACTACACAATAAAATTAAAATGTATATTTCACGTCAAGTCAAACTGTACAGTAAATATAGCACGTGACTGTCGCGGTGTTCCATTTACAACCCTACAAAATTCAAAACACGAATGACAAAAAACGAAACCCAAAACCAACTGGAACAAGTTCTCAGAGTAAGAAAAGCAGGAGGTTTTGATGATGTGGANTAAGTATTTTTTTAGTATTTAGTAGCGTTCAGTTCTGACGCTGTCGAGTCACGTGTTCAAAAATGATTGCGATTTGGTATGCAATGTAGTATTTTAGTAAGTTTCGTTGCATACTAAATTAACAAATACGTCATCATTTTAGTTGACTAATTCTGGTCACGTAACATTTTTGTAAACTTAGGGGCCGTATGCACAAACTAGTCTAGAAATGGAGCACCGCTACCACTGCCTGTAGTGGAGATTCCGAGCTATTTTGGTTGAAGCTTCGTGCGGCTTCATAAAGTTAGTTTGGATAGTTACTAAACACGAGTTTGCCCGAACTTAATGAAGTCAGATGATCTCGGCCAATAGCAAACGGTTGAAACTATGACGTTCGCTTTTCATATAAAATAAAATTGAGAGGTCTGCTCCGAGGTTTTAAAGGGATTTATGAGGGAAGGCAATAATTAATTATTAGCAATACTTCACAGCTCCAGTGCCTAAAACATATTATTTTTTATTGGGGCAGGAAGAAACATCCCGTCCCGACCAAAAATATTTATTTTCAGGAGAAAAGGTATACATATAAATTGAAACAAGCCTACCAACAGAAAGTTCTATAGCTATAATCAAGTGACTTCAACGTAACTAGTAGTGCTCTATACGAATTACAAGTTACGTTTGAGAAACGTAACTGTATGAAAAATTAAAAATTAATCGTATATGTAGTGTTTCAGTTCCGTAAATTAATTCTCAGGAATGTGTGACTTTTCAGCCCCATAATCTTTAAATATTAATCTGACACGGGTCTTGCTATCATAATTTTGCATAAAATCTTTACTAGATGATAATAATGGTCCTTGATGATAATTTTAGGGATCTCATTCGGCGACTAAATTTCTACACTTAAAAAAAAACAAGGCGGACTAACACTTAATGCGGACTGGGCATACGAAACGAGCCATGTAGTGACGATTTCCCTTCGTTTCCGGTGGCAGCGGAGACTAGATTCTTCTCTGCATATGGCTCTTAAGAGCCATTTCGAACACGGCCTCTGACTCCGCTTGTAGCAACATTCAGCACTGCTTACAGCGCTCAAACGCGAGATCTCCGTACAGCATCAGTCAGCGGAACACGAACTGCACGGGCATTCGTCCGGAGTAGGGATGAAAAAAAAGTGTTACTTCAGAAGAAAACGATTCTCATTGGGAATGGACAAATAATACCAAAATAAATGCTGCGTTCGAAAATAAAATAAACTCACCGCCACAGCCGGCACCGTACATCACTACGCCAGTCGGCCCTGTCTTGCGCCGACGCCGACGGTAGTTCAGCCTTCAGTCCTTCGAGAAAGAAATGTAGAAGGTTCCCGGTGCAGGGGATTCCTGGAAAGAACTGACATCCCCCCCCCCNATGCATCGCTGACCTGCTCCCTGTGCAAAGGTTTGCGTCGCGGTCCCTGCACGAGTACAGTTGCCAGAATGCCCGCATAAAGTTGATCCGTAATCAAGACATTGCTTAGTTACACCATAGAACGGGGCAACAATGGCGGGAATGTGTCGCATGTTAGGTCGGGGAGTTAGAAGATGCTGAAAAGTGGCATTTATTATTGCAGGCTTGTATCCAAAATATGCGAGGGTGCCCACAGGGGGGTTTAATGACGTAAACTGTGTCATAGAAATTTTAAGGGGGAGGGAGGTTATAAGTTTGTGTTCAAACAGTTTGTTGTGTGAGTAAAAGAAAGACGTGGTGATACGATTAGACGAACAATGACTGCAGAAAGGGCGGTAGGGAGCAACGTGATCACTCTCGGGCTTAAACAAAAGCACAGACTTATCTAATTTTGCATGCCGAAGTATTATAATTTGTTTTATTGTGGTCAAACCGCACTTGTTAAGGTTGGGGGAATCTCATGATGGTAGAGCATGTGGGGTAAATAATTATTAGAAGCTATAGGTTACAATATGGCTATATAATAAAAACATCTGGAGAGTACATAAAATGCTATAAGTTCAGGAGCGCATTGTTAATTTAACCACATCCACTACCTTACTGAGAGCCACGTTAGTACATTGTAACTGTTCCATCTTGAGAAGTATTCGAAGGCTGGTGAAGTACGACGAAATACAGCGGTCGGCACAGCAGGCTTCTTGTGACGTCCATCTCGGCCGGCGTCACGTGGAGAAAGACGCCTGCTGCTGCTGTGCATTGCCCTCATATCGGCGTCGCATAACGCAACATGACCTGATTCCCTGGCTGGTAGAGGGGATTCCTGCTTACCGGGGCTCGGGCAATGCGAGTCCCGATTGCGGCAACTGGCTGTCCTGATTACAGCTCATGAGTGATGGCGTGTTCAGGCAGGCCGTCGAATTAAAGCCTGTTCACGCTATCGTACCAGAAGCCTCCTCACAACACCTACCCTTCTTTTTGGTTTGTCCTTTTCGAAGCTTTGCTGTTATATTTGTCAGGACTTTCACCAATAAGGGTAAAATTGTTTAACATGGGGCGAAAAATTAGGCGAACTCGAAACATATTAACTTTCTATTTTTCAAAATACTTTCTGCGGCATTTTAATTTGCACCCCTCTGTGACTACAGGTCTGCTTGATATCTTTAAAAAATATTGATAAATTTTTTTATTATCTCGCTTAGTATCCATCTTAGAGCACTACGCAAATAACTCTTCAGAAAACTACATACAAAAAGTTTATAATCCACTTTCCCTTCCAGAACTATTTAGGTGCTACAGGGATAAGTAATTCAATATTTTAATTGCATATATTCTGTGGTATCATCTGAATGAATGAAAAATTTTGAAAGTTCACAAAATAATTAGGAAGGAAATATATCTCTAATTTTTGCCTTAAGAATTTTATTCAAATTTCTTAGTTTTAATTTTTTGCCATTGATTATAGCTGCGTGTGTGCGTGCGTGCGTGCACATGCATGTGGTGAAACAAAGAGGGAGGACCCTGCTCTCACACGTTTGAGAAAATGATTCTGTGGGGAAGGGGAAAAGGGGGGGGATTGCATAATTGTGTACAGGGGTGATGGACACACCTGCAATATGTGTGTATTTTGCATAGCATGCTTGTTTAACCATGCGCGTTGGAGGAAAATACATGGAGATTCCACAACATGTTAATAAACTTGACACAAACTTATTTCCCTTGGCCTAATTTAATGTTAATGCACGCAATATACTTAGCTTAATCATACCGTAGACAATACAAAATACACACATATTTAATATTCAAGCCTACAATAGTAAAGACCACTTTTGAGGACCTTCTAGCGCCTTAACCTAAAAGGTGAGACGTTCCCAGCCATCCCTAAGTTTTCTTGTTTTTGTGTTTAGGAGTTATGGCTGTGAGTTCACGAGTGAGTGTGTAGTGAGTGAGTGAGTCAGTCAGTCGTTAACTTTATTTTACTAGAGATTATCTTCATAACTTTTTTTAGTTTGTAGAAATTGCTCGCTATTTTTAAGCTTTGCGGTGTTGGAAGCAGCCATTTCTATCATGCATGATTCTGATTTGCTAAGTCCATAAAAAAAAAAACCGAATGTTAGAACCCGTGCAATTGTCAAAACATCTGATGGAAACTGGAGCCATCCAATTTTTCAGACAAACATGGCAGCGATAATGACGTTCTGGTGACGTCAGAACCACCGAAGTTTATTTGAGCAGCTTTATTTGAAACAGTTCGACGGAAAAATATTGACACTGTGATAGGGCCTTAATGGCAAAGTTTAGAGTAAACTTTCGACCCGGATTCTACAGTGCAGTCCATCTTGGCGATTGGGTTGAATCATTTCACCCCAGTTCTACTTCATTCCAGTCCAGAAGTTACAGTCGGGTTTCTTCAGTCCACTCAGAGTTCACTATGTATTGAAATGTTACTATAAACGTACTGATATGTTAATTTGGTTTGGTTATTGTGAAATCAGTATGACAGCTGACAGTGATTTTTAAATGTTCACTTTAGATTTCTTTTTCATTTGCATGTAAATGTGTTTACAGTCATTTTAACGAAGTCTCCAAATGTCCCACGTGCAAAAGGCACTATACACAACATTTATTCTGTTGTTTTTACCAACATATCACTAAATGTTATGCATAAAACATCAAACTATCTCAGGTCTTTTCAGGCGCCATTAACTTAGCATGTTTTTATTCTTAGTAATAAATATACCTAATAAACGTAATGATTAACAGATGCACTTCAATAAATAATAATAGTCAAAGAATTAAAATCAATTTACAGTACATTTCTTATCTAATCGTGTCATTTTGAATTTACAATCCTGAAACGACTTATTTTCTTTTAAATACAGATTTTAACTCAACCTGCTTATCAAAATGACACACAGGACGAATATAACTTACCCGCGACTCGAAAATGACACCTTAGTGATCTCAGCCAGCACATAGCAACATTCCGATCAACGTGGTTTCTTGTTTCCAAGAAGAAATCCCCCCATTTTTTTTTTACCCCTTTCAGACTAAAATTGCTGAAGACTTCAAGTTCTGGCGTGACAGCCAGGAAACAGTGGTTTCTGCATCCTCTTTATGTAGTTTACTGTATTTTTATTTTGTGGTAAAATACTGTACGAAATAATAGGGCCAGAACTTTGCAAAAAGTGCATACATTTTGCGAAGAAGTACTAAACGATACCTACAAACAACGTCATACAGAAGAATAAAAATTGCAATTGATAAACATTACACTGAAAATAATCCTGTGATTTTACTCCCGTTTATAAAAAAAAATTCACCAATTTAAAATTTGATGCTTTTGATTACGTCTGGTCACTCCTGGAAACATCAAGAACATGGGTAAATTTTTCTACGTTAACTAATCCCGTTGCTCTTCAGCATCTACCCCCGTCGCCTCCTCCTCTTCCTCCTCTCCTTCTCTGCTCTCTGCCTTCTCTCTTCTAAGTCGACCATTCTCTTGCATTTCTGACACAGCATTATCCACACCACTTTGCCCCCGCACCTCCTGCAAACTCGTATTCTCATTCTTCTAGGACTGCGCCTGCCGTGCCGCCTGTTCAGTTTAAAATGGAGTTGTACTAATACAAATACACTTTAGACACTTAGCAAGAAAACTCAAATACTCCTCAGCATATCCAAAATCCTAAGAATCTTTTAGGATCGTTTTCCTCAACAAGACTTTCACGACAACTTTAGTTCGGTCGAACTTTTCACCTAAAGATGAACTTCGAGGAAGTACATTTCACAGTCTTCTTTGTATCAAAGTCGCACTTTGGCCAAAATAAACTTTGCAAAGTCAAGATTTATGATAATTGTTATTAAGTTAGCTGCGAAAAGGCTTACTGTTTCAACAAAACAAACGAATATGTAATATATTTACTTATGAACAGCTTTTCATCACGACTGCATGGTTTGTGTACAAAATCGAATTGTAATGTATCATTAACATACAACTCTTCTGAATCGTACAAATTGTAGTGTTGTGGACATCAATGCTTTTCTACGGCAGGAAATTGGGTCGGGTAAGAAGTACTTGCCTCCAATAAGTGCCTTTGCAAAGGAAGTACTTTTTGAACTAGTTAAGAAGTACAAAAACTTAACGGGGGGAAAAAAGTGGCAACAAGATACAAGAACGATGCCTGGAAGAGCATTAATGAATTTTTAAAAATCAATGAGAATGTGTATGCTAGGAATGGTCCACGGTTTTAGAAATCCTAGAGTAGTAACTAAATCTGCAACTGAATAATCGGAGGAATTGACATGCCTCTCCAATGTTCACGATCCAAACAGTTCTGAAGTAAATTCAGTACCCGCATAAATGCTTCTTTGTCAACCCGATATGGGGTTTTAAATTAGTTGTCGGTATATAATTATATAGGAATATGCGCACCCCTAACAATACACCGAGGAACATGAGCTACGAACTCTAACACATCTTCAGTTTTCCCTCTGCTTTGACAACTTCAATTACTTCGTACATGCAGCCATTTTTCTACCTTCAGTAAGCGAAGTTGACGTTGGTCATCAAAGTCTTGATTCTTGGTGACCTTGAACTTAAGTCTCGCCGATAGTTTGCTTTCGTAAAGTTTCGTCTCTAAAATAGAAAAATTAGACTTTGTTTGTGTCAAAGTCGACTTTAGCCCTAAGTCGTGACCATGAATACGACCCTTAGTTATATATGAACGCTAACACTTTTAATGAAATTTTAAAATCCAATATAATCAAGCAATGGTAATAATAATAGATACCGGTTTTGCCAGCTTTGTAGACACATATTTTGCAAGTATAATACATTTCTCTTGTAAGTAGTGAGAGCACATACGTTCTGGGACGCTAGGGAGTCATTAGTGGCCTATGTGCCATTTGAATAACCTGTAAACGAGGAAATACCGGAGAATGTGGCCATGGCCTGATCTGCAAGTACGGGTTTCAGATGCAAGATATTGCCTTAGTTATTCACTCTAAGAAATTATTCGCAACTTTGATATCCATCAGTGTATACACACGTATACAGTCAGTTCATGGTTACTGCCAACTTTTCTGGAGCCCTGTCCGAGTTCTACTTACAGACTATCCTTGTGCCTGATGCAAACACAGCTTAACTAAATCTAGAGAGTTACACCAAAGAGAGAACGCTCAGTTTTACAACATTTTGCATTTTACTTGGCATTAAAACACACTTATTTTCTTTCTGTTCTTATCATATCAGCTGTGAAAGAAATATTGTAATTTATGAATAAAATATAAGTAATTTAATAAAATAATAATACTCTTCTATGTTAACAGACGTTTAAAACGCTAGTGGCACATTATATATTTAGTAAAAAACCAAACACGTAATACATGGGGTGATTGTCCAAATATTTGATTCAAAAAGTTTGAAGGTGCGGTGAATAAATAGACAATATAGAAAGCACGAATGGTAAAGTTTTCCCCCAAACATCCACGGTAGCGGGGCCGCGGTGGCTGAGCGGTTAGCCGGCTCGCCTCCCACCAAAGCGAACTGGGTTCAATCCCCTCCTGGGTCACTCCCGGATTTTCGCACGTGGGAATCTTGCCGGACGATAACGCTGGTCGGTGGGTTTTATAGGGGATCTCCAGTTTCCCCCGCCCTTTAATTCCGGCACTACTCCATACTCACCTCAATCACCATCATCGACTCCCAAGACCTCCGCTGTTAATAGCCACCCAAAACTCTTCACTCACTCATTCCAGGGTATGTTTGTTCGTAAATGAGTAAAACGTGTAGGGAAGCTATCAACCTCGTACGATAGCGACACCAATCATTCCTAGATTTGCAGCCGGATGTATGATATTATTTTATATTTGTACCCCATACTGTTAAACTTTTAGACATTTTCTGTAATAACTTTTTACTAGCAAAAATTTTTTTTTCAGCGCCTAGTTTTTGCGTAAATACATAATGTCAAAATCACAATTTTACTGTTTTAGGAATGTAAAAATAATGAAAACTAACATACGTACAGAAATGAGATAATTCACACTCAAGTAAGTTGACAAGGGCTACTGCGATACGTCTACAAAATCGTACAAAGTAATGTTTTTGAAATTAAAAAGAAAAAGCTGAAACTAAGGAAATTATTGCATATTTTTCATTTGTGGCTGTCCCTGAACTTTTGCAAAATAATTTTTGCCAAGCACACCTTAAAATTAATTAAAACAATAACTTTCAGTTGCCATTATTTAGTTTTCTGCAAATAGTTTGGTTTATTTTTGTACCTCACAAAAAAAAGTACAATTTCGATTTTGACATGTAATTTTGCAAAACACCACGTGGCATAAAAAAAAATTTCCGAGGAAAAAGTAGTCGCAGGTAATGCCTACATGTTGAATAGTAGGATGACAAATTTTTTCGTGACCAACACCCTTACGAGCCGCCCAGATATCTCCACTCCAATCCACTTGCCCGATATCACTGCACAAGACGCAAAGGCTGTTCACGGTAAGTTGAGAACTTTTGAAATCAGCCGTTTAAAAATGTCACTGTCCCTGCCTGCGTGTATTTTTAACCGGCACACGTAGTGGCATGCGCCCAGTAAAGTTGGTAACGACGGAGGGAAAGTAGTTCCATGTCCCAAAGTTGAATTAAAATTGTTCTGTAAACATTTGACAATACTACAATGATTTATTTTTCTTCGAGATTTTTTTAAAAATGAATATAAGTGTATGGATTAGAAAATGTTTACAATATACACTTTTATAATAACTTTAAAGTTCCCCTTTACTGACGCATGAATAAAGTAATCAGGTCCACGGAAATGTTGGTTTCACATATGGCGGAATGATACACAATGCGCTTACAAGTAGATCTTAAGCAGGGCTTTCAACAGTACCGTTTTACACGAAAATGATGTAGTGGTTGCGAATAAAGTAAAAGTGAAGCAGACCTGATGGGGCGCCGGGCAGACTTCCTCCTGGAAGGCCTGCGACGTCTGGCCGACTTCCGGCGGCGCAGCCAGCGCACCGAGCCGCATGGCAGCTCCGTTATGCGACCGTCTTCGGGCACGAGGGCCTGCTTCCGTACGCACCAAGCCAGAGCCTGCCTCGAGGTCTCCGCCAGTCCCTGCCACCTCAAGTACGTCGCCACCTCCGGCAGCGTGCAGCCCCTGCCTCGCCCGAGCTGCTGCACGGCCTCCAGGACTGCCTTCTCTCGCCACCTCGGCGTCTGCAGTCGCGAGCACGCACGTAGTCATGGGATAATCGCTCGTAAAATAATCGATTATTTAATTATAATCGATTATTTAATTATAATCGATTCATAGATTATTTTAAAAACAATTAGATAATTTAAAATTTTCAGCTGTTTATACTTAAACAAAACAAAACATTGCAGATACCTACACGTTCCACATTTATTAAAACTAATAAAATATAATTTTGAAACAACACATTTCCAATGAAAGTACGTAATGTAAATACAATGTATATTTTCTGTACATATTACCTGAATAACATTTACTTGTAACTACTAAACAATTATGACATTTAAATAATAGGTAGGGTATCACACATTTTAACACAAGTCTTTAAAACCACAAGATACTTTTATAGAACAACGTTTTGGACCGATTTTATGTGTGAAACCCCTCACTCACTTTTCAAAATAGCATACATTATTAAAAATAAACGTACATTTTTTTGATGAAAATAATTTTAAACAAATTTATAGAAATATACATTATTTGCCGTCATGTATTAGAACAAGGCAATATATTATTTTTACCGATTATTTATTGATAAAAAAATAATCGTAATCTTTTTATTCAAATTACAAAATTATCCGGTTTATCAAGGGGAACCTTCCCCCGCCATATTGGGTTCTTGGTTTTTCCAGCTGGTTGATATTTTTTAAAAAAGAACATTCCGAAATTACCCCATGTACCCAGCTTGCTATTAACCACATAGGGCACGTCCATGAAAAACAGGATAAAAATGCCGAAGAAATAAACGTTAGAAAACAAATCAACTTATATGTTTTCAGATAGTTTATATGTTGGACAATGCTGGCAGTATACAATTTTTAGAGGGAATTTTCTGTTTTTATTGTTTTGACAAGTGACTTTATAGCATTCATCTGAGTGTACTGTAAATATTTTTTTGTGTCGTTTTAAAAGATAATGTAAGTGTCTGCTTGCATATGCAAGGAAAATCCAGGATCAAAAGTAACCCAGAAATGTGATTCTCTTTCTCTTAGTTTATGTTAATTGTTTGTTTAATACGGATATGAGAAAATTTTATACAGAGTACCGCATGTTACCGAAATTTGCTCAACTTTTATTTTAATTTTACTCACTGATCCTTTTTGGGTAAAAGTCTGTTTTCAGCTAAAAATTATTATTTCAAACAATTATGTATTTATTTTGCTTTTAACTAACTACAGCTCTGCAATTCATCATTAAATTATTGTAACGTGAGTTACCAATAACCCTCCATAAAGCAGTATTTAAAAATAGTAAATGTCTGCTACTTTTACATATTAATGACAAGCCGATACCCAAAAAAAGTAGTAACAAATTGGAGTATATTTCAAAATATGATTTCCAGTCACTCAATTTATACTTTATACATGTTGTAAGGTTTTGTATAAATATTTTGTCAACAAAGTAACGTGAGTTACTGAAATTTGTATTTATAAACCAACTGTGCAATACTTGGTATGTATTAAACAATTTTTAGTTGTACTTTATAAAAAATAATTCATCTGACTAGGCACTACTATAGTTATTGCTGGCAAGCTATAAATGGTTATTTTTCCTATGTGAGTTTATTTGTAACGTGAGTCACCATTATTCGTAGACAATGGGCGACTTAGTCAGGCAATATTATGTTTTTATATCATAACTTATTAGAGCTACTTCAATTTTACTTTGAATTACACTACAGTAGGATACTATAATTCATCTAGTAGACCTATATAGTAATTATTTGGCTTTTTTTATAAATGTGGTTTTCCAAAGATTTTGAAAAGCTCTTGAGGTTGCTTATTTTGTATTTTTTTGTGCACATTTTCTTATGCAAATACCGCTTTTTCCAAAGTATACTGAGCTTTACTGGGACAGGTATCTGTGTAAACCACCTGTACAAAATTGCTGGCTTAGTAATTTTGAAAATTTAAGTCAAAACTGCAACTTACAATGCAACAACTGCTTGGGAATGTCTCCGATGTTTAAACTGATGTAAACTGGATAATTTGGAAAGAATTTGAGAATGGAAGACTAAGGGAAGTCATATAATAAGGTTAAGTTGAATGAATAACATATATAAACTACATCACTCTTCAGTTTCTAGAACATGTCAACAGAAAACGAGAACAGCCCAAAAGTTATCAATACCATAGGAAGATCACACTTGCAGAACCATAAAAAAAAATGCTGTACCTATACAAGTGGATTTTGCTGAAACTTACACTTGCATTGCCCAACAATAAGTCCAGAGTTATCGCTGGAAACAGCCTCAAGTATCAATGTTCACTTGTTTGTTATCAAGGAAAGCAAATACCTTACACAGTTGTTTCAGACAATTTACAGTAGACCATACTAAATACACAATTGTGGCGTATATGTCAAAATATTTTGGAGCACATTCCTGCTGATGTACCATAAATTAGAGTCTGGTCAGACGGTTTAAGTTTGCAATTCAAAAACCAATATATTGCTGCTGGCATAAAGATTTTGCAAGAGAAGTCTAGCAAAAAATTAGGTATTTGGAATGTCCNGACAATTTACAGTAGACCATACTAAATACACAATTGTGGCGTATATGTCAAAATATTTTGGAGCACATTCCTGCTGATGTACCATAAATTAGAGTCTGGTCAGACGGTTCGAGTTTGCAATTAAAAAACCAATATATTGCTGCTGGCATAAAGATTTTGCAAGAGAAGTCTAGCAAAAAATTAGGTATTTGGAATGTCCTGTAGATGGGATTGGCGGATCAGCAAAACGGCAAGTACGCCAAGCAGTTTTAAGCCATAAAGAAACTGTACAAAATGCATAAGATTTTATTTACGGTTGTTAAGACAGTGTTCAATGTAAACTTTATTCTTAAGTTTGATGAAGAAATTGACTTGCAACGATGTGGAAAAACAATTCTCAGCTGAAGACCTTCTCTCTTACAAGTAAAATGTAGGAATTGGCAATTTCTGAGTCTTAATGCAGCCAAACAAATAAACAAAATTTCAAGAGAATTCCTGCATATAAAATGATTATCCATACAGCTTGGAAGACTCTGATATGTCCAATGATAAAGATTTACATTCCAGAAAACCAAGCAAAGAAAGTGTCAAAAACGGTTAATTTGTATTGGTTGAATTTACCCAAGAGAATGTCTACTAGAAAGTTCAAATATGGTGCAATATGTGAGAGCAGTGTTCACAACTTTGGCGATGTAGACGTCATGTGCTTAAAAATCCTAAAAGACAGTTGTATATTTAAGGTCAATGAATTTGACCTAATTATTATCAAATGTAGTCAAATCTGAGAGATATTACCCCTTCCTGAAATAAAAATGAAGGACAATAGATTATATTATTAATTTAAAAAATGTATAGACATTAAAAAATGTAAGAAACATGAATGATGTTAAAGAATTAACTTGTGCCTTAGAAATTTTATGAACTTACCAGTAACTTTTTATTACCGTATTTGTCAGTTGTAATTGACCAACTTTGATTAAAAATCTGGTTTTTCTAAAGTAACGTAGGGCATGTTTTACGCTGTTACATTGTATTTGTGTTTGAATGTTTATCTCTTTCTACATATATATGGAATCTCATTATTTAAATTATAGAACTTAACGCAACGAAATCATAAATTCAATAAGTAATTTCTCACTGCCTCTTCAATTTTCATGTGTATAATGTAATACCAGCTGGACGATATGTATTCCAACGTGAGTTACCGCCCTAGGAGGGGTTAGAAATGTATATTTATTTGAGTTACCAAACTTTTAAAATTGACATCTTTGTAAATACTTGTTTGAATTACATGAATATTATCAACCTCAATGCACATTTTGTAATGAATTTAACAAACTCTGTAAGCACGAACTTTCATACATTTATTTAAAAGTAATAAGGGAACATCCCCGCAAATGTGAGCTAAAATGTAACGGTTACTTCCAACTTTTATAAACTACTCCTCCGCCTCAACCAAACAAAGCTTAACCAAGTATAGAAAACTACACCAAAGGGACAACACACCCCATCCATGCGCACTCAATTTAATAATATTTTGCATGATAACTATTTATCACTGTTTTTATTAGTATTGATTATAAATAAGACAAAGGTTACGAATAAAAAATAAGTAAAAGATCAATATAACTAAAAATAAAATATTTTTATGTTACCGGTAAGTTTTAACAGAAGTATTAAATGATTATGATATTTGAAATATTAAAAAAAAAAAGTAAATACGTCATACGTAATATTATTTTTTTTAACGTTTGATTAAAAAAAATTTGAAGAAACCGCGAATATACTATACACAGCAGTACAGAGACAACGACTGATCTACGAACTCGTATTCACGTCGCGATATTGATATCATCAGCCGCCGTGTTCCCAAATTGACGATATTTTGATTCTTATACTAATATAATAGCTTGTCAGTGTGACATTTTGTATACTTACTTAAAACTTACACTATAAATGTTACAATTAGCCATACTCGAGGTGGGATTCAAATGCACGATCTCCTTATTAGTAGGCAGGTATTAGAATCCTCGTTGGATATCAAAACATTCAGTGACACGGCCTTAAAAAAAACCTACGAAGAAACTTGTTTATATGCTAACCAAGCACCTATATTAGAAAAAAATTTTAAGTTCCTAGCACGTCAGTTTGCATTTGACGAAAATAGGTGTACAAATTTAAAGCAGGTTTCAGCATTGCACTTTACTAATAAAAATTCTTATAATATTAATGAATGTTGCCTTCCAAATACATGTGTTTGAACTAATATTGCTTCAGAAGTATTTTTTTTAATAACATGCTCTTGAACGCATTCATGATAATTTTTAACGTAGGCTGAGATGACTCGACAAGAAGTAAATATTATTTAAGAAAGAAATATAATTTGTGAGCCATCGTCATTTATAACCTCAAAGTTGCAAAGAATTGAGAAATATTTCAAATTATTTTTTGTTCATACAATTTTTATGAATATGAGTAGATAAAAAAATATGTTGTTTGATATTTACCATTCGCATAGTTTCCAAAATGCTGGTAGACACTAATAATTTTAAATTTTACACTGGAATACAATCACTACAGTAATTTTTGAGGAAGTCAACAGTAATTTAAATTTCTATAAACAAAATAAGTTCATTTTTTACCGTCTATATTTCTCTTAGCATTTCATTGTTTAAAAACATTTCAACAAACTGGATTTGGTAGAAGCAAATTATCTTTTTATTCAAGTATAATTATATATAATACTAGCTGACCCGGCAAACGTTGTTTTGCCATAAAAAGTATTTCTAGTGATTATAGTATTAGAAAAAAATAACTATAACTTATTGTAAGTGTGTGAGGATGTGGTATATAAGTGGAAGAGGCATGGAGCTCTGTGGACGATGACGGAATATAAAATTAGATAATTTAATAAATATTAATAAAATGGAAATACAAACAATTACAGCTTTGCGATCAATAATAAAGTTAATTAAGAAGTACACTTAATTATTGAAAATATAATTGTAAACACGTCACTACTACGATCTGAGCACAAATGAATAAGAGAAAGGTTATTGTGTGAGAGAAAGTGGAGACCGGCTACTCCGTGCTGTGTCACTGGGAGACACCTGGTGGGAATAAATTGTAACCTAGATCGATAAATGATCGATGATAATTGATCAGTTATCGACCTAGGGTAAAATTTATTAAATTACTAATATCGCTATAAAAAAATAAGGGTTGGTGGTAGAAGGGTGAAAATTTAGGAGGGTATGTATTTTTTGATGCCACATCATAAAAAAATAAAAAATAAAAATTTTGTTCAAACAATAAAAAAAAATTGTTTGGGGGTGGCCACCCTTATTACTTAGGGGTGTAAAAAATAGATATAAATCTATTCTCAGACCTACCGAGTATACATAAAAAATTTCATAAAAATCGGTCCAGCCGTTTCGGAGGAGTTCAGTGACTAACACTGTGACGGGAGAATTTTATATATTAGATAAATTTGAGTTTAATTATAAATAAAAATTGTTTACTTATAATTTAAAATGGAAATAAATAAATGTAATGAATTATTTAACATTTTGTAAAATTTTACGAATTAAAACTTTTTTTTATAAATTACTTTGTAAAATAATGATTAGAACACGACATATTTTAAAATACCAGTATTTTAGTATTATTTTCTTGATTTTCTTCACAGAATAAAATTATTGTGTAGAAAAAGTGCATTACAGGCATGTTCTATAAATGTGAAAGATAGTGCTTTTTTAAAGAACGCAAACTTCGTTTTGCATTTCGACTTTCCCAGTGAAGAACCTACCGATGAGCATTTGTCAGCAAGAAACAGACAATACTTGATGTCCGGACACTGACAGAGTGTGATTTTTCTCACAGTACTTCCCTGTCAAAGTGTTGCAGTAGTAGGGCTATGCCGATTGTGGCACAGATATCATGCATCAGGATTAAAATTCGCATATATATATATATATATATATATATATTTTTTTTTATGAAACCGCAAAACGTGTTTCTAAGACAAGAAAACACACGTCAGACGAGGTACGTGTAATGCTCTCAATGCAACACGCACATTATAAATGCTATTTCCGAGTCCTCCGAACATAGCTGAAAATGACGTCTTCACGCGCCTGTATCTCATAATATACTGGTAGGAGACATGCGAACTATTATAGGGACCTGCATTTAACTTTGCTGCAGACTTCCCACCAATTAAATGATAAGTTCGTCGCTTAAAGTCCCGTAGGTACACGCAGCACGACGGGAACACTGCACGCCAGGTCAGCGCCTTGCGCGTAGGAGTGATTTGGCACTAGGCGCGCGTGCTAGTTTCGCCCTTATCGCTCGCTTGCCTCTGAGCCTCAAACGCGTTCAAAAGCTCCAAGTAGGCGGCGCTTAAAACCCGTAAATTAACATGGCCTACCTACCATAGTGCTAATTGTGTAAAGGATGTGGTAATTTGTGGAAATAGGTTGATTGGTTCCTGAGATATATATATATATATATATATATATATATATACATATACATATACATATATATATACGACATAAACATTTTATTTTCTTGTTTTATATTATCTTACAAAATTGTAAAAAAAAAAACTGTTCTGTAAGTATGCTATGCTTCTAATAGATTCTGTTAGCATAAAGAGTTTGTTTGATTTTGGTTAAACTGTTTAATAGATATGACAAATTCATCAAAATATTTATATTGACACCGTTAAAAAAACAGTTTCTGATCCCATTTAAACCGTGTAAGTTTACATGGCCTTCTGTAGCTCTAATTACGCGTAAAGTTTGGTTGAAATTAGTGGAATTGTTCTGGAAACATGACAAAATGTTATATTTTCTCACCTGAAACTATTATCCAAAAATGCCAAGAGAGTAATCTCTGTATGCATAATTGATGCTTCTGATGAATACTGGTAGTATACAAAATTTGGTGAAATTTTCTTGAATTGCTTAATAGATATAACATACTAAAATAAATTATTTAAATTAACGCCATTAAATACTTTTCCTTACCTAAAAACATGCTAATTTACATGTTCTACTGTAGCACTACTTGCATGTAAAATTAGGTGGGAATCGGTTCTTTGATCCTTGAAATATGGCATAAAACCCCCATTTTTTCAGGTGACGATGTTCGTAAATGGAGGATAAAAAGGTTGTGTATTATAAAATTATATGGTTGCCTTAGATTCAGTATACAAATTTGAGTTAAAATCTATGAAATAGTGTCGTATATATAGCACACTAACATAAAGTGTTATTATAGCCGCAGTTCTGAAAATAAGTGTCTGTCACACTTTAAAATGTACACATTAATATGGCCTACCATAGCACTTCTTCGCCAATTTGGTGGGAATCGGTTGAGTGTTTCCCGAAATATAACAGTAAAAACTTTATTTTTCATGTGGAGCTATTGACACATTCTGCTTCCCTATATTTTATTCGTCAGAACACACGCTCTGGCGAAGCTCGCAGGTGGACAACCGCAATAAGGATTAAGGGTTTGCGGATGTGCCAAAAGAATACCGCCAGGGAGGCACAACCGCGCCTCGCAGATACAAAGGCGGGCTACCAAATGTTCCTGCATGTGCAACGGTTCCTGCAAGTGCAGACGACATCCGGAGACAACGGAAGGCACCAGGGCGCGGACACAGCTGCATTTTGCAGCTGCCCAAGGGACACCGAGATCCCACCACCAGCTGTGTCTGTCCCGAGCTTGTACCGCAATAAACCACGAGAGCTTTTAGCGGGTGTGTGGGAAGAAGAGCGGCCATATCCGGGGACAGTGGAAGGACTACGTGCGCACCCACGCCGGACCCACGTGCGCCAGAGTACCACACACGTGTTTTATAACCCAGGGAGATGGCAAGCACCCCGGCCACATGCAGGGACGGTGCAAGTTGAATATGGCGATCGAGCCTACAAAACCACGAAAAGGAGGGAGGAACATATCAGTCAGTCGAGGATCGAGCAGTCAGGCAGTCAGTTGGAGTCAGTCGAGGATCGAGCAGTCAGGCAGTCAGTTGAGGACCTGAAGTGAGGCGTCCGGATCGAGAATGCATCACGACGTCGACCTCAGTCGGAGGCCGTCAAGCGGGACATGCGGCGGGAAGAATCCGAGAAAAGTCAGTCAGACTTCGTCAAACGAAGAGCGCTGAGTGGTCCCGGGAGGAGGAGTTCTGAGAGCAGGCGTCGGGACGCCCCACCAAGCGCCGGAGCAGTTCCAAGTCGCCAGCCGAGGGAAGACAGCGCCGCAGTGTCAGATAAGTAGTTCTACACCAGGTGTGAAGAATCCTGCCCCCCCCCCCCCACGACGCCAATCGCGGCGTCAAACCATACGTAGCCTACATAGAAAAAGGGGAGGGGAGTTGTCTCGTGAGTTCATGTACCAGTTAACCTGTTCAAGCAACAATAAAACTCGATTATGTGAACTCGCAAATAAAGTGTAATTTATTAGTCAATTGGACCTAGAGACAACAGTGTCGACGTATTCCTACGCCCTATCACTGAGGGCTAGCATCAAGTGCTGGCGCCTCACGCCGCAGAGCAGATTCAATACCTACTTCCAAACTTCAGCATTGGCAGGTATCACTATCTATCTTACAAAATGGCATAGTAATAAGATTATGCATAGACAATTTTGATTGTTATAATAGTTACTGCAACATACAAAGTTGAAATTTATTTCGTAGTTTCGTAGATATAACAAACTAAGGTAAAATGTTTATAAAGCCACCATTTTGAAAATATGTCTGACCCATTTAAGACATATCAATTTACATGGCCCGCCATAGTGCTACTTGTTTGACAAATTTAGCGGTAATGTGTTCGTTTTCTCCGTTGAAATGAGATAAAAAAATTAATTTGTCATGTGATGTTATCTTACAAATGAACGGACAAAAGAGACTTTGTGTGGACACATTTGACGGCTGCAAAATATACTGCCAGCATACAAAGTTAATTTGAAATTAATTACATGGTTTCTACGATATAGCACGCTAGGCTAAAATGCCTATATAACAGCCATTTTTAAAATAAGAGTCTGACCTAATTAAAACATACCAGTTTACATCATCTGCCGCAGTACCACTTGTTTGCCAAATTTGGTAGGAATCGGACAATTGTTTCGCAAAATATGTCATAAATACTCTATATTCGTGTGGTGCTTACAAAATGACGGATAAAAGAGGGTCTATGAAGACACATCTGATAGTTAGCATACTAAGCTAAAATAGCTGTATGGCCACCATTTTGAAAATAAGTGAATATCCTTTTTTAAAACATACTAGTTTACATCACCCACTGCAGTACTACTTGTTTGTGAAGTTTGGTAGTAATCAGTCAATTGTTTCCGAGATATGACTTTACAACTTTATTCCAGAAGTGTTATCTTATAGGAAGGCGGGGAAAAGTGGCTACGTGTTTGCACGTGTGATGCTTCTAATAGATGCATTCAGCATACAAAATGGTCGAAATTGGTAGAACGGCGTGGCTGATGTACCAAATAATCGTAAAATATTCGTATGGCTACCATTTTAAAAGTAAGTGCCTAATCAATTTAAATTACATACGTTCACATGACCTACCATAGTATCACGTACTTGCCAAATTTTACGAGAATGGTTTAATTAGTTTTCGAGATATCACGCAAAGGCTTAGTTACTCAATGTTGAGCTGTCTTACAAAATGGTGGACCAACAACAATATCAACATATAAATTCAATGCTTACATAATGCACTACTAACGTACAAAATTTGGTTTAAATAGGTCGAATGGTTCCTGAGATATAACACATCACCAAACATTTTTAATACCCGCCATTTGAAAAGCAAGTGTCCTTCGTGGTAGAAAATTATAAAATTCATATGTCCTTACTAAGCACTGTATGTTTATCGAGTTTGGTGAAATTCGGCGGACGCTTTAAAGAGCTTTTAAGGGGGAGACACACACACACGCACGCACGCGCGCACACACACACAGACAGAGGAAAGTGATATCATAAGACTTTCTTTCCTTCGGGAAGTAGGCTTAAAAAAATAGGCACAGAGCATAGAATATAACAGTATAACATTTAAACGACCAGAAACTTTGTGCGAAATTGATTCATAATTAAATGTTTATGTATTATTTTTAGCCAATGAAACATTGCAAGGAGTCTGACGTCAGTTAGCAGTGTTGGTAAATTGTGTTGATGCTTTGGTTGTCTTTACACACATAGAATGGGTGTTAGTAACATATTGTGATATTGTGTTGAAAATGGACAGTAATTAAAAATAATTGGCGTATTTGCTTTTCTTTAAAATCGGTTGATTGGTCCTCGAAGATTTGGGCGGCCCTTAACAGCGAGGTCTTAACAGGATTGGTCCTCGAAATATGGCATAAAACTCCATTTTTTTTCCATACGACGATATTCATAAATGGAGGATAAAAAAGTTATGTATTAGCTCATTCGATGATTGACATAGATACAGTATACAAAGTTAAGTTAAAATCGGTTAAATAGTTTCGTAGATATAGCACACTTACCTAAAGTATTATTATAGCAACCATTCTGAAAATAAATGTCTGACACTTAAAACATACAAATTAATATGGCGTACCACAATACAACTTTTTCGCCAAAAGTTTGCAAGCTTAGATAAAATTTGAATCAAGCTAACGAGTCTGCACGCGACAAGCTTGCAACAACCTTTATTTGTAATACTGTCTGCAAACTTCCTTGAGAGGTTGCAAGCGTAATTCAAGCTATCTGCATGTTCCCATTAGCATAATGTACCAGTCATTTGGAATTTGACTTGGATCAAAAATGAATCGCCTGCTTGGTAAGGCGAAATCAAATTACACGGCAAGCATATACAGGAAGTCTACATGCTATTTGTGCAACACACAATTTGGTTTGTGTAGTTTACGATATTTTACTCAAATGTTTTCCATTTTGCTATCAAACGGCGTGTTGGCTGAATTCAAAAGCCCAAGGTCTAGCTAGTGTTTTACTTTGACGTGAATTTCGAAGTGTCCCACTCTCACTTTCAGACTAAATGCAGTGTTGATGTCTACAATAATGACTGAGAGCATGCTAATATTAAGCGGGAACCTATGTGACAAATACGTAATAGCAAAAAATTAATTTGTCGCGTTATCGGTCGTCCATACTTTTCTCGCTAACTTGAATACGACAAAACTACAGTAAAATAATTTTCAACGGTTTTTACTTATACACGGAATTCAACGCACGGCGCGTAATTTAATTCTAACTGCTAGTATTTGGAGAATTTTATATGCTAAACATTTATTAAAATTTCAGTTCTCCGTATAATAATAAAATGTTAAGTATTTTAAGTGGCAGGCTTATTCAGATTCGAATGTAAAAAAACTACGCATATGGTGTGTAGGCCATTATGTATAGTGGATTTGTACTCAAGTCGAAGTATGCTTATTACTTAAAATACCTTTTGGGAACTACTTCACAGACAAATAAAAATTTATTTAGTTAACTATTTTTACAAGTTTATGTGGAAAATATTTACTGAAATTTTGTCTGTTCGTAACACATTATTCGAAAAGTTAGTATTTTAAGTAAAATTCATTCATGACTCAAGCACAAACGAACTTAGCATATGACCCAGAGTTATATAAGCTAGTGTAATTACACATTGAATGTGTGCTTAATATTTATTCAATGGGTTAATTTAATGCTCATGTTTATTGTTATTTAACTTGTGTCAGGTGTATGGATACATGTGAGTATTCCTATCTTCAAAGTTACAGACACGTAATTGGCAACACTGTTTACTCACAGTGATGACGTCACATTTGATTCTCTAGTTTAACCACTGCTGCTCAAGCTCCGAACGTCAGAGTGCGCCCTGCAGGCAGTGGCTAAGGTTGTGCTGAACTAATAGTTTGCTGTGGAACGTTTCTCCTATCGCTTTACGGTGAGTTGAAAGAACACGTTAATTTCGTCTGCGCACCTAAGACGTTCGTGTGTTTCGTATGCAAGTCTATTCCGCTCGCTTTGCATTTTCATGGTACGTTGAATTGTCCACCAAAAGAACTTGGGCAACGTTCATCGTGGATTTGAAAACTGCCCCGTTTCGAAATCTGAACTTTATTTTAAGCGATCAGATTCTGGTTATAATATTTACGCTCCAGCTAATGTCAAAGATGCCAATTGGTTGTTAATCAAATTAAGATAAATTTTTATTCTAAATAATTTGTTTTGCGTGTAGGTTAACGTGATGGGCAGTCAAAGTAAAAGAAAGAAATTTACTTCGGTACAGGTAAAACAACAGAATGGAGTCGGTAATATGGAGGAACGGTTCCATATTACAATTTTTTGGAATATATGCTATTATTCGCACGTATATTAGAAATGTAGCTTTATAGAGCCGTATGTCTAACTGTAGTCCTATGTTATTCCGTCGTAGTGGAAGTACCAATAAATTAGTCTTGCAAGACAATTTTAAGCTGTCCGTACAAAGTGTTGGTGTTTTGAGAGGTTTACTTTATTACAAACTTAGGGGCATATGACCCGTAAACTAACGAAGTCATTGCAGATTTTAGACTAATTATCTTGGGGATACGGATTGTCGGATTTCAACTAAAAACTGGTAGCTTGAAGTCTCCAGCATATGCACTAGACTTAATTTCTGTGAAAAAAAGTGCGTTTGTCTTGCAGTTGGCCGAACTAAGACTTCTAGTAAGCTAGTGAAAATTGTGTTCGTTATATCTAAATTTCTTAGCTCATACAACGGTAATTAAAATTCTCGTTCCGACGTTGGCATTTTCTGTAGTGAGGTTAGTAGCAACAGTAGAATAAAATTAGTTTTGGGAGTTGAAAAATAACTTCGAACGCATGTAGTGTAAAGAAATATTTAATATTCACGAGATTATGTATCCTAAGTTTGTGCAGCTTGCCAATAAACTTTTTACATAAATAAACTCGTCCATTTACGTTAGACTCGTACAATTGTGCGTTTAAAAGTTTTCAGAAACTAAAGTTTTGATCGTTTCGAGAAGTTTGATCAAAAGGGGCTTGGAATGCTCAAGCGAAGACTAGAAAGAGTAAATTTATTAATTGTTCGCATTTACTCGGTTCATTGCTTATCGAACTTCATAATATTACATTTAAGTGTTTTTGGAAGTTAAACTGTAAAGTTGTTCGTGCAATCAAATGCTAAAGATTTTTTTTTCAGAGATACTAATTTTAATGCAATGTTGCCAGTCAAAAATGGTTTCGAACTCGTAAAACATCACTTTAATTAGTATGGGTTTTCAGTTTGTTACTGAAAACTTTTACTCTAAGCACATTCGCACAAAGGAAAGTTCTACAATGAAATGGAAAACTCAAAACTGCCCCCCCCCCCTCATTTTTTTAGTGGAACACACGCGTACTCGGATACATATACGGAACGACTCAAAGCCGTGTTCACACATATAAAATTTTACGTTTTGTGTTCAATGAAACATTTGACGCACATTTTCGAAGCAAAAGTAGAATTATTTGTACGTAAATGTTTCTCGTACACCGTGCGTCTGTGCTCAAATTGTGTGCGAAATTTGCTTCCTTCTGAAGTTGTTTAAACTGGAGCTGTGCATACATCTGGTATTGGCAATATACTTGGCTTTGACATTTTGACAATATTTTGAGTTACAGTTTCTTAATTTTATCCACAGATATACATTATTTTAAATTTGAGTCTTATTTTAATTTTGAATCCCATCAAACTTGTACACATTTTGAAATCTTCTAAAGAAATGTGCATAAAATTGAAATCTCACTACTTTCATCTACAGAACATTTTGAGTAGGCTATTGCCACCATTTTGTTAAATGCTACACCGATCAGGACGCTTGCGTTGACTGACGAAAATATTTGTGTGAACATCCACATCGACGTAAATTTGTTCGTGCGTGAAAAAAAAGATTCGCAGAACACAACGCACTACGCACATTTATATTGGCGTGTACTCTCCTTAAGGCGGTAGCTCCTTNAGTGTGCATAAAATTGAAATCTCACTACTTTCATCTACAGAACATTTTGAGTAGGCTATTGCCACCATTTTGTTAAATGCTACACCGATCAGGACGCTTGCGTTGACTGACGAAAATATTTGTGTGAACATCCACATTGACGTAAATTTGTTCGTGCGTGAAAAAAAGATTCGCAGAACACAACGCACTACGCACATTTATATTGGCGTGTACTCTCCTTAAGGCGGTAGCTCCTTATTCCGTGTTCGTGAAATATTTTACACTAAGAGATCATNTTATTCCGTGTTCGTGAAATATTTTACACTAAGAGATCATTTTATATCCATGAACTCATACTTCGTATGTAGCCATTGTGGATTACAAGAAAACCGGGGTGTGGGTTTCGGGTGAAAATTGTTTTACTACACGTGCATAGTTTGGCAGCAATAATTATGACTTGCATAACATTTCATATATTTAACAATGTGTTGCAGAGCTGGTTTCGGTAATTTAAACGTTTTAATTCCTACGCTTCAATCGTAAAATAGCTTAAATTCGCTCAAATTTGCCCGCTTGTTTAGTTTACGTGTTCAGTGGGTTTTCTTGCGCATCCGTGCATTGTAGAATGGGCCTAATAAAACCGTAGCTTGTAAATGGCTACGTCTGAAGTGAATTGAAAAGTTGTATGACATACTTAANAGAATGGGCCTAATAAAACCGTAGCTTGTAAATGGCTACGTCTGAAGTGAATTGAAAAGTTGTATGACATACTTAAAAGTTTTCCAACGACTTCTATGTAGGAGAATTACAAAGTTCAATTTCATATTAAGAACAAATGTCCAGAGGAGATNAAAGTTTTCCAACGACTTCTATGTAGGAGAATTACAAAGTTCAATTTCATATTAAGAACAAATGTCCAGAGGAGATAAATTTTATTTTAGCCCAGAGAGGTATCCCTTTAAACACATTTACACTATAATAAATGGTATTGCTATTTATTATGGTGGCCACAGAATTTTATTTTGCATGCGGTAAGTTAAATAATAAAGAATAAGGCTAAAATTCATTTTTAAAATTTTAGAGATTCTAATTTAATGAAATGTTTTATGTATTTTTAATACATAAGATGGCAACAATTGTCACCTACTGTAGAGTGCAAAACTTTTACAGGANGAAATGTTTTATGTATTTTTAATACATAAGATGGCAACAATTGTCACCTACTGTAGAGTGCAAAACTTTTACAGGACAATTTCTCTTGTACAACAAATTTCTGCGTGCTTATTTAAGATGGCCGCCTAGCCGGAGGTAATTTGCACCCCCATGGAAGCGTAAAGAGTGACCAAAGCCTCTAGGTGCAAATCACTGAACTGTCTTCCCGTCGATATCACACCCGTGACTGAGCGGCGACGTAATTAATTTTATGCCGTAATACTAAAGTTAGTTAGCTGAACTTGCCTATTTCTTCATTATTCTGCTTCGGTATGTTCATACTTAAAAATGACCGCGAAAACATCTGACAATTTTCATTTGCGAAAAAATTGGCTTTTTAGGTAAACGGAAAACACGAAATTGGCATGTACACGTGTAAAGTTTCTTAAATGCTATTCCAAAGCAGAAATAACTCGCCCACTTTTAGCAAGGGGCCGCGGTGGGTGAGTGGTTAACCTGCTCGCCTCCCACCAAGGCAAACCGGGTTAAGTCCCCGGCCAGGCCACTCCTCGAATTTCCCATTGGGAATTTTGCTGGACGATGCAGCTGGTCGGTGGCTTTTCTCGGATATCTCCCGTTTCACCCGCCCTTGCATTCCGCCGCTGCTCCATACCCGCCTCAATCACCCTCATCGGCTCTCATGACCTAGCTGTTAAGAGCCGCCCAAACCTCTTCACTCGCTCACCTTAAGCAGTTTCGTAATGAGTTTTCTGTAGTTCTGCACACTGTTTGACTGTGTGGGCATATTGTCGCCTTACAGCCTGTTTCGCTCGACCCAACCCAACATAAGCAAAAACTTTCCCACGTCAGAATAAACACTATCTTTTTCATACGTTACCTACACCATATCATGACGAAACTTCTTCGGTCTCAAGACTATGAAAACAGATTTTGGGAAAATGGGCCTAGTCACCTGACCAATACTATGAAATAAAATTGTTATATATATTTAGTATCCTCGTTGTAAACACTTAAATCATAACTCCACCATTAAGTATTTCCGTTATTAATTTCTGCTTTTATATAAATCCTTAATGTTTGTTATACTGTAGCTTGATTTATAGAGTTTGACCAAGATTTATCGGGTGAGTTGTACATCCCGACAGCAATAGATTAATGCGCGTGACGTAATGAATTTGTGACTTGGAGACGTGTGCAGTTTTAATATCCGAAATCGTCAGAAAATGAAGTTTGAAATTTGGAGGTGAACAGAAAATTTGTCAAGTAAGGGTAGAAGTCTAGAGTATATAATATATACATTGGTTTTTAGTGGGTTAGTTGAGAAACGCAATAGTTTAAAATGTAAGCATAGTAATAGGTTAGAAGAAAGTGTTATCGTGATATGCGGACGAAAAGTAAAGATGTGCGAAACAAGAAATTGTAAAAATACCTACGTGAATATATAGATGGAAACTAAGTGTGAAGGTTTTTAAAGGCCTATGTTTACGATGTA
>NQII01002839.1:177365-233294 GCA_002778355.1 Clitarchus hookeri | reverse complement strand
TTGCAGCGTTAAGGGGGGGGGGAGGGGGGTCGTGTGTTCACGTGTAGGTAAATAAGCTTGGATTAATTTTTTGGGTGAGATGTAATTACAGAGGTCTACGAACCAGGATGAAGTGGTGTTGGGAGGGAAAATGCAGAAGCCCTTAAAGCTCAAGTACTGGAAGTGGCGATACATGTCGGGGGACGAAGAGACGGAAGTCAGTGGGTGACAATGTTTTTATGAGGTATTTGTAAATGAGGGGCGCCGGTATTTACAGGAAAAGGGAATGTGATGAGCATGGGAAAATAATGCTGCTGACTGGTCTAAGCGAGAAAAATACCAAGGATGGGTATGTGACGACGTAGGCCTGGAGAAGCATACGAAAATAGTGGGTACGAGAGATCTAAATCGATCTTTAAACAAGTAACTTATTCTTTATGGTGACAGTGTTACGTATTTTTCACTAAAGTCTGGAGTTTGGAAGAACATTGTGTAAGATTAGTAAAATAAACGTAAAATAAGATGTTTTATAAATAGAAGAAAATTGAAGGGTAAGCGCACGAGGGTTCGGCGTTTCTGCTGGCGTAAAATCTGTGGTAAAGGTAGGATTTTATTAGTTCCTGTTAAAATAAAAGAAATTAATGTAAATCGTAAACGAAAACTTAGAAGGAAATGCCATATTTTGTTATGTGGGCCAGCTAAAGATCTGGAGAAAGGATTGGCATTTTAACGTCGGCCAGAAGTTTAAAAACCAAAAAGTTGTTAAAGAATAATATTGAAGGCTAGTAGAGTGCAACTAAAAATAAAGCAAAGAAAGGTACACTCCGGAAACAAACATTGCAATTAGTTGAAAGGTTATGACTAAGTCAGAAGCAAGGGATGAATTAAGTAGCTTTCTAGCTTTGTTTTTGCTATTAAAGAAGTAGAAGATAAGCAGGCGGTGGGTAGGAAAAGGAATATCTATAAAAATGTGGTTTTGGTGAATGGGGAAATGGAGATAAAATGAAATAGTTAAAGGGAGTTACAAAATATGTAAGTGAAGTGCGATTTTTATGTAGACAAAGGATCTTTATAGAAAGAAGAGGAAATAAATAATTAGTATACATTTAATTGAAGGTAGATGAAAGATTTTCACATTGTATATATCTATACTAATATAGTATAATGGGAAGTAAATCTAAAACTTGAGATGTTTACATTGTACTTCTAACACGAGTCTGTTTACCATAAGTTTTGCAGAACGTGGTAAGTTTCGAGCTATTGCATACCGGAATTTTGACAGTTTCCGTGTTGCCGTGAGGTAAAAGGGTAAAATTGAAGCTCGGTAACCTCGGTATACAGAAAGATTGCTACATAGCATAAATTTAGGAAGAAATGCGTTTTGGGAGTTACGTTGGCTAGGGCACCGTATCGACACTAAACTGTCTGTATTACGGGCAGGCAACAGTTGGTAGTGTCAATACTGCAAGATTTGTCTTCGCTAATGAGCTGCTCTGTGATGTGTAGTCAGTTGACTGTGCTCCCCGCAAGATATGCCGCAGAAAATATAAAACTTGCACTGTTCAAATATGCTTAGAGTGCGCAAACAATAGAATTACTTGCCTATAGCTATTAACAGCTTCTTTACACTTTGTGAATAAAACCTTTAAAAAAAATCACCCCAAGTACGACTAAAATTGTTTCCTAAAGGTCATTTACCACGGGCTTTTGATACCTATTTTAATTAAAGTATTTAATTTTTGGTTAAATTGAAGTTTTACCTTTATTTTCTCTGTAAAATATATTTTAATGAGTAAAAACGGAGACAATAGGTGTTAATGCTTTGTAAGAAATAGTTGTCATTCAAAATTACATCGAACTGTGCGCTTGAATATATTGCGTTGTATTTTGGTGTAATTTTCTAGACTTGGTAGTTTGGTTTGCTTAAGGTGCAGGAATATCTTTAAAGTAGTACTTCGGGCTTCATAAAAGTTGGAAGTAACCGTGAATGGACTATATAATCATGAGAGCGGCTACAAAGGCACGTAGCAGGTCCGACAAAGGGGGTCTGTTTTTGGCCTACTAGCAGCTCAATCGATGTAAACTAAATTAGCTAGCTGAAGACGCCGAGAAACTGGGTGACTGTAGCAAACTGGAATGCTAGTTAACTGGCCAGACGAGCTAATTCACGTATAAACCAGGCCTCGCTAAAAATTAACCTCCTCGGGTTCTAGTCCAAGCTTAGATTACGAAATTTCTTCTACCTGAAAATCATATTTGCACAAGATGGTTACGTAATGGCTCTCCCAAATGAATTTAATCGCGAAAATCTTAGTAGGCTGCAAGTAACTTAGATTTATAGAGGTTCGTAACTTATACACGTAACTACATAAAACTACTGGTGAGGTTTTTTTTATGCCTAGTTTGCATTTTAAAAATGCTTCATTAACCCCCTCCATACCACAGTAAATTTTTCAAAATTTATATATTAAAATACGTAAACTATCATGAATATTTTAATACTGCGTGTAAGAAATTGTAACTATTTATGGTGTCTATCACCGTATTTTGCGCGATATTTTATAGTAACACCACGCGAAAGAACCTTGCTTTAAAGAAAATCTAAGAGCCAGTGCTGTCAAGAAAGCGCACAGTGAAAATCTGAATATTCTGTAGAATCTATTCGCGATGCCACTTTGGCAACTGCGGGCATTTTTCAAAAATATGTACCGTATGGAATCACCGGTCTGGAATGGGCTGAGCCATTGTAGTAATACTCGGCGTTGATGGATGATTGTTGCAGATGAACGAGCATTACATTCTTGCGCTGGCCAGCCAGCCTGTTGGTCAGGTGCTGCTCCGGCAAGCAGATCGCGCCTTTCTACTCCTGCAGCGTTCTTTGGAGGCGTCGGACCCTGCAGGTGAGTTTACAGTTGCAGGCAATCTAGCACTTTAAGGCGCTTCCCTAGTTGTCAAGTGTCTCACTGTAAGAAGTTGTGTTTTGTAAGTAAAAAATACTAAGAATCATTTCAATTTACCTCTTTCAGGACAGAAATGAAAGTAGTTGATATTTTGTTGCGAATTATAAATGTGGTTAACGAAACCCACATTTGGTTGTTGAAAAGTGTCGGTCGGCAAAATTGCATTAAGTAGCTCTGTTTTAGATATTATGTAAAATCCGGTTATAACAAAGGCGACAATGTTGTATATTTTGGAACAGATTGCTGTATTAAAAGAATTTTGTTACCGCTTAAAATTATGAGGAAACTCAAACTTTGCAAGTTTATGCTCTTTTTCATAGCAGTTGCAATGCTGCCTTATGGAAGGTCGTAACCTTGGCGTTTGAAATTTTTTACTAGGGAGACACCTAAACTTCCCGTTAACGTACAAAGTAACGTTGCTTCATCCAACATTTGTATTGGTAGCCTTCTAAAAGATATGAAGCCTTAGTTTTTTTTACAGACATTTAAAATGATTGTTTTGAAAGTAAACGCAAGGGACATTAAAATACACTTGAAAGTTTAGCTTAAAGCACCCGTAGACACACATACAAATTAGTTGACAATTTTTAAAAATTGTGCCTCAATTTAACAAATAGCGAATTTCCTGTTTATATGACTTAGTTTTGGGAAATAAATCATGACACGTAAGTGTTTTGGATTGTACAGCAAAAATTTTGTGAAGACTTTGGACATTTAATGCGAATCGACATTAAATGAGACTTCAAATAGGTAAAATGTTGTACTCGTGGCGTGGCAGCCCTGTATAAAGTAAATTTTACTGTTATACTGGAGGTTTAAAAAGGTTCTTTTTACGAACAGTTTTGACTGCACCACTTAAGAGTACTTTCAAACAGTCTAAAGGTTTTGCAGCAGAAAGAAAGTGAAAATTGCTAAAGTAGTTTGTAAATACGCCACCTCAGCACTCTTAAGTTGCCAGAAAACCATAATATAACATGTACTTGAGAAAGAGGCAGGGTTGGCTGTTTTAAACAAATGTGTAACACATAAATTTCCACAAGGAATTTGGTCTGTTAAAAGCATTGTTCGCATGTTGTTTAATAACTATTTTCTCCAATCCTATATGTATAAAAACGTTTCGTCACACACTGATACAGTTTTCTCAGATGGGAATACGTGTTACTCGTACTTCTTAACAGCAGACACTGGTAAGCGTTTGATATATTTTTGTCAAGTTCGTAACACTGAGTTTTTTGCGACTTACTGTTTGCAGTGTCGTATGTCAAATTTAAGGCCCCTGTGTTCCTGGAGCTGTTTCGCGCGTTCGAGGCCCAGAAACGAAAGCGATAGGGGGTGACACTAAAACGCACGCCTAGCACTTCGTCGCTTCTTACGTTCAAGGCGTACAGTGTTTCAGTCGATGCGCTTTACTATGCCGTGGTACTTGGTTACACGCGATGAAAACCCACACATTAAACTACGTCTTTGTAGTTGTAATTCCCTCCCACAGGCGAGCTAAGTTTTTACCGTTTTAGATTTTTTGCTGGACTTCACTTCATGACAGAATTTAAATACGTGCTTAGACGAAAAGTTTTTAAATTGTCCTGGCAAAAATAAATATTCCTAGAACTCTAGGGGCCGCGGTGGTGTAGTGGTTAAGACTACTATCCTCCCAAGATGAACCGGTTTAGATTTCCGGTGCAGTCACTAAGATTTTCGTACGAGGGAATTGTGCTAGACGACCCCGCTGGTCGGTGGGTTTTCTCGGGAACCTCTTGGTTTTCCCCGCTCTTGCATTCCGACGCTGCTCTATTACTCACTTAGTTTTACGCTCATCGGCTCTAGTGGACGATGTTAAGAGCCACCCAAAATGTGTCCTTTCCACTCTTAGAACACTTATGCACTGAGGTACGCGTATTCGCGCACTAACTATTTCACAGAAATTTGTTTAGTACATGGTCCTCTTAACGGTTCAGTTACGGTTAACTTATTGTACGAACGGTTCGAAAATCACATAGCGACTACTTTTTCAGGAGACTTGGAAACCGCGAATTCTTCCTCAGTCGTAGAAGCGAAAGCTGAATGTATCCCAAGATTGTCCTTGAGCTCCGCCGCAAGTCTTCTGGAGAAAGCAGGTCACGCTGGTGCCAACCTGCGCTTGAAGCTTCTGAAATCTGTGAATCCGGAGACTACTAGTAAAGTGGTAAGTCTGTGTGCGTATAAAATGCCAAGGAATTTCCCTTCTCATAAAATGTTTTCACTGGTTCATGTAAGAAATTTACCTACCAAGGTAATATATTTCCCTCCTTGAAGAGCAAAAGTTCATAATCGACGAAACTAATTGCTTAAAGTACAAATTAGAACTACTAAGCTTGAGGTTTTTTTTTTNGAGCAAAAGTTCATAATCGACGAAACTAATTGCTTAAAGTACAAATTAGAACTACTAAGCTTGAGGTTTTTTTTTTTCAGATGTCAAGTACTGGCTGGAATACACACGACGCTACAGACTACAAAAGCTATATTGTCTGAACANTTTTTTTTTTCAGATGTCAAGTACTGGCTGGAATACACACGACGCTACAGACTACAAAAGCTATATTGTCTGAACACATGATTTCGGTGTAGTGGAAAGTTACTCTTTCACCTTTTTAATTTCACAGCAGGTACAGATAGGAGACATAACACTGCAGTTTGGTTAAAACATAAGATGGTACATATATCAATCACCAGGTATCAGCCACTTTGCTGTGAAACTGTAATTCCCAAAAGTTAATTCACTAGAAATAAATTCTCCCCCCTCAGCAAAATGTTTAATTGTAACGTGTGGTAAGTAGATAAAAATGCAGTATGCTGTGTAAAAGTGCACTGATTCAGTCCTGCCGTGTCTGCAGATTAGCGTGATTACTTCATGGAAGATGCACGCAGTTCCCTCGAAAAGAATTACTAAAATGCATGAACAAAAGGGAATTATCAGCGAGGTTTTGGGACAGGTTGCTGGATAAACGCCTAAGTCACTAAATGTTTTAAAAAATTTGTATTACATTTTAATTTACGGTATCAAGGAGTGTTTTATGGAATGAAACACTCCTTGTGGTATATGTATTGTACAAGTGGCATATAAACAATAAAAATAACTCGGAAATATTAAATCTTGTGTTAAAACTGGCATATTTTCAAACTTTTCTATTAAAAAAAAATACGCAGAAATTTTAATATAAGGTTTATTAAGTGTTAATTGATATAGTATGAAGTATTACTCGTATGCTGTCAGTTTAGTGGGGTTATCAATGCGTCTTACATATTAAACGTAAAGATTTTCTCATCTTATAAAATCACCGCAAGAAACTTTCTTCTTCCAGGCAAATTTCTTCAAAGAGAGAAGGGAGAACATCGAGGCACTGAAACTGAAGGGTCTGCAACATATGGAAGAAAACTCTGAGGTTGGTTTGGTTTACATATTTCACGCAGTTTCTAGTTTAACAGACCCCCTAATAGCTGAATATGCCACAAAATTGTCAGCTTATTGAAAATTCTGTAAAAATTCTTAATCATAGGTCCATACAAAACTACTGCGAATAGTAGAATACTTGAAAGGGATCTTTAATATAACTTATTTAAGTGTCTTGAAAGAGCGCTTCAATTGGTAGCAAGATTTGCTGCCGCATTATATTAAAGTGACCTTAGAAAAACGTGAAAATTTTAGAATTGAATTACTAAACATAAGATTTGTCTAGGTGTCTAGATATCAATATTATTCCAGTCAACTGCTTGCATGGTAACTGTTGCGGAATGCCAGAAATTTGCTGTAATGCAATATTTCAAGAAATTTGTTTTGAGATTTCAGTAGACCTAGGAAAAATAATTAGTTAAAGTTTGTAGTTGGAAGCATCTACGCAATGATGTGTTAGTATCTTCTGAACATACAGCTAAACATTGTAAAGAAAATATTTAAAAAATTTATATATTTTATATACTAGAGTTAAAGATTTAAGGTAGTTTGCAATATTAAAATTTATACTCAAAAGTAACAGACATTGTAAAATTATTCAAGTAACCATGCATTTTATTGCACAGGAAATTGTTTTTAAACAAACATTAAGATTGTCATGAAAGCACAGAACGCTCTCATTAGCGTGACAGATGGCCAGGGCATTAATATAAATATTGTCAGACTGAAAGATATTACGTGAAAGAGTGTGGGAGGGGGGGCAGTGGTTTACTTACGTCGTATCTAGTTGTCAGATTGCCTGGAAGTTTAATGCAAGCTACTATAAAGACGGACACGTGCTGTTTACAGCACGGCGTGAGTCAACCTCTCAAAGTTTTTCTAAAAATGCGTGTAGACCTAATTCGCAGGTAATTATGTGGGGCTTCATAGTTTTGAATATGTGATTACAAGAAATTGAATCGTCGAAATTGAAACGATTTTCACATTTTAAGCAGTCAGTGCTCTGGTATAATGCTCTCTGTAGCGTAGTTGGCTCTGCGAGAGGTTCTCAGTTTCCTGGCCGAGGTACTGGTGTAAATTTGTGCTCTGCTGGTTCCTGATGCTGGCTGTGAATTGCACTGCGCGTACTTTAGATAGTTTTCCCATAGAAACTGTNTTGTGCTCTGCTGGTTCCTGATGCTGGCTGTGAATTGCACTGCGCGTACTTTAGATAGTTTTCCCATAGAAACTGTTATAAACAACAATATTAATGTTGCAGCTTACTCAGTTTTTTTTTGAGATTATGGTAGTCCTCAAAGTTAAGTTTTCCAGTTTTCAAATTTTAATGCCTTTGTAATGCCCTAATGCGAATCAACAAATCAAAGTGTACAATACAGTGCATATTAGCTATTGTTCTAGATTAATGCATACTAAACACCAGGGAGTTAAATTGGACAATCTTTCAAAGCGTAATCATTTAGAGGAAGTTCGGGTATTTAGGACACTTCGGTTAATGGGATTCACGCTGTAAAATTTAGTGTAGGTGCTGCAACCTAGTAAGTCAACAGGAAGTACTCGGTCAAAATACATTATTTGCCTGGACAGTCGGAGTGCACGCGATTCGTTGTCTGCAAGTAATAATACGGGGACGGGAGATCCAGAATTAAAAGTTTTCGCAGGTATGTAAAATTGTTAAACGTATTGTCGATATTAAAGATAGCAAAATGGCCTAGCATATTGTAAAGTAATGATACAGGTGTCTGTGTTTATGGTAGGTGTTAAAAATTCGCAGTGTGANTCTGTGTTTATGGTAGGTGTTAAAAATTCGCAGTGTGATGGTAGTTTAACGTACACCATTCGAAAAAAATAAAATGGTGTGGGTCTGCTAATGTGGCACCAAGTCCACTTTATTCGCAGTAGTTGAAATAACTTCAATTTTTTATTAGTAATGGTTAATTTTTTATAACTGACTGTGATCGTGCACGTCATCTGATTTTATTTAAAAGTTAACCTATTATTTAATTGAAGTACAGAAAGTGAACAATTGAAGCATCTGAGAAGACTACGTACAATCGATGTGTTAAACATTAGACTGCTGTAGAAAATTTCCGAATGAGAAATGTGGAAAAAAATGGGTTTAGTGTTTAGACTGGTGTCACGAAGAATGTGCTGATAATGAAACTTTGGACTTCGTATGTGATACTTGTAAATCCTAACCACTCTATTTTACGCATATTTATAGATGGATTTAATGTGCCTTAANAACTTCGTATGTGATACTTGTAAATCCTAACCACTCTATTTTACGCATATTTATAGATGGATTTAATGTGCCTTAATTTTTAATTTAGATTATTTTCATGTGTGCCAAGAACACGTTCTGAATTATTTTAGTAATAGTCTATAACATTTTCTTTGTTATAACACATTTATAATTGTAATGTGACCAAAACCTGTACAAACTGTACACTTGCATACAATATATTACAATTGGGATTCACACTTTCTAATTTAGGATGTGAAAAGTGGACCCATGGTTCCACTTGACCCGAACAGAGCGGGTAAAGTGGAATTTTGCAGACTTGTATGAATATAAAGATAGAGTACAAATATTCAAATGAGTCGCCATATGTATACCGTATACTGACATATGAAGCTGCAATATACCATAGACGAATGCAAAATTTTTTACATAGTTCCTGGAAAGATGTGAAAAACAAGAGGTCCACAATACCCGACCTTCCTCTATCATGCTGATTATTCTCATGGCAGAAGGGCAAGTGTCGTAGTGCAATCACGTAACTTGCGCCCTTAATACCGTTCATCAAATTTGTCATTTTAATAGTTAAATGGGAAAATTGCTATAACAGGATGCAAAAATTTTATATTCTTGCTTATCTCAAAACTTAATTGTGTGCAGAAGTGTACTAACATGGTTTTTAATTGAAATATATAATATATATTATACATATATTTATTTGTNTTAATTGTGTGCAGAAGTGTACTAACATGGTTTTTAATTGAAATATATAATATATATTATACATATATTTATTTGTTTGTAAATATATTATCAGACATTTTATAATCTTCTGGATTGTGGCACAGAACACGGGTTGTAATTCTGTTTGTTTGGGCATAAATACATATAGATATAACTGAGTGTGTACGGCAACGGGCAAGTTTATTGGCTCATGACATAGTTCCAGTGGGCGTTTGACTTCGTATACTAATTTTAAAGCGCCCAATACTATGCGACTAGAAAATGTGCATGCTGCTAATTGTACATTATAAAAACTTAATGGTGCTAATAATATTTTATGTAGCCCCAGATTAAGCATGCACTCGTTCCATTCAAACTCTAAATTTGAAAGATTTAATTCAGTAGACTCATTTTACTGAATCTTTAATGTCCTCAATATAAGAGCGCTTGGTCACCGTACGCGATTTGACGGTCCGGTTTTATGAACAGTTTCAACAGATCTGCAGTCGGATACGCTGATTAAGAGAATTTTTAACCGTTTATATTTTAGAGCAGTGTCTGTGTTATTTTTGTTTTTGTTTTATTGCAGGTTACACTTGGCAATCACAAGGTCACTAGATTACTTCTGTGGCCACTTGCGAACTTGATAGGNTTAATTGTGTGCAGAAGTGTACTAACATGGTTTTTAATTGAAATATATAATATATATTATACATATATTTATTTGTAAATATATTATCAGACATTTTATAATCTTCTGGATTGTGGCACAGAACACGGGTTGTAATTCTGTTTGTTTGGGCATAAATATATATAGACATAACGGAGTGTGTACGGCAACGGGCAAGTTTATTGGCTCATGACATAGTTCCAGTGGGCGTTTGACTTCGTATACTAATTTTAAAGCGCCCAATACTATGTGACTAGAAAATGTGCATGCTGCTAATTGTACATTATAAAAACTTAATGGTGCTAATAATATTTTATGTAGCCCAGATTAAGCATGCACTCGTTCCATTCAAACTCTAAATTTGAAAGATTTAATTCAGTAGACTCATTTTACTGAATCTTTAATGTCCTGTTATATTCTCGCGAACCAGTGGCATGCGCTAAACTGCCAGGCCAAAATTGAACAGTTTCAACAGATCTGCAGTCAGATACGCTGATAAAGAGAATTTTTAACCGTTTATATTTTAGAGCAGTGTCTGTGTGTTATTTTTGTTTTTATGTTTTATTGCAGGTTACACTTGGCAATCACAAGGTCACTAGATTACTTCTGTGGCCACTTGCGAACTTGATAGGTTACATGAACAGTATTGCCCGACCTTACGTTTCTCCAGCAGCTGAGAAAACTCTTGTGAAGGTATGTGAACACGACAGATGATCTGTGCATACTTTACCACGCGCCCACAGCATTCTGAACACAACCGTAGTCCTTTGTCAATTCCAAACAAAATTGACTAGAATTTAAGTCTTAAGGCACTGAAGATCCAGATAGCTTCTAGACTGTTGTAGCGAGGTAATTAAATTAAATCTAAGTTTAATAGGATGTACTAACCGCAAAAGGGTAAGAAAGTACCCACGGTGAACTTCAGAAATAGAATTTAATACAAACAAACACACCCATGTAAATCGAAAATTGATAAAAGCATTTGCAAATAAATTAGACGGCCAAAATAACAGGGCAAGAGTTACTCTTCGCAAAAATTACGGAAAATAGAGAACTAATAAAAAGGAATAACTGTTTTTTTTTTTGCGCAATGAATAGTAAAAATACGAAAAAGATTTTCTTAGTAGGTTAAAATCGAAATTCACACGTAAGCATCCTAAAGCTGCTTGCGAAGTCCCTTGTCAAGTTGAATTACTTGTTGGGATGGAAGAGGGTGGTGGGAGTAGTTCAGATGTGTTATAGAAGCCTAGTCGTTGCGCTAATTAGCATACAAGGAACTTCTGTATTTGTGGATGCAGGGGAAATGTCAGTCTGAGGACTAACTGTAATTTTTCCCCACTTTAAACTAATTCAACAGTAAAAATATTTTTAAATAAAGCGTGTTACCGTAATATTAANGCTGTAATTTTTCCCCACTTTAAACTAATTCAACAGTAAAAATATTTTTAAATAAAGCGTGTTACCGTAATATTAATAATCTATTCCTTATTCATATGAAATTCTTTTGAAAACTGAAGTAAAGAATCGTTGTGAATTCGAAGCGAATTTGCTATTTAAACATTACCGCACATATTCGGAATGGACACACGTGACCTTAAGGTAATCAGGTTGAGTGCACAGCACCCATATTTAACCGCATTAAACTGGCAAAACTGAAAATCTCAGAACTGGTTGAATTGCTATTCAGAGATCTGAGGGAAGAATGCTGTAAACAGGAGTATCTTTGAAGTTGAGTGTTAAAGCGGTAGACGGCTAGCTTATTCGATGGAATAGTTAACCTTTAAACTTGGCACCTAAGATTAAACNTTGAGTGTTAAAGCGGTAGACGGCTAGCTTATTCGATGGAATAGTTAACCTTTAAACTTGGCACCTAAGATTAAACCAGTGACTTCAGGAAACAGTAAGCCCGCTCAGATTTGATAGGCAATAAAGTAATTTAAAATTTCTGTTTTTAATAACTTTCATCTATTGCAATGCATTTACGTCTAACTTGCTAAATTTTTTCTCGAGACGTTTGTAAAATATTTAGTCTTTTGGAGAAAAATTACCACTAACCAATTCGTGAACTTATGGCATCACAAAGTGGATGTTGAAACGTAATGTTTAAAACTGAAATTGCACGGAAGCAAAATGTTAAAAGTAGTTTGTACATTTGTAACTCGAATGGTGCATTAAAACTTCAGATCGATGCTATCTGACAACTTATCTACTTAGTCTTAAATATTTCTGCAGTTATAGTAGGATAGCGATTGGATTATAGTCAACCTTCGGAAGTTTGCTGCCGATTTCGTTAGTAGTATTGGCTCTTCTCTGGATATTTCCATTCGTAATAGTGTAGAATGTCAACATGTAAAAACCCTGTGGTCATAACCATTTTGACACTTTAGAGTTAAATAATTTTTGTAGTGGATGTATGATGTCACTCGTTCGCCATACAGGAAGTGTTATCACGCAGATCTAAAAGCGAATTGTTCTCGCTACAGGAGCAAAGCAGTGATGGGCGTCACGGTTATGGAGGTGTTGAGACTATTTTGCAATAGACTTTATAATTGGCTCGTTTAACTTGGGTGCAGAAAATCTGTAGCGACCACCAGTTTCTAATTGTTCGCCAGTTCTAAATACCTTTCCTTGCTCGTGCTTTAATTTATATTGGTGGTTACTTGCAGCCACATCCATTATGATAGTGTAAATGTATAAATAACTTTTGTTTCTTCAAAGAGTCTTCAACCAAGACGGGAACGGCGATGTGACTTTCGCAGGGTGATCCATCCCCACACAAACTCTGCGAATAACACTATTGAAGTATATGGTCTCATTAGAACGGGTATAAGAATAAGATGCTGGCATGACCTTGAGTTGGGGCCCCGCGTCAATTTTGGGCGTGGCCGAAAATTTCCGGGCAGTGTCTCGCCCCTCAGATGTTCTAGCGCGCAGTGAGTGGTGCCAAACTGAAGGTCTCGTCTAGATCGGCGATGTTACTTCCTTTTCTGAAGCCCTGCTGAAGTTGTACTTCCAGGATATTCTTCAGCCTCGTGCAAACAAAGCTTAACTAAATCTAGGAGACGACACTAAAGGACAACGCACCGAATTCGTGCGCACTCAGTTGTAATAGTTTGCACGAAAGCTATTTCCTACTAGGCGCTACCAACGTGTTTCCTCACTGCTTTTATGCATTAATATTATGAGATATTATAATTAATTAATAAAAAATAGGCAAAATTTTAATTTAATGAAAAGTAATATTCTCTTAACACAGGTATAAAATGCTTTTGATGTACGGCATATTTAAGAAATAACTAAATTTCACACATGGTAACTTTCCAAAGGTTTGATTCAAAAAGCGCGAAGAAACCGCGAATACTAGTTACATTAATCCCCGGGTCCCTAAGACAATATTACCCACTTACTCAGAAGTATTCAAGTAAAACCCAACACCGCCGAACAGATTTCCTTGGCGTAGTTAATCTAATTTTCTCATTGTATTTACTGACTTATTCACATGTTATTACTCATTGCTCAAGCTGACTACCGAATATCAAATGTAATGTAATTCTGAACGAGCCTCACTTGAATACATTTTTACTAATGTTTGTACGTATATATAAAATTGGCAAATTTTAAAAAATATGCGTCCCGAATAATTTTGCATTAAAATTTAATGTAAAAGAGTGACATACAGTGCTGCACTGGATAACTGTAAAACTCGCAGAACTAATTCAAATAAAAAAAATTATAAAGTTTGTCCGAAAAGTAAGATTTATATTGCATACGAAGAACGCATAAATTAAACTGATGTTCCGCAGTTATTTACTTAAATGTCAAAATCAATATATTTTTAATCTAAATTTGCTTATTTACATTCCGTAGGAGTAAGNTGATGTTCCGCAGTTATTTACTTAAATGTCAAAATCAATATATTTTTAATCTAAATTTGCTTATTTACATTCCGTAGTAGTAAGAAAACTATTACGCAGGGTCCTAGGATTCTGGTTATATGTAATTAACTTTAATTATGTTTAAAAAAAAGCAATTCTATGCGCATCCATTTCAGGAAAAGTAATTTCTATAACCTAAAGGTGCGTAAACCAATGTAATTTTAAATTGTCTTAATTTTTACATACAACCATAGTAATTGCGTAAAGTATTTTTCTTTTTGCTACCTGTACTTTTTTTTTTGAAGCATCCAGAAAGGGAAAATGGTTAACTTGGATACAAAATGCTATTGAATAATAACATTCACGTGCATATTACAGAACATTAAGCATGTTTACATGAAACATCTCAACTTCCTGATAATTTTGGCAGTGTACTACTTTTAGTAGTTGTGAATGTTGTACGGGTCGGGCGCGTTGCTTCGTCTGGAAGCGACTGATCAGCCGGTCACGGACAACTGAAATCTGTGTGGGTTGTCCGTAGGCGGAAGTGTCGCAGGACGCCGCCGGCGGCTCTCCGGACGACAGCATAGTCTCTTGGAAGACCTCTACGGAGGAGCACGCAGGCACGGATAACGAACACGAAGAGGCCACTGAGTCTTCGCCGAACTCCGCCGAAGAAGCAGCAGCAACTGCGGCAGCCCAAGTGGAAACTGAGAAAAGGACACTGTTCGAAGTGTTCCACTTTAAAGCCAAGGTTGCAGATAACCATGCTCAATGATGTACTCTGCAAAATAATGCTAATTAGTATCAATTTTTATACTTCAATTTTTGTGCCTACATAACTTTTAATTGAACATATATCTTGCTTTTTATTTACTGTGGTCGTAAATGCAAAGAACACGTCCCAGGAGTTATAATTATGTAAATATATGAAATATTATTTTGTAAGTTTTAATTACGTATGTATACTAGAGAATAAACTTATAATTCGCGCAAAATGAAGTGGAGTTTTATTCCAAATTCGAATTACCATGGGGAATATAAGTTGGCTGTAAGTAAGGTCATGGTAAGACTATCTCATTCTGTAATAGTGACAGTTTGTGATAGAAACGTGCATAATTTGCAACGAAAATATTGATGCGAGTTTCCTCGTAAGAAAATGCTTAAACAGAAACTACTTAATGAAAATATCAACAGTCTGAAATAAACTAAAGGACAAAACAGCTTTCATGTAGCAACGTTAGTCCATAAAAATGCTTAACTTGGTGCAGAATCGAGCTAGCGATACCAGAACTCGACGCTGTAGACAATGGAAGAGAGAAACTGAAAGGATTTTAGCTTGCTAAATCGTTTTTTCGGCCAGCTACTCAGTTGATCTTGCATACTCGATAAAATTCCAAACCATGAACGCATATGTTCCTAGAGATTTTAGGCGGAGTTANATGCTTAACTTGGTGCAGAATCGAGCTAGCGATACCAGAACTCGACGCTGTAGACAATGGAAGAGAGAAACTGAAAAGATTTTAGCTTGCTAAATCGTTTTTTCGGCCAGCTCCTCAGTTGATCTTGCATACTCGATAAAATTCCAAACCATGAACGCATATGTTCCTAGAGATTTTAGGCGGAGTTAGAATTAATGGTGAAATGATAGTATAAAATCAAATCTAATATATAAAATTCTCCCGTCACAGTGTTAGTCACTGAACTCCTCCAAAACGGCTGGACCGATTTTTATGAAATTTTTTATGTATACTCGGTAGGTCTGAGAATAGATTTATATCTATTTTTTACACCCCTAAGTAATAGGGGTGGCCACCCCCAAACAATTTTTTTTTATGTTTGAACAAAATTTTAATTTTTTATTTTTTTATGATGTGGCATCAAAAAATACATACCCTCCTAAATTTTCACCCTTCTACCACCAACCCTTATTTTTTTATAGCGATATTAGTAATTTAATAAATTTTACCCTAGGTCGATAACTGATCAATTATCATCGATCATTTATCGATCTAGGTTAAAATTTATTCCCACCAGGTGTCTCCCAGTGACACAGCAAAACAACGTTTGTCGGGTCAGCTAGTATTATAGAAAATTTAATCTGGAAGAGACTTCGCCCAATGCTGTAAAAATATTTTTGGCGCTGTATCTAAAAGAATGAAAGGCACAGTGACAAACTGCACAGTTAAAATTACCTTAATTGGATAATGGGTATAGATAAGAACATTTCCTAAAAAATGTTACTCATAAACAAATAACTGTAAGTTACGCCACGATGGTGGTAGTGAAGTCGGTTCAGATAACCCTGCACATATTATACAGGCCTCTCGAAAGTCTCGTTCTCGCGGAACGCAGTATTTAATTTCTATTTGAATGCTAATCAAAACCCTTCCCAATGTATGTGTATTGGTTAGTCACTTGACTATAGCTCATTTACACGTGCTCATCCGTCTATTGTCATTATTCCAAATGTCTGTCACTCACGCATCCAGTTCAATAGCCCCGCCAGTCTGTCGACTGCGCCGATGCTCTCAGTTCGCGGACTTCACTCCCGCTGGCCACACTCGCCACCACTTGACGCTCTGCTGGCTCGTCTCGCCCACCTGTCGCTTAATGTCGCGCAATCCTCCAAATTCTCAACCTGTCAGCTATGAGGCCCGTAACGGCTTAAGTATTCACGCTGACTTGATCGAGAATGATCCCGGGTCTCGAAAAGAGGCTAGAGCAATGAACGGAGCATTCAGTACACCCCATATCAGGAGCGCAAGAGTCGCGATAGGCTTTATCACGGCGGCTTACCTTTGTAAATCTCCATGCGCTTCTGGGATTACTGCTCGCCTGACCTTCACGCATTCCTTTGCTCTGGCGAGCAGGAAGGGGCAAGGGAAGCGACGAAGAGCAGCGAGGAACCATATTTTAAACACTTAATTACTTGTGGATTTAAACAGAGAAATGAGGACTGCGTGGCATAAGACTGAACTTTTAATTTGAGTTAACACCTACGACAAATTGGCAGATGTTTGTTCAGCTAAATGCATTACCACGCCCTTTTACGATGCCTATGCAGTGTTTACCCTTCCTCATTCTCAATGTTGCGTAACTGATGTTAGACTAAATAAAATTTCGAGGATATAGACGGCCTTAACTGCGGCAGTTTTGTAACTGTCCTCTCTTTCCCTACCTTCGACAACGGCCGGACTCGCTGGATGCAACTGCATGAAACTGTAGTGATTTCACTTTAGGGCGCAGGCACCAACTAAATAAGGATTTTTTGAAGGTAGAGTGAAAAGGGGAAAATTGTTTTCACGGTTTCCTTAATAGTTTACTAACTGAGGTATCGTTATGGTCTTGGCTTTTAAAGAATACTTACATAATTGCCTACAAACCAAACTGTAAGATTTTTGAAATTTAGACATGAAGAGGGTGACTAGTGGTAAAAGGTGTTTAGTGAGCTCGTTAATAGCCCAACCTTAAAAGATTTCATGCCATTTACTTAAAAATGTTGGCTGCATAAATACCTACAACATTAATTTCAGAATTTTCCGGAATTAGACACCTGGTGGAAAGGATTGAAAAGTATTTGAGGGGTCTTTCAATGGCTGATAATATATTGTTAGGCTCCTGCTTCCAACCGTCGGCTAAATAAAAAAAGTGATTTTAAAGAAATTTAATTTTTTGAGATAGTGAAAAGGGGTTGCATGTTTTAATAGCTTCACCTACATTGAATCGTTTCCATGGTTCTAACTTTCAAACCGGTGTACAGGATGTATCTACATTCGAGCGGCAAACTTCAGTTGCAGGGTAAATAAATAAAGTAAATTCTAAAACCTACAAACTATCTTTGGTCTGAAGTGAATTCTAAGGGCGTACACATTTTTGAAGTTAGACCTGAAGCACTAGTTTTTATTAAAGTGCCACTGTTATGCATCTCTGTCTGGAATACTCCCCTCCCTTTTATAGCCGCAACAGTGTGTCCTTGAGTGTTGTGCCTGCGTGCCAGGTATGGGTATTCTTGAAGTTATTACCCTCCAGGGAGGGAAATTAACACTAATTACTCGTAAACTGAGAGGCTTATTTACGCCAGTAGATCTTCTTTATTAAATGTTTACGTGCGGATTAATAATTTATCATTTATATCCTTAATATGCTCCAGAGTCGTGGAGACTGGTTAGAAAAAAGGGGTATAACTGAAATTGACAACAGCGAAAGGTTTTGTGGTGGTTGCAGCCAAAAAACAGGTAGACAATAAAAACCGCTGAAAGTGTTGTAAAATGAGAATGAAAGGGCACTACTAAGGTAATGATAATCTAGCTACTTGTTAGAGTTGTGCTAGCTTAACATACGCAGAATGTGCATGTAGTAATATTCCTAACGAGAACTAGTGTCGTAGGCTCTCGGTACCTGCAAGTCATGAACTCTTAATTCCATAGTAATATACACGCGTGTAAAATTGACGCACATTTATGAATAAACGTTTTACATGTGATATATTGTGGGATGCTAAAGCTGTTGTGTGGTGGTGTTAAAATTAGTCACCAGACATAAACATCAAGTATTATTTTTTTAGTTTCAGGAGTGAAGTGGAATAATGTTCTAAATTTAATCGATAAATTAGCAACTATCGAAGATGTCCCACTTAAAAGGATGAATCTGAAAGAGGTTAGGCCGGTGCTAATGGATATATGACCTGACTTAGATATCTTTGATACTGCTAGCTATAAATCAGCTTTTGCTTAGCTAATTCGTTACACGCGTTTGATGTAAAATAAATATTGTAAACTCATTTAATGTATTACGGATTTGGTGGAAATTTTTTTCAGGCTGACTGTAGGCACTATACCCAAGCTCGGAACCACAAACACCGTAAAATAACTTGACAAAATTAATTTAACAGAGTAACCCTGCTTTGTACAACGCACCTTTTAAAGTGTGAGAGGATAACTAATAAACTCGTTCACAGACAAGTCCGAATCATGTGTGTTATTACCGTTTTTGTAAACTCTTTCTGCTCTGTAGTGCGTTGATGCATATTTTGCTACACGTACAGAGTAATAGAGGGCACTGTGTTAACGGCCCACTTTAAAGTACTGAAGTGAGTGAATAATTATAGGGAAGTGGAACAAAGTTGTGTGTGTTGGGCTTTGAAGTACTCGAAAGCGGATTGCAAATAGTGGAATGCGGGTATACTTCACAGCTGTGAGAAAAAAGCATATGCGAATACCAAGAAATCATTCCGCACAGTTATCACGTATGATTGTGGCGCGATATTCACGCAATGTCAAAGTCCACTAGAGTTTTTTTTCTCAAACGAACGAGTAATTTATTATAACCAGTTACCGAATATTCTCAAATCAGAGGCCATGATTTTCTCAATCTGAGCCACAGTGAAAAATCAATAGTGTTCCCGTAAATGAAGTTTTCTGTGTAAAAAAGAGCGTATAACAGAAAATCCTTTTTCGAGAAAATCGGTTGCAAAGATTTTGTATGCTTCTGGTATTTATGCCATCAAATTGTAAACTTTGGACCCCTAAGGAATTATTTAAAATTAAATTTAATCTTATAAGAAAAGTATAATTCAGAATATTGTAAGAAAACATTAAATTAGCAAAAAAAAAAAAACAAAAAAAAAAAACTCGTGCATACGCCCTATCTGCCTATATAGCAAAGTTATGAGTGTAGTGTGTTTTGTTAAAAATGCCATTGTAATATTTTTCGTTCTGTTTTATTGTATACAGTAACACAATCTGTTAATAGTAAAAGTATGAACATGATAAAAATAAATTTTATTATTACTGGTCCTAATAAAATGGCCAATGAAAATGTAATGAAAACAGTCTGAATTAGTTACTCAACTTCATCTGACATGTGATCACATTGTCTTACCAATCCCAGATTATTAGTAGTCCTAATAACAGACTTTAAGTTTTTAACAAGTCACTAGTCACCACCATTTCATTACTTTCCCCCACAGTCCCTTCTTGAACTCCTATGAAGCTTGACACCCCTTCATACCAATTCACACCAGTTTCTAAAAACCTAAAAAGATTTTGAACTTTTTTTCCTTGGATGTGTTTATTCGGACTATCTGCCTTGGGTAAATGCTCGTGTAAATCAGTGTCTTTTTTCTTGTAATACGCAAAAAGTAAAAGTGATGCATAGTAAGTTGTTGCAGCTGCCAGTCTACTTGATGGTGGGGAAAGTCAACCTCGTATAGGACTGTTTTTTGAATGGGTTTTTATTCCCGGCTGGCTTCCTGGACATTGAGTCTTTGAAACCTTTTAACAACTTCCTTATTAGTGCACCATGTTTTACGACAAATGGAAATGGGGTTTACCTTGCAGCCTCAAGTAGTCGGAGATGTTTTTTAAAAGTGTGAATTTTTCATTTTTTCATTTTCGTTTTCACGTCACAAAGTCCAAAATTACTACCTCAAATACTAACAGTGCTCTTGCACAGGAAACTCATGTATGACTATCATTTGGACTCCTCTGATAACCAGCTGAAAAATGATGTAACCAAGAGGTTTTTATTTCGGCCACCTGCTGCATCTGACAAGATTAATTTATTTATAAGAAAAATGCTTGAATTTGTAATTTATCATATTAAATAAGAAATAACACACTTTGTCAGGATTCTTATTTGAATCAGTTCCCAAGTAATGGTACAAATGACTACTGTCAACTAGACAGTGTGTATTAAGTACACCCACATAAGTCTTACAAAACTGAGATGTTTCATTTGTCTTGGGTAAAGGCGAATTTTGGGCGTAATCGAAGTAGAGCACCAATATTTCACTGTTATCACCTTTAATATGCTTTATAGGGTCATCATTTTTCTTATAGGCAAAATATACCTAATTAAACTAAGTTCACGTTACACTTTACAGGAATTATTTGGGTTGCATGCGTTTCACTGTGCACTCCAAACAGTAATCACTAAAATCAGTTTTCGGTAACGTAAACCTACATATTACTTTAACTTTTGGTATTTTCCAGATATGAATATTTGTGTCTACAACATATTGTAAACACGTCGTATATTGTTTTGGGATACAGATTGGGATTTACAAAATATCGTTTACTCTATTTGTTTCTTGAGTCCTGCGACAAACTGCTTGGAATAAGGCTTACGTGCTTTTTCTTAGCAAGATCCTAAATATTACTATCAATTGAATGAAGTAGATTGTTTTGTGTACCAAGTTTCTCCAAATGATTCGCCATTTACAACTTTATGCTGGATAACGCGTAAGGGGTTTTTTTTTTTTTTTTTTTTTTTTGGCAGAGACTACTGTGAAATGTTTGGCAAAAGATTTACACATTATTTAATTGAACGTCCATAGATTCTCTTCTACGTTTAACCTCAACTTGATGAATGGAAGAACATTTGCATTGCAAGAAGAGGCAGACACATTGGTTGTGAAGGGTTTCTTGGTTTACTGATATTTTGTTAAAAAATTTGTTTTTACATTTTAACAATATTACTAAAGGTTTACAATTTTTTTATTACCAGCAGAAACTTAACATTCACCAGAATATTTTAGTTTTTTTTGGTTATCACTCAGGTCTTTCACAGATTGTTTTTTTAAATCTCTTTTTACAATGTCCGATCATTTTTCAAGTCACTTTAATCTGAATTACTACTCATTTTACACTTATTAAAACTAAACACTGCAGAACGCTATTCCCGACATAACCCACAAACTTAAATACATAGCATACAAAATAGCATATACAATCAGAAGCAAAATGGTCTCGCATAAGCTGATTCAATATTCATCATTCCGAAGCCAAAAACAATGTTATTGACATGAAATTTTAAGCGCACAGAGAAGACACCATGGAGGATGTAAAAATAACAGCTCTTTAAAAAGGGCGTATACCCGTATACGCCATTTTTACAAAGAACTCTTAAACTTAAAATGAAAAATTTGTGATAATACTAAATTTGACTGCCTGCTTATTTTGCAAATATAATTAAAAATATATTTTTCTTAACGTGGCCTGGAGCAAATGGCTTTAGTTAAACTACTGGGATTAAATGTGTTCAGTAGTTTTTTCCCGTCGAAAGTCTGTCAACCTTTACGGTCAAATACTCTCATTACGTCTGTTGCACAACGAAAAATCTATTAAAAAGGATGTTTATTTCATTGCAGAATTTGTTTGACATCTAGCAAGAGGAACAAGTATCGTAATATTGGATTCAGTTATGCCAAATTAAATCTGGAACTAAGCGTAAAATCTATACATAAAAGTTTCTCTCATGACAACTCTGTATTTGCAATATACGTTTTTCGCCTGTTACCTTGGCAACATTGTCCTAGGTAAATATACTTTCCGTGTAGTGAAAGACGCCAGTAAGGTAGTTACTTATTTTAAGTCACAAAATATTCTTTGCAAACGATTGGGGTCTGGGATAAGATAACATTTGGCGATATGTATTATTCAAAGTTGATAAAATGCCNGTCAAAATTGTCCTAGGTAAATATACTTTCCGTGTAGTGAAAGACGCCAGTAAGGTAGTTACTTATTTTAAGTCTCAACATTATTCTTTGCAAACGATTGGGGTCTGGGATAAGATAACATTTGGCGATATGTATTATTCAAAGTTGATAAAATGCCCATTAATATTGTGTATTATGTGCCCTCTTGCAAATGTATCGCTGTNCCCATTAATATTGTGTATTATGTGCCCTCTTGCAAATGTATCGCTGTGTAAGGCATTGCACGCCGCACGTGCATTATAGTTAAGCTATAGTACTGACACAAATGTATTTATTCACACTAATGTAAAAACGCTGCAAAGGCCGTGCAATGTAGGAACTAAGAATTCGCACGTAAAGAGAAAAAAAAATGCTTCAGTTCTAGTTCAACTTGCATGAAAGCAGTTACTGTTATTTGCCTGCAGATATTGGATTGAAGTCTATTCGCGGTTTATTCACACTTTTTCTATCAAAACTTCTAAAAAAAACACACACCATTTATGACTCGTTTGGTTTCCTTAAAATACTATGTAGCACAAGCGTTGTATACTTGTGTTAACATAAAATTACCTTATTTTTCGTTATATTTTACTTATAAATGGATAAATGATCATTTATAGACAAAAACCAATGGGAAAAAAATACAGGGACAAAATAGGCGTGTTGGTAATGCATATTTTTTTAAGAAACCGTACTTATGCAAAATAATATTATACTGAGTGCGTTCGAGTGCGGTGAGTCGGCCATCTGGTGTAATTTTCTAAGCTTTGTTTGTACGAGGCGGAGGAATATCCTGGAAGCAGAACTTTAGCAGAGTTTCAGAAAAGTTGGAAGTAACCGTGAATNGTTTGTACGAGGCGGAGGAATATCCTGGAAGCAGAACTTTAGCAGAGTTTCAGAAAAGTTGGAAGTAACCGTGAATTGAGTATAGAAAGGTGGTCTGTATAACAGCATTGAATTTTGCCCATAAAACTGGTTTTCGTCGAAATTAGGTTTATCTGGGAATGGATATCTATAGTTGGTTTCAAAGGGGAGTGACTTAGAACTGTTCTGCCGAAATACAACAAAACTGTTAAATAACCTGAGTTTAAATTAAGCTCAGAATACTCTACATACGGTCAAATTGGTAATACTGATAACACCAGTATTTATCTTTCCCTCCCTCACTGGTAGTTTTAGCTTTAATACCGCATGCAAATCATATGCGTAAGAAAAAACACTAAAAAACATGGGGCCACGGTGGCTGAGCGGTTCGACTGCTAGCCTCCCATCAACCCGGTTCGGGTTCAATCCCGAGCCGGGCCAGTCCCGGATTTTCGCAGGTGGGAATCGTGCTAAACGATGCCGCAGGCCAGTGGGTTTCCTCGGGATCTCAAGTTTCCCCCGTCATTGCATTCCGGTGCTGCTCCATTCTCACCTCATTTCGCCCTCATTGGCTCTTAAAACCTCGTCAAGTGCCGCCCAAATCTCTCAACTCAATCAATAAACGTTACTATATAAAATAACAGAACAAGGCTATTTGTTTAGAAGGTATCCTATCGTTTGCGTTATTGTAAAGCGTGCGTGGTCGAAATATTGAACTCGGTTTGAGTGATACACATTTCGGCCACTTTTCGTTTCGTTAGAAATTGACCCCTTACTTGTGGCTGCTGCGAATGAAAAAAAATGGTTGCCTGTAAAGTCGGTTTTACGGGCGAAGATTTTACGTGACAACGTAGTGCTGCGCGCGCGGCAGACCGATCATAGTTGAGTGGGAGAGAGACGCAAGGCATTCGGCGGGCCTCTCTCTCGTTCGGTGACTCATCGTAACGTTACCGAGCGTTACACTTTTTCATAAGTGACTCCCAGCCCAACCTAATTTAAGACGTTGTCACGTCAAAAAAAAAAAAACGAGCCACTCTGACAAAAACAAAAATAAAGAAGCGACTGTCGTTATTCGATTGTTCGAATATCGGGCGGAAGGACCAGGCTATTGAACTGTTAAATTATGCGGTTTTTTTTTTAACTCGGTTACCGACCTGCACAAGAGTACGGTTCGATTGGTAGTCTCACTAACCTTCACCGGGGTTGAAGTTGTGTGGCGGTACCGAAATCACTCACTAAGCCTTCTGGGATGGTTCCTAACCACAGATCATGGCCAATTCCGTACCTATTTTTACCTCTCTGCACGAGCAACTTTCTAGAGGGCCACCTACGGTATGCTAAGTTGGTTTGTTGCTCTTAAACATGCGTATTGTTTCTTGGAAATCTTGANTTCTAGAGGGCCACCTACGGTATGCTAAGTTGGTTTGTTGCTCTTAAACATGCGTATTGTTTCTTGGAAATCTTGAACATAAAAACTGACACGAGCGTAGTAAAAACGACACCTTTAAGTATGTATTTAAAATAAAGTTTCAAAAATGTGCTTTAGTGAATAGGACGAAACTTTTAGTTACCACATGTGGATGTTTAAAGATTAGTCTTGAATTTTACCCCGTTGGTCATTTACTTACTGAACAAAATGAGATGTTGCTACGAATATACATCTTTACCTGTGGTGACAAATATGTAAAGAGTCCTTATAAAAAAAAAACTCCTAAAATTTTTTTTCTATATTTGTGTGTACTCATTTTTTTCCCCCTCGGAGACCAATGTGGTTGTTAACCTAACAATAAATAATTATTTTAATTTTTGTCTAGAATTTAGAATTTGATTTTCTGACGAAACTACTTTAGTCAGGTAAAAAAAAATAATATTTTTTCCCCAAGTGCGAATATAACTGCAGTTCTCTAGTTCACGGCCGCTTGCTACTGAAAGCTACATATTGATCCGTGTTCCATGTTTTCCTACATAGCTTCCATTATAATTTAAATTGTGATGTAATCTCAATCGCACTCTGTCATGCTCGCCACCCCACATGATTGATGATGCACTCGGAGATCTGCGATGACAGTGTACTTTCCTTCTCGCTCTCTCTTTTGCTCGTTCGCATTTGCTCAACTATATTTCCACAGTCAGTAAGTCAGGGCCAGCAGAGTCCCGAAAGTAGCGAACGCGGTTAATTGCACAAGATTGGCACCTAATAATGATTGAAATGCCGTAACAAACTCTTAACGAAGTACATCAGAGTTCCTTAAAACAGATTGTAATTGAATTTTCTTGCCGGAAACTTCGCACGTATAATTTTACAATAAAATTTTACCGTTCATATTTGAAGCGATTTGGCAACGTTAAATTGGAACGACAGCGACATGACCGAAGTTTTACACGTGGCACTTCCTGCTCAGTTCTGCCCCTGGATACGAATATTAAGACGGTAGGAACAAAGCGGTGAGAATTTTTTGTAATTACTTCGGTTTGCTCGCTGCGTCATCGTGCAGCCAGCCGAATAACTAAACGCCAGCTACAATCTACTTTAAGTCCCGTTCTGCAAGAGTGGCTTCCAAATGACACTTAGACTGTAAAACATACAGACCTCAATATAAAGTAGTACGCACTACCAGAATGGTCAGAAAGAAAGATTTGTGTTGCATATGAAAGAAGAATGCATATAATTAGCAACATTGTAAAATATTCTGCTAGAATTTACTTACATAAGTTTTAAGAAATCAAATGTCCAATCTATTTTAAATGCACATTTAAGCGTATTTCTGTTCTGGCTGGCTCAAAAAGCATGTTATGCATCCTACCCCTCCCCTTATTTTTCACAAAATAATTTATCCGGCTGTATAAAATAAAAATTAGTAACTTTGCTTTCAACTTATTTTAATAATTGACTTTATGCACATACATTTAAGTTATAAAATTGACGCTATTCCCCACCTGTGGCCTACAGGATGGTTCATAGGGTCGGAGTTAATTCCTCCAGGTACAGACTAAAAGGTGCCTTGGAGGATGAGGGTATATCACACAATGACTTCATCACGACTTCTTAGTTTGGAACAGGTTTATTGAACGGGAATTTCCTTATACATTCCCGGCACTGTTGCGGGAATTTACACATACTTTAACGTCCTGCGAGTTCAAGGCCTGAAGGGCTGGTTACAATGTTCGGGCTACGATTCCGACACTGTAGGGGCATTAGGTGTCAGGACAGGTCCCTGAGTGACGTCGGGGTTACTTATATGCACATGTTGCGTGGTAGTTGTTCCGGCAGTTGATGGGTCTGGTTAGCTGGATGGCCCTGTTAAGGCCCTCTGTAGTTGGCTTGTTGCACACAGCTGGCTTCCTCTCGACATGGCGCCACACGGTTGGGGCTCACCACTTGCCCCTGTTCTCGGCGTAGGGTAGTAACTGACTGCTTACTACCCTACCACGTCCCGGCGAAGGACCACATGTGTGGGTCCCACCCATCCTTCGCGGCTACATGCTGCACTGGACAATCCCACTTGCTCGAGATGGCACTTCTCGGTGAATTTCACCACTCGACTCCGCCTTCTCGGTGCATTGCAACTGACTGAATGGAAACTGACTGACTTATGCGGTAACTGGCTGGCTAACTCGCGTCCCGATGTGGTGAAACTACTCGTCCGACGTNGGGGGGGAGGTGGCACCCTTTCAAAGCTTGTCAGCTATTTCTTCCGCGGTGCGTGTTTTCTGACTTCAGGCAAACTACGCCTGACTATCTCGTGATTTTCCGGCATTCACAAATTTTACTTGGCTTTGGTAGGGCGAAGGTGGGTGGTGGGTGGGAGGCCTACGCAGCAGGACAGGTGTAAGGCTTGACCTAGGGCTCCTACCTCGGCTTGCCCTTTCTCTGCAGCGATTACAATCGACACGTTTCTCTCTACACTGGTTTAAGCTGGCAGGGGGGGGGGAGGGGTAGTGACAGCACCGCTCTAAATAATACTCTTAATTATGCCATGCGTCAAAATGATACATTTCATGGCCGAAATGGGTGTGCATAAAATCGGTCATTAAAAATAGCGTAAAGATTATCACTTACGATTAGAGTAATTATAATGATCATCACGATTTTTAAAGGCTGTTCATGGTAAAATGAGCACTTTAGAAAACCCTGCTTGAAATCTACTTGCATGCACGTTGTGAAATTGTAAAATTAACATTGCCCTGGTCATCGTCACTTAATTAATGCGTCGGTCGAGTGAAACTGTGAAATTATTAGAAAAGTAAATATGTTACTAATCTTATCATCACTTAGATGCATAAAAATAAAACAGAAATCGAAATAAATAATATATCACAAACAGTTGCACAACACTTTTTATTTACTCGACGTTTAGATATGGAACTAATTTACCTCCATCGTTGCCAACTTTACAGGGCACGTGTCACTCACTGATCCCGTTAAATATATGCATGTGGGATCAGTAACATTTTTCTAAGGTTGATTTCAAAAGTACTTAATTAACCATGAACAGCCTATTAGGCCCCATCCACAATCGACTTGGCGTAAATATAATAACCTACACAGCATAAAAAGCGAAATCGTTTGTCTACAATTGGCGTTAACGTAGAAGAAAAAAAACCTTGTCTGACCAATCGGAATAGAGCAAACTAATAGGAAATAATTTTTGGTGGCGCAGTAATTTTTGTACACGTAAGTTGGCCATCTTGATTACAGTAGTACTTATGAAGTTTCACTTTCTCATTGGCCGGTGTTAAAAAACTTTGCGTAAGATACTCAGGCCGTGTCCTAATTGGCAATTTTCGTCAACAAAATGGTCACGTGACCTCTTTTCTACAAAATCTATAACTAATTTTTGTAATTTAAGTTTCTCGTTTTATCAGCTTTGAAGCTGAAAATTACAAAATGCAAATTACCAAACCACCACCATATTAGTTTTGCTTGTTTGAAACGTTTAAATACACACATTGACGAGGTTATTGGAACAAACAAATGTGTATTGTACTCAAGATATTTATTTCACAAATCAAGTTGCTGACATATTCTTGAAATGTGTATTTTCTCATGACAGAATTTTTGTTAAGTAACAATTTCACATCATATTGGTTTCATTTTGTTAATTTTAAATTTAAAACGTTCCTCGAAATACTTTCGGGAACAATTAGTTTATTTTAAGACTTTGTGTACTTAATTTTGGAATAATGAAAACGTCAAAATAATAGTAACATGGCGTGCTAGACAGTTGAATGTTGCGGTGTTCCATCCTAACCTTACAAAATGTTCAATACAAATTACGAAAAATGAAACTCGAAACGAATTAGAACATGGCCTCAGAAATGACCATCTTCTCTACATGCGAAGAAAATTACGCCAAATAAGCCAAGCCAAATACTAGTTGTAGACATATCAAGTTCAAACGCATGTAAATTATTTACTTCGTTGTGCTATGCACGTCATGTGCTCCATGTCGATTGTGAACGGGACCGACAGTAAGTGCTCACGTTCAGTGTCGAAACGCCGCTAAGGAAGCACTCGTGTGATGGGAACAGTAGTTCAGTAGACGCCGTCGGCAACGGTTCGGATTTTCGGACCTCTGCGTCGGGGTCGTGACGTCATTTTGTGTGTGTGCGCCGTTTGACCGTTCACCGAGTTTCGGGACTTTTGAGATTTTGTAGTCGTGTTTGTTCACGCTTTTCGTTGTTTTTCGAGATTTATTATATTTCTGGCTGCACAGGCTTAGTTCCTAAGGCCAGGCGTATTTTGCGCCGAATTAAAGTGAAGTAAAAAAAAGTGTGAGGGATACAGGNATTAAAGTGAAGTAAAAAAAAGTGTGAGGGATACAGGAAGACTAGTGTTGCAAGATCATCTACCCCAAAATTTGCATATTCCACTAGTGAATTTAACACAATTTCACACACATCTTAAGAATGCAACGTTGCACACATCATTTTATATTATAAAAACTCTTACTGCTGATACATAAATTTCTGCAAACCAAAGCCAATTTTCTGAGAATCATATTTTCTACCTTAAAGGAAAAGAGCTTGTGCTTGTCGCCACAGTTGCACGATTTACGAGCGACAACTTTCGTCGCTCATTTCCTCCCGCGCATTCAGTCTAACTCGAGACAGAGAGGAAGACTACGGCACAACGACGCGAGCTCTGCGTGTGCGCGTGTGGGTCAGTGGGTGCCAGGGTNTCGTTGTTTTTCGAGATTTATTATATTTCTGGCTGCACAGGCTTAGTTCCTAAGGCCAGGCGTATTTTGCGCCGAATTAAAGTGAAGTAAAAAAAAGTGTGAGGGATACAGGAAGACTAGTGTTGCAAGATCATCTACCCCAAAATTTGCATATTCCACTAGTGAATTTAACACAATTTCACACACATCTTAAGAATGCAACGTTGCACACATCATTTTATATTATAAAAACTCTTACTGCTGATACATAAATTTCTGCAAACCAAAGCCAATTTTCTGAGAATCATATTTTCTACCTTAAAGGAAAAGAGCTTGTGCTTGTCGCCACAGTTGCACGATTTACGAGCGACAACTTTCGTCGCTCATTTCCTCCCGCGCATTCAGTCTAACTCGAGACAGAGAGGAAGACTACGGCACAACGACGCGAGCTCTGCGTGTGCGCGTGTGGGTCAGTGGGTGCCAGGGTCGCATCCGACGGCGCGGCGGAAGTGGAACAATGCCCATCCGGCGGACAAAACGCCCGGTCTCCGCGGCTGCGTGGGCAGATCCACCGCCGCGGTGCCGATACAGATGGACGCTCCCCGCCTGCTGCTCGTCACCGCCGTCGCCATCGCCGTCGGCTGCTGCGCGCAGGTTTCTGGTAGGTAGACGCTGTTCACGGGCTAAGGCGGCCCGCCTGGTCTGAAAGCGCGGGAGCGCTAGGGACGACCGAGACACGCGCATCAACTCTCTCATCGCCTCTACGCGCGAAGCACTGAACTGGCGCGCGCAGTCTTTCAGCTGATAACGCGCCTCCATGAGACTTTTCAGCGGAGAACCTACCATCATATGACGTAATAAAAAAAATAAAGGTTTGATGCACGTGCCTATTCCTTTTTTTTAATGTTTTGTACAGGAATGTTCATACCTAACATTGACCATGAAAACACCCGTTTGAGCCATTTCTACCATCACAATAACATACTTTAGAGAGAAACGGAGGAACTGAAAAACTTATACGTACGTGTAACGCTTCTTAAGTGCTATTCGTAAGCAGACCTCATTCAGACACGTTTAACGGTTTTTTTAATAAAACTTTTTCTACTGGAGCTCTGCACACCGTTCTACGGTCTACCCAGGCGGTTACTGTAACTGAGCACTTTTGAAAGCCCTGTTTAAAGCTGTTAAAGTGCCTAAAATATTTGTCTGCATTTATAAGATATTTTGTGGTTTTGTGATATAATATAAATAAGTATTTAATTAAAATGCCAAATCAGTTTAAAAATAACTATCGTATACTTTTTATTAGTAGAATTAATAGCATTTTAACCTTAAAATTTGTGCGAAAACAAACAAACAAAAAATTTATTAGAGCACAAGGTTTGATTTCAGCTAAAGTGTTCATTGAAGATCTAGGAACACTACGAAGAAGTTTCTTTGGAGTTTGGCAATTTTGTTCACCTGAAATTTGCAACTAGGGTTTAACTTCTGGCTACTTCAGAATTCAATTTTATCGTAAAACTTAAAAATAAAATTATGTCCGAACCATTTAAATAAATTACATAAAATTTTTTCATCTTGTTTTAATTACATTAACAACTAATTTGATTTTTAGCCTACCATGATATTTACGCAAAAAATATTTAAATTTATTTGACAATACATATAAATTACAAATTCCTTTTAAGTCGTCATTAATTTTTGTATATTAATTCTACATAGTATTGTATACTCTTTTCAATGTACTATTTGATGTAAGGAAACAAAATTATAAAGAATACTAAAAATATAGAAAATAATTTTTGGCACTTGAACATCCTTAAGGGGTCCGCCTGCCTGCATCGTTTTTCTCCTCTTGTCGCCGAGAAGCGCGGGCACGCGCTTGGAGTGCCCCATCACCGCTACGCGCAGGGCTCTGAACTGGCGTGCAGTCTTCTCGTAGTGCTGCGTGTACCTACNAATTACAAATTCCTTTTAAGTCGTCATTAATTTTTGTATATTAATTCTCCATAGTATTTTATACTCTTTTCAATGTACTATTTGATGTAAGGAAACAAAATTATAAAGAATACTAAAAATATCGAAAATAATTTTTGGCACTTGAACATCCTTAAGGGGTCCGCCTGCCTGCATCGTTTTTCTCCTCTTATCGCCGAGAAGCGCGGGCATGCGCATGGAGTGCCCCATCACCGCTACGCGCAGGGCTCTGAACTGGCGTGCAGTGTTCTCGTAGTGCTGCGTGTACCTATGGGACTTTCAGCGGCGACCCTTTCATTTTATTGGCGAGAAGTCTGCAGCAAAGTTCAATACAGGCTCCTATCGTAGTTTCAGTCATGTCCGGACAGTATGTTTTATGATACGGTAGTCTGAAAAATCCGTTTTGAACTATATTGGAGGCCCCATAAATAATATTTGCAGCATGCGTGATAAATTTAACGTACTGTCCTCGTCTGGGGTATGGCGTATTTTCATAGCACACGAGGCACATTTAATGGTTTCGTCAAAAAACCAAGGTTTCAAACACGCTGCAGCGAAGTCCAAGCGCCAGGTAGGCGGAACCCTCGAGATCTACTTGCATGCACNGACCAAGGTTTCAAACACGCTGCAGCGAAGTCCAAGCGCCAGGTAGGCGGAACCCTCGAGATCTACTTGCATGCACACTGTGTATCCTTCCATAACATGTAAAATTAACGTTGACGTGGGTCTGATCCCTTTATTCATGCGCCGGTCAAAGTAAACTGCGAAATGATTAGAAAAGTAAATATTTGCAAATTTGCTTAATCTTACAGCTACGCGTGTTAAAAAAAAAAAAATCAGAACGCAAAATGAATCATCTCGGTAATAACAAACTGTTTACCAAAAACTTTAAATTTAATGTCAAAATACGAATATGCTTGCCCTCTGTCGTTACCAACTTCACCAAGCGCACGCCATCCAGTGTACACGTTAAAATATACGCAAGAACGGGCAATGAAATTTATCAAAGGGCGATTTAAANAAGCGCACGCCATCCAGTGTACACGTTAAAATATACGCAAGAACGGGCAATGAAATTTATCAAAGGGCGATTTAAAAATTGTTCAATTAACTGTGAACGGCTTGTACCTATATGCTGTGCACTGTTAACTGAATACTTCTCAAGCCCCTACCTAAGATGATAGTCTCTGCACATTTTATATCCTCCCATCATATTTGAAATTAGCGCTGCNACTTCTCAAGCCCCTACCTAAGATGATAGTCTCTGCACATTTTATATCCTCCCATCATATTTGAAATTAGCGCTGCATAGAACCTCTCACTTTATTCATGCATCAATCATGTGGATATGTAAACATTATTATAGTTTTTACTCCAATATGCGTAACACAGAACATTTTTAAATAAATTCGGTCACCACAGACGTAACAATTTAACGCTTTGAATGCGACGTTAGGTTATTTCTCTGCCAGCTACAGGGCGGTCAGTCCCCGCCATCTTGGATTTTCAATATTTTTGCCATAAAATACCATTTAAGAATGTTTTACGAAATTTTTTCGCACGGCATGGCCTAAATAACAGCTTCTAAAGCTTTATCAAATTTAATGAACCTACTCTGCCTTTATTTATTTTTGACCAGCGACTGCCAGCAAGAAACAAGTAATTTTTTCTTGTGTGTGGTTACAGAAATGGCTACTGTAGTCAATCAATACATGTTTTAGAACACGTGCAAAGCAATGTCGACGCCCAAAATAAAATAAAAATCTCTGACGCAAGTTACGGCGAAATTTCCGTAAATACAAGAAGGCGGGCACTGATCCCTCTTAACTGGGAGCACGCCGGTCAACGTGTCCGTTGATATACATGCAGTTTGAAGCGGTGATTTGTTTTCACAGGTTGATTTCTAAAGTGCTCAATTTACCGGGAACTATCTGTAACCGCGAGTTGGAGGCAGAGTCTCTGTTCCAGCTTTTGATCGGCAAAGAAATGTTCGTGCTTCGCAAGATGCCGAGCTTGCGTCTCCTTTCGTAAGGAATCATCGCGCCGGGCGCTCCCTCAGGCTACGCTAATGTAAGGGCCAGTTGTATCAACATGGTGTCTACTCTGTTGTTAACTAACACCCTGTTAGCTTGACCCCTTGGTAAGATACCTACTGTGTTTTATCACCATATTTATTTCTTTGGTGGCATTGTGGCATTTATTTATTTTGTGGCACTGAGCCCCTGGTCCTAGATCGCCTACTGGTAGCGTCAGACGTCGTGGCACTGAGTCCCTGGTCCTATATCACCTATTACATCGCAGTCTGCAGCACCCACTGAGTCCCTGGTCCTATATCACCTATTACTAGCGTCAGACGTCGTGGTACTGGTTCCCTAGTCCTAGATCACCTATTACTATCGTCAGACGTCGTGGTACTGAGTCCCTAGTCCTAGATCACCTACTGGTATCGTCAGACGTCGTGGCACTGAGTCCCTGGTCCCATATCACCTATTACTTGCGTCAGACGTCGTGGTACTGAGTCCCTAGTCCTAAATCACCTACTGGTAGCGTCAGACATCGTGGTACTGAGTCCCTAGTCCTAGATCACCTACTGGTAGCGTCAGATATCGTGTCACTGAGTCCCTGGTCCTATATCACCTATTACTAGCGTCAGACGTCGTGGTACTGAGTCCCTAGTCCTAGATCACCTACTGGTAGCGTCAGACGACGTGGCACTGAGTCCCTAGTCCTAGATCGCCTTCTACTAGGCGATCCCAGAGCGTTAAGATAGCGGTTAATAGGAGATACCAGAGTATTAAGAGGTCTGGTGGTTCATTTATGATTATGTTGGCAATGAAAGTACTGGGAATCCAGTGTTTTATACCGGCAAGAGCGCAGTGTTTATTTATTTTTTATTAGCATTATTTACAAATGTATGAAGACAAACATTTTGACTTGCACTATGTAAAATATTACTAAGTGAACTTGTAGATGCCCTAGAAACGAAAGAATATCATTTGAAGATAGTATTATTTGTTGTGTTTGGTAGAAATTCCTTTGTGTGTTACCTTTGTTTCGAAATTGCATTAACGATCTTGTGCTATTGCTATTTCATTGAAAATTGTCCATAATATAATAACTCCCATATAATTACACTGTAAATATGTGGCGCAATCAAGCCAATATGAAGAGNGAAAATTGTCCATAATATAATAACTCCCATATAATTACACTGTAAATATGTGGCGCAATCAAGCCAATATGAAGAGTTTGAATATAAATCAAAATATGTACCACTGTTTTGTTTTATATTTTCATGAGACTGACTTTTTTTTTTAGTTATTTTGAAACGAGTGGCGCAAATTCACTTTCAGTGTCTGAATTTGTTTACTTCAGAAACACAANTTTTTTTTTAGTTATTTTGAAACGAGTGGCGCAAATTCACTTTCAGTGTCTGAATTTGTTTACTTCAGAAACACAATGCTGCAACAGTGCATTGCTGTTTTAAAACTGCTTGTGAACTTTAACTATTAAAAATTATTGTTCATACGAATTTCGCACGACCTGGAAGTTGGGTTACATCAAATAATATTAATCATTTTGTATGTAGCTTCTAGTAACTTATTAAATGTTCGTATTCTACCTTAAGAGCGACATTATTTCTAATAGAAAACTTAAATTTAATGTGCTTAAGACGTAATTTATAACAAATCGTTAACTTAGGTCAAAACCATGATTACTATAGCCTATACACCTACCTAAGACGTATTGTCATTCTCGCGATTTTTGACATAAACTTTAATTTAACTTATTAATGTTGGAATATATATCTTTAAATATGCGTAAAAACATTATAATGCAATTTTAAACTGAGTAATGCCGATATTTGAACATCATAAGACACTGTATACATTCTCTCACTAGTCTAGGATTAGGCAAAGCAACACTTTATAATGAAAACTTGAAAATAAATTATCTTTTAAGAGAAACATGATGTAATGTACGTCGTGTGAGGCAAATATGTTGTACAAAGCCGCGGTGATGTGATATCACACACAAATTATTTACAAGCTGGTTCTTCCTATAAACATTATAAAGGCATGATATTAGAGACCTTTTTCGTTGTAAACATGCTTAGATGCAATTTAATGAAATTTTAATCTCATAGTATGGGAATATTTGTTCTAAACATTGCAAAAGTTAGTACACATTTTCAATAAACTTCCCAGATTCTACATACGAGTTATGAATTTGCTTGGTTAGGTAGAACTTATTATTCAAAATAAAACACGGTCGCACAGTTTGCTTTCTTTCTCTGTACACAAATCCCCTATATTTAAACCAATACATCGATTTACGTCCGAACCGCTAAAAATTTTACTCCGTTAAAACGTCGTTTGAATAATGGTAATTATTATTAACATTCACGAGTCGCAAAGTCATCCATTTTACTTGGTTTCATGACCACTAACCACCAGGATAAACGCTGAAAAGACCATCCCATGGCAGGATAGCTAAAAAAGAGAATAAAATCTCTGGATAACAGTAACCTCGTACAACGCATTCTAAGACTTGCAAGANGGCAGGATAGCTAAAAAAGAGAATAAAATCTCTGGATAACAGTAACCTCGTACAACGCATTCTAAGACTTGCAAGAGAATAAGTTTTATACCGAGCGAATGGGCCGCTGGCGGCAGCTGATATTAGTGACGGCACGGCTGTGTACAAACTATTACAAAAATATCCGCCGCACATCGACGAAAGCGCAACTGATTATACGGAGACTGATGTTTTCAGCACGGCATCAGGTTGCGGCCGGAGACACCTCTACCCTCGCCGGATGCTCCCCGTAGTAAATTCACCCACCAGCAGTTGTGGCGCCAACAGTGTACATTCTCGGGTAGCTGAATTTCTCGCTAATTAGATCTGTAACAGTAGGATATTATTACACGCGATGAACGCCAACGGATTAAACTACAGACGCTACTTTATACTTTTTTTTTGCTTGCCCTTATGTTAAATGCACAAAAAACCCATAAAAATAAATTTCTTTTTAAAAACCATCTTAATTTTTTTTTAAATTTAATTTAATAGGATAAAAGTAAAAAAGTGGCAGCTGTTGATAACTTTTAACCTTTCGTGGAAAAAATATCTTCATCCCAGACCCTTTATTCACTGAGTAAAGCGTATACGTGCAAACTATTATTTTACTGTCAATATTTTACAAAGCAGGTTTTATGCTATGAAGGATACATGCAAAACCGTGCAAGACGCAACCCTTGCGCTAATTTTTGCACGATAACTTCTCGTGCAAGGCAGATCTTGTACGAGACTTGGAGATAGACAATGTCCTATTTTTTAATGACGAAAGTCATACGGAAGCAGCGATTCCACTCGTCCTCTATGCTCATGTGACCGACTGAATATCAGCCACATATACACTTAAGAGCCAAAAAAACTGGCACACCTGCCTAATATCGTGTAGGGCCCCCGCGAGCACGCAGAAATGCCGCAAGACGACGTGGCATGGACTCAACTAATGTCTGAAGGTATGCAGGAGGGCATTGAAATCTGCGCCAATTTGAGAAAGGGTTGCACGTCTGTCACGTTTAATGATTCTCGTCAGTCGTCGTTTGTCCCGTTCGTTCACAACCATTGTCCGGCCGCAGCGTTGTCGAAGATGTGATGTTTTACCGGATTCCCGATATTCACGGTACCCTCATGAAATGATCGTACGCGAAAATCCAAATCTTATCGCTACCTCGGAGATGCTATGTCCCATCTCTCGTGCGCCGACTATAACACCACGTTCAAACTCACTTAAATCTCGATAACCTGCCATTGTAGCAGCAGTAACTGATCTAGCAACTTGCCAGACGCTTGTTGTCTTATACAGGATGATTCTAAAATCATGGGACAAACATTGAGGGGTGGTAGAGCTCACTAAAACAAACAATTATTGTATAGGAATATATGGGCGGAAGTGACGCATTGAGGCACAAACACAAAAACATAACACATTAACGGAAACATAAAATGTTCATTAGCAGCATACTTAACGAGTGATTCCGTACAGAAAATGTTAAAACAGTTGCTGGAAATGCATCCACCAACAGTCACGCATGCTTGGCGACCTCTACATATGGCGTGATTGGCTGACAATGGTGGCGTGCGTGAAATACCCGGCGTATTTGAATCTGTTCGCCAATCACTCCACCGACGCTACCAAGCTTGCATTACTGTCGGTGGTAGCAATTTTGAGCAATTATTATAAACATTTCTGTAAAAAGGAAATTAGCGGCGACGTTGTAAATAAACAATGTGTTGCATTTCATGTGTTATTTTTGTGTTTGTGCCTCAACGCGTCACTTCTGCCCATATATTCCTATACAATAGTTGTTTGTTTTAGTGAGCTCTACCACCCCTCAATGTTTGTCCCATGATTTTAGAATCACTCTGTATAGGCGTTGCCGACCGCATCGCGTTACTCTGATTGGTTCCATACCTCTTTTATTTGCATACGCACGCCTATACCAGTTTTTTTTGCTCTTCAGTGTGCATATGTGAATAAACAGGGCATGTAAGCTGTGTAGAGAGTAATCTGGTGAAAGTTGTTGTGGTCTAGTGGAACGGAGAGATTTGGGCGGCTCTTTACATCGAGGTCTTGAGAACCGATGAGAGTGAAGTGAGGCGAATATGGATAGCGCCGGAATGCATGGGCGAGGGAAACAGGAGATCCCCGAGAAAACCCGCCGACCAATCGCATCGTCCGGCACGATTCCGACTTTCGAAAATCCGAGAGCGACACCGCAGGGAATCGAACCAGGATCGTCTGGGTGGGAGGCGATTACACATGCAAAATCAAGTGATATATATAGGTCACTTTCTACCTGAAAATGTACATTAATAGAAATATAAGCTTATGAAAATCGAGATTTTAAAAGGTGTTTTGCGAAATATCGCAACAAAGTGAAATTAAATTACAATCCTCCGAACATTTTTTTTTTACGTTGTACGGATTTCTAACATAAGAGCAAACTCATATTAATTCCTCTCGCCGTAATGAAAATAGCTGAGGTGGACACCTTCTCATCGCAGACAATTTTTTTTTACCGCCAGGATTTGTGAACATTTAATGCTGGTTTATTGAGCACTATCACCTAATTAACAAAAATTGCAACTGCTCAGGACCCCACGTTTTCGTGTTAAAGGAACACAAAATTTTCGGCGGCAGCTATACAGTTCTAGGGCGCGTAAGCAACTCCAATACTTTTCCGCAGGGGATCACACACAGACTGTCGCCATAAACAAACAGGCAGCATCAGTACAGCAGGAGCTATACTCAACTGTACTGAAGTTTTGTAGCTGAATAACTTGCCCAGTTAATTGTTATCATCGGATTTGTTTTTATTTGATAATTAGATGACGTTGGGAACTGATGACATAAAAACTGTTAGCTGATATTTTATTATAAAAATAAATATTACTTGCGGGAAGGTAGATACCCGAAATCTAGAAAAGTGTGTCTCTGTGTGTGTGTCTCTCTCTCTCTCTCTCTCTCTCTCTCTCTCTGTTTCTCTCTCTGTGTATTTGTCTGTGCATGTGTCTGTGCATGTGTCTGTGTGTACGTGTCTCTCTGTGTGTATGTGTTTATCTCTCTCTGTCTCTCTCTGTGTCTCTGTCTGTGTGTTTGTCTCTGTATGTGTCTCTCTCTGTGTCTCTGTGTGTGTGTCTCTCTCTGTGTGTGTTTCTCTTTGTGTGTGTCTCTCTCTTTGTGTGTGTGTCTCTGTCTCTGTGTCTCTCTTTCTCTATCTTTCTCTCTCTTTCTCTATATTTCTCTCTTTATTTCTTTCTCTCTCTTTCTATCTCTCTCTCTCTTTCTTTCTCTCTCTCCGCGTCATTTTATTGATGANTCTCTCTTTCTTTCTCTCTCTCCGCGTCATTTTATTGATGAAAAAGTCTGTAGCAAAGTTCAATACAGACTCCTATCGTAGTTTCAGTAGTGTCTGGGTAGTATGTCATAATTGCATGCCAGATGTTATGAAGTTGAGTGTATCGCAAGGTAATACATGTTACAAGAAAACTATAATTGCATTTTTAAAATAGGCGTTCCTAAACAACAAAAATATGCAAAAAAAAAACAGTAACTCTAACATTGCTTGCGAGACCCCACCTTAAAGGTCTGGGTATTACGAGTTCAGTGGTGCATTCATTGAGAAATGTGACAGTACATTATAATTACGAGCGATACAACGTCCATCCAACATATAACTTACATACATTGCAGATAAAATAAATGGTATCAACCTCTTGCATTAATTATTAAACAATTTACTAACAAGTTCGCAGTTTTTAGAGGGGGGGGGGCGAGAAGGAGTAAAAGGGATGAAGTAGGGCCATGCCAATCAGGGTTTTGAAAAAAAAGGGGAGGGGAAGGGCATGAAGTGACAGACATTCTGGCCTTGAGATGGTGTTGGGGAAGAACAAACATGAAATCAACCAACTTGACTACTATTGTCATGATGGCGAACAACAGTAAATTAAAAAGAGCATCCCACGCACTTGCAAAAAATCCTAAACACATCGACAGAGCGGTTTAAGGGAGACTCAACTTTGAACGGCTTAGCTGTTTTTAGATCTTTCGTTAAGTACATGCAACACTGCAAATTATTCCANAGGGAGACTCAACTTTGAACGGCTTAGCTGTTTTTAGATCTTTCGTTAAGTACATGCAACACTGCAAATTATTCCAGGGTTACAACAATAAAGACAAAAATAAACATTTTTTATTTGGCGGAGCATTTAATCAATGTTCGAGAGAGGTTCGGGTGACTCTTGACATAAGATATGGAGAGCCTATGAGGATTAAATGAGGTACATATGGAGCAGCCCCAGAATCCAGAAAGCAAGGGCGNCCATAAGATATGGAGAGCCTATGAGGATTAAATGAGGTACATATGGAGCAGCCCCAGAATCCAGAAAGCAAGGGCGGCGGAAAACATGAGATATCCGAGAAAACTTGCCAGCCAGCGGCATCTTCCAGCAAGATTCCCACATGTGAAAATCTGGCAGTGACCCTGCCGGGGATCGAACCCGGATTACATTCGCACTAGCCGCTACACCAACGCGGCCCCTAAGCAACATCTGAGAAATATTAGATGGTCATACAAATCAGTCCTCGCTCTTTTCCGCACACAGAAGAATCCCTTTAAACTCATGATTTTTGAAACCATTCTTACATCACCCCCCTCCCCCCTGAAATGTCCATGACGCAGCTTGCGTCATAGGTTACTTCGCCCCCTTTGTAGACACCACTGCACCACTGAAGTAAGAAACAGTTCTTATGCGAAATATTATTACAATGAGTGCCCAAGAATGCGGTGCGTTGTCCCTTTGGCGTATTGTTCTAGACCTGGTTAAGCTTTGTTAGCATGAGGCGGAGGAATATCCTGGAAGTAGAACTCCGGCAGGGTTTCATAAAAGTTGTACGTGACCGTGAATGGACTATATATAATTTGCCCTCGTTATCGAACTCGCGGAAGCGTCAGCAGCATGAGTAGATTTATGTGCGGTGACGTCACGCGCAACAGCAGGAAGCGAACCCACGTCGCGACTATTGTTCGACGGCGGAACACCACACCACACCACGCCACGCCACGCCGTGGCTTTCTCCCATTACACACACGTAGGGTGCAGCGATGCGAGCGTGTTGCATCACCGCCTCGTGTTCCGATGTTCCGCACGGTCTTGCCGGCTGCAAGACGTGGCGTGTAGTTACCCAAAGTAATTGCATCCCTTTCGAACTGCGGTACGTGACGCGGCGACTTTAAGGTGAGTCCTCATAGTCTACTAGCGAACCGGCCCGGCTTCGCCCGGTAACAATTTAGTTTTTACAGCGATACTTTGAAAGACAAAAATGGTTGCTGTGGGTCATCCTTAAAATGTAAACATATGCTATCGCGGACAATTCTGTAGGACATTAATTTGATGTATCTCTTATGGTTTAGTCAGCGCAAGTCATGTAAGTGCCTTAAACCCGGTTTTTACCACTTGATTACAAACGCTTCAACATTTATCTACTATCCTTACAATCAATATAAATGTATTATACACCAAAACCTTTCCCAATAAATTCTCTAAATGATGTTTAAAACCGCATCAGAATCCATCTAGTAGTTTAGAAGTACTAAGCGAATACACAGACAGACGCGGATAAGCGACTTTGTTTTATACTATTTAGAGATTAGAGATTCTCGGTTTCTTCACACTATATTAATCAAACCTTTGAAAACTCACTCCATGTTTAACGTGTTTGGTTGTTTCCTAATTGTGTTGTGTATCATACGCGTTTTATACTTGTGTCAACATAAAAGAAAATAAAAATAACTTATTTCTGGTTAAATTGAAAATTAATTTTAACGAACCTCTAACTTGACACATGTGGTACTGTCAGTCTCACGGGTGGGTGTAACAATGAGGTTCATTAGACTGAATCCTCTTTCACAATCGGCTGAACTGCAGGAGCTCAGTTTCGTGAAGTTAAAGGTATTACATTTTTTGGTATCCTTGCACGGTTTTCGACAAAATCCCTGTAGCTGTTTTTGATTTTGAGTATACTTATTTTAAACCTTCTGCAATTCTTCACAATCTCCGGTTAGCCAAAGCCTGCACTTTTAGTTCACCTAAAAGTGATTCGTAAACATTTTTTGAAGTAATGGCGAACTTGACCCACAGGGTTCGTGCCTAGAAATGGTAGTAAACATTCTTCCTTTTAAGTTATTGATGACACTTGTCATTAACTGCTGCTGATTTATGGCTGGAATGTTATGATTTTCTATGAGTGGAACGCAGCTAAATGTTCCTTCTTTGATGGCAATTTTTGCTTCCAAAGTTTCTCTTCCATCATAGTCACGAAAAATAGGATACTTGCACTTATCAGTTTGTCAGCATATGTTACTGTAGTTTCTTGATTTTACAAGGATTCTGACAGCATCGAAAACTCAGCTAAAATATCATACATTACAGCCAAATCCAGCAAAAACTGAGGGGATGAACATAGTTTTGATAGTCAACTGTACATGGCTCGCGCTATCAAATTTCTGCTATTATCGGCCTTGGCTAAGTCAAAGTGTCTGTTTAAGGCACTGTATCAGTACCAAGTGTCTGCTGTTTAAGGCACTGTATCAGTACCAAGTGTCTGCTGTTTAAGGCACTGTATCAGTACCAAGTTGCTGACACGGATATAAATGAACTTGCTACCCAACGTGTTCCTAAAATTTTCCCAATTTTATTTATTTCTCTATCTATGTCACTAGCACATTCTGCTAATTTCCTCTGATTTTTTGCTGATGTGCTATAAATGGAGTAAACTTTGTCCATACAAATTTGTAAATGGTTTGCAGCTCTTACTTTGTTAATTACATCACTCAGAGCTAACTCCAATCTGTGGTTAATACAATGCCAAATAATAAGGCCTTGGATAATTTTTAAGCAGTATTTCTGCGACTCCTGATTTTCTTTTCCCAACATAACACTTACACCGTCACTTGCGAATGCAACAAAATTTTCTTGTAGGTAGTTATCGTCAAAACCATGTTTGCTTAAACAATCCAGATTATTTTCTGCTACGGTCTTAGGTGTTTGGTCGGATAGTTTAAGGAGACCTAAGAATAAAATATGTAGACGGTCCTTTTTACTATCTTCACTTTTCAAATAAGTTATCAAAGTAGACTTACTGCCACGATGTCGATTCATATATCAGGACTGGTATTTTGCCTTATAATTCTAAAATTTGTTTTACGATAAGTTTTTTTAAATTTCATCAGAAACGTGACAAATTATTTCCTTTGCAATTCTTTTAGAATTTAGCCCCACGCCTATATCCAAGCCATTTAATTTTTGCGTCTCGAAAATATGTAAATGGTCGGTGCAAGGGCTGTTGTTTTTTTGCAATAAGTTGAGCCGTTCTAAAGACCGTTTATGTTGTCATAAACTACGATGCATTCATTTCGTTAAAAATATTTTATATTGACTCATTTTTGACCTCGGCAGCAATACTTTCAGCTGCTGTGTGACCAACAAATTTTTAATGTTCGAAGAATTTTTGAAGATGTATGTTGAGCGGTTTTACTTGTTCCATTAAATTTAACTAAGTATGAACGACTTTCTTTCGATATGCTCATGCGCTCTGAAATGAAGCGCATTAAGGACCTCATATTCTGTACTTTTAGCTGGTTTCAAAGCACCCTCGTCTTCATCTGTTGGAAAAAGTTCGCGAAACACCATAATGGTGAACACTTTGAACGGGAGATAACGAAGTATGTAGTACATGTTTCAGATGCCCACGCCATGCATGTGACTATTTCAGTTGTACACATGACGGCATGTCATCGTTATAATTAATTAAATTTATCTCGCTCCTAGACATCTTCAGAAACTTTATTTTTCACTCAAGACCAATACACTTCAACTTAAATCCATAGCAGTAGGAATGCTCTACCCTACGCAACAAGAGNTTATTTTTCACTCAAGACCAATACACTTCAACTTAAATCCATAGCAGTAGGAATGCTCTACCCTACGCAACAAGAGACTTTTTACAGCACGTTCAGATATACTGTATCTCCACCATGGTTCTAAATATCGGTACGAAAATTTAGTTGGCTATTGGCGAAATGTAGAGAAACTTGTATATCGACTTTATTCAAAAAGGGTAATTTGAAGATGGGGCCTTTCGTGCATTCATAATAATTTATGCTTAACTGATACGGTTATTAAAGGCATAAGCTTTTATTTTTACACTCGTGTTCATATCCGCCAGCCGCAGATCCTGTTCAGTGCTAACAATTAGCTGCTGGGCAAGCCAAGGCAGCTCAACCGAGCGCGCGATTTGCCAGTGGAACTATGGGAAATCCCGTCCCGGCGTGAATGGGCTAATGCACCGGAACAAAAAAATGCCCGCCTGGCTTCTGTTCCGACATGCGCGACCCCGATATTCGACACGTGCGACCTCCGTACGCAAGCTTGCTATGGCGTTAGCTTAGGACAACCATGCTCCTAACTAGAATCCCGGAGAAGCCATGAATATATTTATTTCGGGGTTTAGATGTTTTTAAGTGCCATATGAAAGCCTCTATGACGAGTCCATCGGTTTGAGGCCCGCTGTATAATGACACNTTATTTTTCACTCAAGACCAATACACTTCAACTTAAATCCATAGCAGTAGGAATGCTCTACCCTACGCAACAAGAGCCTTTTTACAGCACGTTCAGATATACTGTATCTCCACCATGGTTCTAAATATCGGTACGAAAATTTAGTTGGCTATTGGCGAAATGTAGAGAAACTTGTATATCGACTTTATTCAAAAGGTTCATTTGAAAATGGGGCCTTTCGTGCTTTCATAATAATTTTTGCTTAACTGATACGGTTATTAGAGGCATAAGCTTTTATTTTTACACTCGTGTTCATATCCGTCAGCCGCAGATCCTGTTCAGTGCTAACAATTAGCAGCTGGGGAAGCCATGGCAGCTCAACCGAGCGCGCGATTTGCCAGTGGAACTATGGGAAATCCCGTCCCGGGGTGAATAGGCTAATGCACCGGAACAAAAAATGCCCGCCTGGCTTCTGTTCCAACATGCGCGACCCCGATATTCGACACGTGCGACCTCCGTACGCAAGGTTGCTATGGCGTTAGCTTAGGACAACCATGTTCCTAACGAGAATCCCGGAGAAGCCATGAATATATTTATTTCGGGTTTTAGATGTTTTTAAGTGCCATATGAAAGCCTCTATGACGAGTCCATCGGTTTGAGGCCCGCTGTATAATGACACNTTTTAGATGTTTTTAAGTGCCATATGAAAGCCTCTATGACGAGTCCATCGGTTTGAGGCCCGCTGTATAATGACACGGGACACGGGCAACTTAAAACACACCATGTCCAATCTTTGATGGGGCGATTTTCGACAATCGTATCTTATTGGTGGTAAAGCACGTGGCGGAATTATACGGCAAAAAGGACATCAACTTTAAGAATGAGCAAATGAAAAGATAAATATGGAAAATAACGGCATCATGAATAGGTGAAATTCCGGGAAATTATCGTTTAGGTAGGTAAGTTTTCGTTTCAGGCATTCCACTACATCAAAATTCAATCGAAATGAACTTTGTGTCGGTGGTGTTGCGTAATTCATTCTCTTTCGTTCTCGCTGGTAGGAATTTGTTACGTTACCGCAACTGTGGAACAGCTACTCGGAGAGCAAAACGTGTTGCGCTTACGTTCCCGTTTTCTTACGCGTCCGTGTCATCATCCATCATTGCATTCAAATATCCTGTTCAAGTCGAGTGACTGGCACTTAGCTAATAGTTTTGCATTCAGTTTTGCAGCGCGGCAGACGTAAGCTGGCCCCATTATGGTGCATAGGACCTCATTTAACTGAGAACTCACGAGGAGAAATAAAACCCACTACTGACTGAAACATCTCATTGGTACATCACTGTTCATAAAAATTTGAACACCCCGAAGTGGTCGAGATACTTAAGTATTTGATTTTCTCATGTGTGCTTATCAGAGAAACATAATAATTTCGTTGTCTACTGCGTGCAGAATTAAGTTATAATTAATGTAGACACGCTTCCCTGATTAAAATCTGGCGTTTGAAAATTTAACTTAGTACCTATATTTATTTACGAGTGTATTTGAGTAGCAAGGTAACAATAATGCTCTTTCCTACGAACCTAGCATAAGGCTTGTACACATCACCAGCTTCTTCGGAAGATGAATAAAATAGAATTTGCCTTAAAATGAGTACTTTGTAACATTATCTAAGTCGTCATTTTAGCTGTTTTTCTAGAAAGCCCTCGCATTTTCGATATGACTTCAAATGCAGACGTTGTAGTGGTAAATGCATTGTCGTGGGTTGCTTTGAAATGACAATATTTTTCCGAGATAATTAACAGCCATGGGCAAACTTGACCCTATTGATGAGTTATTGACCTTGGTACACAGATGTTACCGACTTGTTCCTTTAGTGAGCTGACCTCTTTACGAAAAACAAAAGAAAATGCAGCATATATATTCAGTATATAGTAATCTACGAAGTTTGTGAAGTACATACAAAAAAAATTGCACTCTTACTCACAATGTTTAAATGCAAACTATTTTAATAAACTACATTTTAGTCACTCTCTAGTGGAGGGATTATGGGGACATTGGCACATCGGGACCTGGGACCGGAGCGACAGAGCTGTTCGTGCTCTGTCACTCAGGTCGGTGACCATATTGGATACATGTGACCTTGACATTTGGACTTGACCCCGATAACCTTTGACCTTGACCCCGATGAAATTTAACCTTGACCACGATGTCCCTTGACCTTGACACCGGTGAACTTCGACCTTAACCCTGGTAACCTTCGACCTTGACTCCGGTGGCCTTCGACCTTGACTCCGGTGGCCTTTGATCCATAAAATCTCCAAAAAATTAAAACAAAAAAATTTATATAAAAATATTAAGAAATTATTTTAAATTATTAAAAAAATTCAAATAATTAAAATTTACAGAGGTCCCCTACACCCCACTCCTCACATACTCATTCCACTATCTTGATAGGCGCAGTCCACCGTCTTGGTAGGCGTCACAGCTACCGTCAGACATTTTGGTCGGTGCAGTTTGAAATCTTGGTAGGTGCAGTCCGCCATCTTGGTAGGCAACACAGCCACCGTCCGCCATCGTAGTAGGTGCAGCCGTCCNAATCTTGGTAGGTGCAGTCCGCCATCTTGGTAGGCAACACAGCCACCGTCCGCCATCGTAGTAGGTGCAGCCGTCCGCCATCTTGGTCAGTGCAGTCCGCCATTTTGGTAGGCATCACAGCTACCATCCGCCAACTTAGTTTTTTCGTTTGTCATTTGTTTGTACATCACTGGAGTTTGTCTCACCTTCTTTCGACCACTATCATGGTTTTTTCGTTTGTCATTTGTTTTACATTGCTGGTGCTATCCCCAGCACTGCACCCAGCAGACGACTGACCTCCTCCACTCCCCACTTCCAATATATTTAATTGACCAATTGTCCCACCACTGATTCTGATTGGCTAATTGCCCACCCCCTTCCAATGTATTTAATAGCTCCGCCGATGTTTCTCATTGGCTAATTTCTAGGGTNCATTGGCTAATTGCCCACCCCCTTCCAATGTATTTAATAGCTCCGCCGATGTTTCTCATTGGCTAATTTCTAGGGTGTTTTCAGAAACCTTCGTTCGACCATTTAGTCGGTTCCCTTCCAACCCTGTTTATAATTGTCTAATTGCCCCACACCCATCACATCCTCCACCAATTATTCACATTCATTCGACTAATTAGTCAGCAAGCCTCCACCCCCACCCCTGATTCTCATTGGCTAATCACGTCACGTGAATATATCTTGAATTTGGCTATTGCTCGTGCATTTTTGGAAACCTTCATTCCGACCAGTTGACGGTCTACTTTAATCGCGTGTGCGGACTATTTTTTTACCGTTAAAAACTCTTTATAAGACGCACCCTGAGCCCTCTCGGGAAATCAGTCATATTTCTCGCTCTTAAAAATGTACGCGTGTTCTCCGAGCGGTCGTAAAATCCTTTCAGCCATTTCGGCATTTGGAAAGGTGCGCTCGCTTGGTGCCTTGGACAAACGGGACGAGTTACCGTACCTGCTGAAAGAATTTATTCTGTTTTACGCACCTTAAAAAATTTAGACCGTATTCAAGTATTTGCCGGCCTATTTGCAGCAGGACGAAGACATACGGGACTGTCTCCCATGCAAGGAGTGTTTCGAGGNTTCAAGTATTTGCCGGCCTATTTGCAGCAGGACGAAGACATACGGGACTGTCTCCCATGCAAGGAGTGTTTCGAGGTCTGCACCACCTCGGTTCCCGACACACCGCATCGCAGGGGTTGGTTCAAGGCCAACCGAGCAGCCCTCGCGACGCCTGCGCGCGTGGAAGACGACTTCCCCGTTGAAAACCCTCTCCGTAGAAGACGACGCCCACGTGCAAGTTATNGACGCCTGCGCGCGTGGAAGACGACTTCCCCGTTGAAAACCCTCTCCGTAGAAGACGACGCCCACGTGCAAGTTATCTACTCGCAAGCTGTACCCGTGGAAGATGCCAACTTTAAAAATTAATTTACCGGCAAGCACTACCCGGTGTGGAAACCAACCTATAACACAGGTACCCGATGTGCATCGACCTCAATAAAGTTATAAATGACTGTCTTAAAATTTTTTTGAAACTCTGTGTGTGCATGGGAACCTACATTTATATATGTATATAACATCAAAAATACATCTAGTGAAAAAAAAAAACGTTTTGCAACATCCAAGGTTTTTGCTCGTTGGACTCGTACACCATCAAGCAGATTGCCACCTCGTACAGTGACGAAGACGAGAAAATCAAAGTTTTCACTTTTTTTTTTACCGCCGTGTCCATGGCAGCACCTCGACTGCACCATGCAACAGACGTTCCGTCTACAGACGTACGAAACGCAGGGACTAAGGTGAGACGAGGGGAATATTCCGTACGAGGAAATTCCGGCAATGCTGGACTCTGCCATAGTTCCCTATTACCCTGTGTATGTGTTTGGAAGACGCCAAGAGTCGNCTGGCAATGCTGGACTCTGCCCTAGTTCCCTATTACCCTGTGTATGTGTTTGGAAGACGCCAAGAGTCGGTGATTCGCAATGTGTGCCCCATCGGAACGAACTTTGTATACCTTCACAAGCAATGCTGCTCACGCCGTTTCGACAGCTCGTCGAGACGTACGCCGCAAGACTTCACGAGTGCAAAAATCAAAGATATTGCTGTGCCCCGTGCAACGCCGAAACCCTATGCTTGTGGAGTTTTGATAACCCGTGATACATTAAAAAAAACGTCTTTGAGGAACCCCTTGTACATTTTTAAAATAATATTACTTGTGTAATGCCCTCCAAGACTCAGATAAGAAACACGTGTAAAAAAATATTCCTTGTATAATGCAGAATAATAATAATGTAATGTGTGTGCATAAATAAATGTGTTTAAAACAATATATAGATTTTTAATTTATCTCGAGTAATATCATGCACACGTTATTAAAAAAAACACTCNTAATATCATGCACACGTTATTAAAAAAAACACTCTTGGCAAAGAAAAATTATTTAGTATATCAGTTTTGTTATAATTTAAATAAAATAAAATATTTGGTATATCAGATTTGTTATAATTCAAAAAACAAAATATTCAATGAGACTCTAGCCGTCCCTAACATAACGTATATATATTTTACGTGTACGATCGTAATTATTTAAAAAATAAATTAAAGATTTGGAAAAAATCATTTGTAGTGTACGGATGTGTTATGCTGCTTTCTATATCTATAAAGTAATCGTGGCTCAAAAACCCCAAAAACANACATTTGTAGTGTACGGATGTGTTATGCTGCTTTCTATATCTATAAAGTAATCGTGGCTCAAAAACCCCAAAAACAGAGTTAAAACCACTTCGCTTCCCCTCACGGTATGCGATACGCAAAGTGAAGGATCCCATGCATTCCCCCTAACCCAGGCATAGACGCTCATCATTAAAAAAAATTTCCTCCCATGTTTAAAATCAATACATTAGGAAATTTAGGCAGCGGGGGAAAAAAAAAAACCCATATGGTTACTCTACGTACGGCGATTTTTCAAGGACCTATTGTCAGCATATAAAACTCTTTATAAGGATAAATAATGGACATATAGTAAGTTTTGTAGGGAAAAATTATATACCGTGAGGAGACGCTAGCGTAAAGGTACACCCCCCACAAGTACAAAATCATAAAAAACAGTTACTTTCAGCAAACAGATATCTGTATTTTCATACATTCATGTGCGCTCGCATTAAGAGACATATTTGATCTGCGGTAAAACATCACCACCCTTTTCCTCAGAGTCCCTCCATACTGTACGTGAATTTAGCCAAATGAAAAGTGATATGCGAACATGTATATGTGTGCGGCCTCTATTCCAGCTTTATGAATTACGAGAACTAAAACATAGTTTTATTCCCGAGATGCTAGTCCACCATGCAGATTTGTACCACAATATGAATTCCACCAAAGACACGAACTTACAGCTCTCATTCGCGACCCTTCAACCTCGTCGAGACATTTAAGGAAAGACTTCACAAGTGCGAAAAAAAATTAGAGCATATTGCAGCCAGTGCATTATGGAAGCCATGAAATTTTAGAGTTATGTTAATACCTTTCGAATGTAGAAAATTAATTCTATGTAAACATGTTAAGTAAATAAATGCTGATTCGAACCCCTCCTTTATTTATTTTTCGTATAAGAAATCAAATGTAAAATATTAATTCTGGTGAAACCAAAGACACTTTGTGATTTTGTGAAACTAAGCAAACCAAGCTTAACTAAGTCTAGAAAATTACCCCAAAGAAAAACGAACCGAATTCGTGAGCACTAAATTGTAATAATATTTTGCATAAGAACGTTTTCTTACTAGGCACTACAAACACACGTGTCTTCTCACTATTTTTATTCATATTTATAATAAATGAAATACTATTATTTATAAATAAAATACAGGTAAAACTTTAATTTAACGAAAATAAAATATTTTCATTCTAACAAAGGTATAAAACGCGTGTGAAATAAATCATATTAGGGAAAAAACATAATACGCTATACACGGGTGATTTTTCAAAGGATCTATTCAATAATTATGAAGAAACCGCGAACAGACTATATTCATTGTTTTATACAGAGAGTAGGAATTTGCATTTTAGTAACTCATTTACATTTCTATCAATTACGTGGCTTCGTATGGGTGGTGCACGAATAAAGTGATGGGGCTCAGATTGCAGTGTTTATTTAACATGTGGCAGCAGGATACGACACGAGAAGAAAAGTAGATCCTAAGGCCGGCGTTCAAAAACACAACTCCGAGAGTAGAGTAAAATAACAGAGAGTAACAGCTGAGGAGAGCACGAGTAAACGTGATTTTGGAACGAGCATGATGTAAATAGCATGCTGTGTTTACAAATATGTACTGATTTAGCAAACAATGTAAATTCCTAAAGATATTTATCACTCCCCCAAATTCTTTATAAAAAAAAACCAATATATGCATATTTATATTGTTACAAGAACGCCTGTGGAGCGTATCTGAGTTAGTGAGGGATAGAGGTTTTAAAAAAAATAAAATAACTAAATCTGACCTTACTTTATTTACACATATACACTGAAGAGCCAAAAAAACTGGTACATCTGCCTAATATCGTGTAGGGCCCCCACGAGCACGCATAAGTTCCGCAAGACGACGTGGCATGGACTCGACTAATGTCTGAAGGTATGCAGGAGGTGGCATGAACTCGACTAATGTCTGAAGGTATGCAGGAGGCAATTCACACCATGAATCCTGCAGGGCAGTCCACAAATCTATAGGAGTGCGAGGCGGTGGAGATCTCTTCTGAACAGCACGTTGCAAGGCATCCCATATATGCTCAATAATGTTCATGTCTGGTGATTTAGGTGGCCAATGGAAGTGTCTAAAGTCAGAAGAGTGTTCCTGGAGCCACTCGGTAGCAACTCTCGACGTGTGGAGTGTCGCATTGTCCTGCTGGATTTGTCCACGTCCGTCGGAATGCACAATGGACATGAATGGGTGCAGGTGATCAAACAGGATGCTTACGTACCTGTCACCTGTCAGAGTCGTATTTAGACGTATCAGGAGTCCCATTTCACGCCAAACGCACACGNGTATCAGGAGTCCCATTTCACGCCAAACGCACACGCCCCATACCATGACAGAGCCTCCACCAGTTTGAACAGTCCCCTGTTGGCATGTAGGGTCCATGGATTCATGAGGATGTCTCCATGCCTGTACACGTCCATCCGCCAGATACAATTGGAAATGAGATTCGTCAGACCAGGCAACGTGTTTCCAGTCATCAACAGTCCAATGGCGGTGTTGGCGGGCCCAGGAGAGACGTAAAGCTTAGTGTCGTTCAGTAAACAACGGTACACGAGTGGGTCTTCGGCTCCGAAAGTCCATATCAATGATGGTCCGTTGAATAATTCGCTCGCTGGCACTTGTTGATGCCCCAGCATTGAAATCTGCGCCAATTTGAGAAAGGGTTGCACGTCTGTCACGTTTAATGATTCTCGTCGGTCATCGTTTGTCCCGTTCGTTCACGATCTTTTTCCGGCCACAGCGATGTCGAAGATTTGATGTTTTACCGGATTCCCGATATTCACGGTACACTCGTGAAATGGTCGTACGCGGAAATACAAATTTGATCGCTACCTCGGAGATGCTATGTCCCATCTCTCGTGCACCGACTATAACACCACGTTCAAACTCACTTAAATCTTGATAACCTGCTATTGTAGCAGCAGTAACCGATCTAGCAACTTTGCCAGACGCTTGTTGTCTTATATAGGCGCTGCCGACCGTATCGCATTACTCTGATTGGTTCCATAACTCTGTTATTTGCATACGCACGCCTATACTAGTTATCTTTGGCTCTTCAGTGTACTATTTACAGCATTAAATTATATGTCCCCACTATTACTCTTTTTATTTCACAGTGAGCGCAATATTTAATGTCTTTTTCAACTCAAATTAACGTCTTTCTTTATGTGTCTCTTTGCTTATTGTCAATTAACTCATAGTCATTATTATCACACGTTCACTACATCTGTATATGTGTTGCCATAATTTGTAATGCCTTTCACTCACGCTGTAACGGTTTCTGCCGACACATGCAAATAGGTGTCCGTCTTTGTTTCCTCAGGAAGATGTTCGTTTTTCAAGGAGTAGAGAGAGACCCCCGTTAGTGTGTCATCAAAGGTATCATAAGTTTGTGTTTGCACAATCACATTTTTCGTCTGTACACAAAATATATTTTCCCCTTTTCGTACAGTACAAAAATATCAATTCTTCCTAATATGGGATTACAAAATCTACTTAAAAGTTTACTAAAATCCCATGACATTTAGTTTCCCCTCAGAATCTTTTCAATTTATATATTAATTTATACAAAATTATTAACATGTAAAATATTTTTTATAATTTTCAGAGCACCTCATCCCTCCCTCTCTTAATTTTTATTTTTTTTTAAATCACGGAACAGCAGTTTCTTCCTTAATAAAGTCCCTGACTGTCTCCTCGAGCAGGGGAAATCGCAAGACGTATATACAAATTTTACGTCGTCTTCTGGAACATTTTTCGACGATCCCGGAACGGAAACGCGTCCCGGTGACGTCATGGCTGGCCGGCGTCACGTTGTATAGGTGTCGTGCAGGGGAGGGAAGGGGCAGCAGGCGAGGCTTCGAAGCGGCTCACTAGCGTGCCACGTGCCATTTGCCTCCCAGCAGTCATGCTGGCCACAGCAGCGAGATGGTCAGTGAACGGGTTCCATTGCACTAAAGGTAAGCAGTTACTCAAGGCGAGGTGAATCTAGGCGTAGTTTTGACGTGCGTAGACCGCCATATTCCTCCTCCTCCCCTGAACACGACCACGTCGGTGTTGCTCACGCGTCGTCCAGAAAACCCCGAGGCGTCGACTGGCCAGACCGTTACTCCAGGCTTTTTTTTTACATGGAACACGGGTCTCGATGATAGCAGCAGTCAGCAATAAAACAGACATACACTAGGGATTTAAAACGACGACTCGTAGAACGTAACTTTAATCATTTTCAACTCTTACAAGATACGGACTGCTTTTGAAAACTTTCTGTACACAAAAATGCCCATAATATTACTACATTCAAAATCGATAAGCGCATCCTAATACATGTGCACTATAGATGGGTATTTTGACTTTTCGTCATACTTTCCGTACATTTACATATGTACTAATTCAACCGAACACTTGAGTATAAATAATTAAATATCATTAATACTCTTTAAAATATCATTAAATATCACTCTTTATACTAGAAATACACCAGTTCTTAAGAACACAACTTTCTGAATATCTTTTGGATGATACAACTTGCTTTCACGTCCAAATTATCAAGGCAGCTTACGGGATTTTTAGGGGAAGGGTTAACTCCTTTACACTGCATTTGTGGATACATAATATTTTTTTACACTAGGAAATATGGGATTACAAAATCTATTCAAAAGTTAATAACATCCCATGACTTAGTTTTCCCGTAGACTTTTCAATTTATATATATCTTATATATACAAAATGATTAATGTATAAAGGCTACATATCTTTTATAATTTTCAGAGAAAACCCCGCCCCCATTTTCTTTTTAATCAAGGAACAGCAGTTCCTTCCCCAATAAAGTCCCTGGTCTGTCTCCCCTAGCAGGGGAAAAAAACAAGCCTTATATAAACATTTTCCATCGTCTTCTGGAACATTTTCCAACTATCCTGGAACGAAACCCCTCCCCCCTGGTGACATCATGGCTGACTGGCGTCACGTTGTCATGATGACGCGCGGGGTGGGGGAGGCTCAGTAGGCGAAGCTTCTAAGCGGCACACTAGCACTCCACACACCATTTGCCATCCAGCAATTATGCCGACGAGAGCAGCGAGGTGTTAAGTGGAACGGGTCCCGTCGCACCAAAGATAAGCTATGTCCACGGCCCTCATGTAGAAGCAGTATAACCCAAGGCGAGGTGAACTTAGGCATAGTTTTTATGTGCGTAGACTGTCACAATGCAACCAGTCCAATAGTCCAGCCTGCAGTCGTACTCTTTACTGCTCTAATGTTAGCAGTCGCCAATTTTTCCTCACACTGGTTACTTCTCTCGCCGCGCGTTTTCTTCTCGCTAGTCGTCTATCGCTGAAACTCATCCATCCAACAACTGCCGGCTTGGAAGCCGACGTGCTTTTTACAGCCGCTGGCCTTGACTTGGAACAGTCGCTGCACTCAGAGTACAGTTGAGAGAAACTAGGTCAGCAATCCAGAGCATTATTCAGATGTCTATACGACATCCGATACCCAAGGTCGGGAGCGGCACACTCCCTGATTGGCATAACAGGCATGCTTTGTAAACATTCATTTGCGAAAAGCCACTGCATCTCCGGTTGCAAATGATAGCGCGCACATCAATAAATCATCCATGCCTCGCACGTTCAATGAGCGGAGCGACCACCTGCAACATTGCCTCTCCTCATGTCTGTTCGTCCCGAACAGACTATGCTACATCTGGTCCTTCGTAGAGTGCCAGTCAGTCGACGTGGACAGCTTCGCCAACTGCAAACGTGTGTGTTTTCCATCATTACTTTCCAGTTTCTGTAAAGTACACCATTATTTAGTACGAGGGGATTTCATTGTACCCGGTATGCTTTGACTGCTGCACTCAGACTAGATATCTCTTCCCATTTTGGCTTGGCGATCGTGGCGAACCCAGGTACAAATCGATGGATATAGTCACATAATCCCAGAAAACTTCGTACATCAGTTTTGTCAGTTGGTGTCGGCATATTTCTTATTGTTTGATCTTCTCGGGGTCTGTTCCTATCCCATGGGCTGACATCACAAGAAATTTATTTTCTTTTGTAACACTTCTTAGGAACTAGTTTAAAGTTGACTGCGGCCAATTTCTGGAATACAGAGTCTA
>NQII01002839.1:89587-177311 GCA_002778355.1 Clitarchus hookeri | reverse complement strand
AATGTAATGTAGGTAAACCTGACGGATATCTAAAGGCAGGACGTTTTCCGTGAGGCGTTTGAAGTTGGCAGGGGCATTACATAGCCCAAAAGGCATAACTTTGAACTACCGGGTTCCTTTCCCTTGGATGCAAAATGCTATTATCTCTTGATCCTCTGGGGCAACCTCGCACTGCCAGTTCTTACTCTTCACGTCCAAAGTAGAAAACCATTGCGAACCTTGGAAGTGTCTGTGACCTGCTTGCAAACACCTATTATGGCTCCCTCCTCAAGGAGAACGTTACTATCGGACAAATTTATCACTCTAACTGGGAAACTGTCAGAATTAGAAGAGACCAAAGTCCTTGCTACGACTTTACAAGGCAGGATGCTAACCCTCCCCACTGGCTCAATTAGACCCAAAATGCCTGATAAAATTCCCTTGACATCTGCCTGGAATGACAATTTCATTAGAAGCGGGCAGCACAGTGGGTTGACGTATACTAATGGCGTACTAGGCAACTAATCGGGAACGAAAAATCATGCTATGCTGACGCCACCAAGTCGGTACTGCCTACCCTTAGCACATCAGGTCGAGTACCGAAACAGCACCCCAGCCTACATAGTACATCAAACCCCAAAATACATTCATCCTCTATTGCTGCTATATAAATATCGTGCTCTATGCTAAGGTCACCAAATTTCAAGATCGCCTTCCTCTTACTTCTAACAGGTGTGGTCTCACCTGTTACTGTAGTCAAATAGCACAGTTTCGTACTATCGTCGGGCGATCACTGGGGGGAAGGTCTGATGATGTCTGGTCTTACTACTGTTATGGTCGCCCCAGTGTCGGCGACCATCTGGCAAGGAACATCATTAAGGCTCCCCTCCACTAGTACTGCATCCCAATCCTGTTTCACCGACTGTATATGTAAGAACATTGGGGCTTTCCCTCCAGGAGTCACCGACATTCACCTCCCAAGATCGGCGTTTAAGTTTTCCGAATGAGCTGAATTCTCACATGCCTCTCGCTTCCTCTTTTCTCGCTGCTTCTGTTGTAATTGTGGTTTTGGGCAGGTTTTGCTCTCAGGTGCCCCGGCTGTCCACGTGACCAACACTCATACCGTTTGGGTGGGGAGTGGCGAGGCTCTGTAGCACGGACCTTGGAAGCGATGTCCCTTATGGCCATCTGCATCTCCTTGAGTGTCTTTGTTATTTTGTATTCGTCGTGCTTTTTACAGCCACTGGCCTTCACTTGGAAGAGTCGCTGAATTCAGAGTATAGTTGAGAGAAACGAGGTCAGCAGTCCACATAATTCCTCAGATGTCCCAAAGACATCAGATACCCTAGGTCGGGAGCGGCACGTGCTCTGCTAGGCATAACAGGCACGCTTTGTAAACATTACTTTTCGAAAAACCGCCGCGTCTCTGGTTGCAACTGATGCGCGCGTGCATCAATAAATAATTCGTGCCTTGCATGTTCAAAGAGCGGCCATCTGTAACAATATACATAAACAGTTTTACTTACCAAATCTTAAACATAAGCATAAGGTCTAAAAATGCAACCTTTTCCCAAGTTAACTTTCAAATATAAATACGAATTTTATTACTCGTAATTTGTAATTTTCTTGTGTAGGTATGTAACCAGAATGTCCACATTTTCTTTCAGCTTGTTACATTTTCCCTAAACTTTCCACTTTTTAATTTTACCCATCGTTACCCGCTGAAATTGTGTTGTTAATGTTTTACTCTTGCAAGAGGCTCAGAGTTATTAATCTGCAGTTTTGGGACAAGGGTGAGTAAAACATTTACTCATGGTGTTTTTGGACAGCCAATGAGAAAAGCTTATCCGCAGAGTAACGTCCTGGAACGTAGCCAAGCAGATCTTTCGTAAGTGATCAATAAACCTGGAAAAGTCTAGTATATAAAAACTAACGTCTCAGCGATCACCGTCACCTAAAGTTTTTGTGACTGTTGTACCGCAGATGACGCGCTGCCGGAGCTGTCGGTAGCTTATCTGGAAAACTGGGATTGGCCGGCTAACGGAGCGTGCCGACCAACCATGGCCTGCACAGAGCTGACACGGTGTCGCCTGGTGAACCACCTGATGCAGCGCTCGTGCCTCAACACCGACAGGTACAGTTCACTGGACACTGACGCATTCTCAAGGCGACGTTTAAAGTTTATCTTAAAAAAAAAAGCTCAGTTGTTTCAAATGTGACTAGGCACTTTTTAAAAAAAAATCAACTATTAAAATAATGTATTGCCCACAAATGCAAATGCAGGTTTACCCTAAAACTTCAGATATAGTCTATTTGCGGTTTCTTCACACTTTTTTAATCAAACCTTTGAAAAATCGCTCCTTGTATGACGTGTTTGTGGCTTTCCTTTATATGTCGTGTATCACAAGCGTTTTATACAGTTGTTAAAATAAAAATACCTTATGTTTATCAGATTGAATTTCTACTTATTATTTATCTATAAATTTAAAAATTTGATTTATTATCAATATGAATAAAAACAGAGATAATTTAGGTGTGTTGCCAATGCCTTGTAAGAAATAGTTCTTAAGCAAAATATTATTACACTGAGTGCGCACGTATACGGCGCACTGTCCCTTTGGTGTAATTTTCCAGACTCTGTTAAGCTTTGTTTGTATGATGCGGAGGAATATCGTGTAAGTTGAAATTTTGGAGGACATCAGAAAAGTTGGGAGTAACCGTGGATGGATTATACAAACTTTGAGTGTTTATTTTTTATGGAAAATGAGGTGGAAAATATTATACGGCATAACAAAATAATCAAGGGAGAGACTTGCCCTTGAAACTTGAAATTAAAAGTAGTCGAATTTTTACAAAATGCCACAAACTAAATGAGATGTATTGTTGCCAAATTCTTTATATCTGCCTTAAGGAACATTTTCAACAATTGTCTGACATCTGAACACGATGAAATAAAAAAATAAAAAAAATTACGTATTAATAAAACAGTGAAATGATATTTGTTCTCTTTTATTCATCACCAGAGATGTGACGGATCAATTTTATATTACAATAAAAACTGTTATAACTAAAGCCATGCTTAGCTTAGTATTATAAGAAGATGAGACGAGTTAACTGAATTCTGTTTTCTAGATCCTAGTTGGGCGAAAAAACTGTTTATCTTAGTTCTTTCACTTCTGTTCGTTTGCTGACTCATGTTTTTATGCTACAATGTTAATTTGTGACATTTCACGTCGCTTTTGCCTTAGTGCAAAAAATAATATTCTCGTTTGCAAAGTGTGCGTTTACCTGTACGGTAATTGCGGAAGTGGTAATTTGTGTGACGGTTTAAGCTGACACATGCAAATAGGACTTCGTCTCTATTTCCTCAGGAAGAGAGAGAGAGCCGTTAGTGTGGCATCAAAGGGCATCATAAAACTTACTTTAGGTTTGCACAGAAAAATGGTTACAAAACTCTGATATATTTTTCCTTTTTGAAATACAAACTGCCAATTCCTAATATGGGATTACAAAATCTATTAAAACTTTTTAAATAAAATCCCAATGACTTTGAATTCCTTACAAAGGCTTGTTATTTATTTTATAAAAAATAACTAAAAATACTAATTACATATCTTTTCATTATTATGCAACCCCCCCCTCCCACCTATTTAAAACATTGGAAAAACAGTTTCTTCCCTAATAAAGTCCCTGGTCTGTCTCTCCGAGCAGGGGAGAACACAAGGCTATTATACAATTTTATCGTCGTCTTCTAGAACATTTTCCGAGTTCACGTAGCGGGAAAGTACCCTGGTGGCGTCGTGGCTGATCGGCGTAACGTTGTCATGGAGGCGCTCAGGTCGGGAAGGGGAAGCAGGCGAAGCTTCGAAACAGCACACTAGCATGCCACACGCCATTTGCCGTTCAGCAATCATGCAGGCAGCAGCAGCAGCAGCGAGGTGGTCTGTCAAGTGGGTCCCATAGCACCAAATGTAAGCCACTGTCCACGACCCACACATAGAAACAGCAATCCAAGACGAGGCGAACTTAGGCGAATTCTTGACGTGCGTAGGCCGTCACATCCCTCTTCCCCTGATACACGACCATGTATGTATTGCTCACGCGTCCAGAAAATCCCGAGGCGTCGGCTGGCCAGACCGTTATGCCAGACTTCTTTTCACGTGTAACACGGGTCTCGATGATAGCAACAGGCAGCAATAAAGCAGACATACTCCAGGGACTTGAAACCACTCCTCTTAGAATGTAAATTCATAAAATTTTAACTTTTAGAAGGCAGGACTGCTTTTAAAAACACATTTATACACACACAAAAAACCACATAAAATACTAAAATTAAAATCTATATGTGTATTCTATGTATCGGTATTTTAACTTTTTGCTTTACTTCTCCGTACGTTCCCATATGTACATAATTTGATTTACTCCATCAACACTGAGTATGCACCATTAAATATCATCAATACTCTTCAAATAAATATTATTAACACCATTCTAAATACTGGGAATATACTATTTCTTTAAAATACTAATTTCAAAATATCTTTTGGATGATACAATTTTCAAATTCAAAATATCAAGACAGCTGACTGGATTTTTATGGGAAGAGGTGGCCCCTTTACACTATATTTGTGGATACATTATGCTTTTTACAATAGGAAATATGAAGTTTTTCTGATTTTTTAGGAGAATGTGTATTAATAATCAATACTGTCATGGGCGAAAGGAATCTAACTATTAGGTAGAGGCTGCTCCATTTTATGGTTAGTTTTGCACTAAAAAAATTCGATTTTTGATCTGAGGTGATGAGCTTCATCTAAAATTAAATCAGCTGGTTTAAAGTTTGTCTTTATATGAAATGTTACTCTTTGTTCCCTTTTTTGGTGATACGTAATTAAGTTACGTGTCACATATGCACACATTTCTTTAAATTTTTTATTACTCACATTCTAGAAACAAATGCTATGGAGTGACCACACATTTTTATTAGCGGGCGCATCAATCGTCTCCCCAAAAAATACATCGGATGGAGCATATTTATAAGCACTATATAGTATACTAGCCGTGCCCGTGGCTCCAATTGCGTGGACTACAAAATTATTGTTTAGGTTTTTTTTTTTAATAAAGTTGAATTTTAGTTGGTGTTAACCTTCTATACTCTACACATTTTATAAAACTCAACGTCTCTGTGAACTAAATGGTAAACGCACTTAATAGCATTTCTCTGTTATAGATATATATATGCTACTGCGGAGTTTTTTTTAGGTATTTCAATTCTACGCAATTCTTTACTACACTAAATTGTTCTTTCTTTAACGGTTTAGACAGCGCATTGCAAGAGCGCACGCTGGTGGCAAATTTTTTTCCGACTTGATTCACTATTATCGTTTGTAATTGTTTTGAGATATTTCCTGGCGATAAAAAGTAGCCAATATCACCTTTCAGCCCTCCAACTATTTCTGTGCAAAAAATTACGTCGATCTGTTGCTCGGTTGCGACGTTGCATTGTGATTCCATTTGTGTACTTTTTCATTTTCCAATAAGAATTTCCCCGAGGGAATGAGATATTTCCTCGGGATAAAAAGTAGCATATGTCACTCCCCGGCCCTCCAACTATCTTTGTACAAAAATCACGTCGATTCGCTGCTCCGTTGTGACGTGAAAGGACAAACAAACAAACACACATACACACACTTTCGAATTTATGTATTAGTTAGGATTATTAAAACACAGATTAAGCAAATATAACATGTCATCCCAGTGTCGTTGCGTATCAGATTGAAAACTACGTAAGGCAATATTAATGTTTCGATTCACCCGATCTACTAAATTTGCCTGAGTGTGGTACGAAGCAGTCTGCACCATCTTTACCTCCACATAAAATTTAAATTTCTGAATGCCTGAGAAAGAAAATACGTAGCATTGTTGGTCACTACAAACACGGGTAAGCCAAAAATACTGTATAACCTCTGCATAACTTTCTTACAAATTTATCCTGCATTATGGTACGTAGAGGAAAAAAATAAACAAAATTTGCTGAAACTGCCTATGACGAAAAGGACATATACATATCCAGAGGTACTGTAGGGCAACGGGCCTATCACGTCCAAATAAATGCGCTCCCAAGGATACAATGCCACCATACCGGCATATTGCTCTTCTGGTTTTAGATTTTCCGGCTTTGCATGCTAGAACGCATCGCAACACTTGACCCAATTTTCCAGATCTTTGCGAACGCCTGACCAATTAAAATTTATAACACACGGGTTATTGTTTAATCTCTACCTACATGTCCCTCGTAAAAGGATTCATGATAATATTTGAAAACCATCGCTCTTAATTTTTCAGGTACAAAAACTCTGAATTCGCCTCTATTTGTCCATAGTCCTAGAAATCCTCTGTAAACTGCGAAACAAGAATTTCTGTCTTTGATTTCAGACAATATCTGTTTACATTCCGTGTCAGAATTTTGGTGTTCTTTGATCTCAGTAAAAGCACTGGGAAACATTTGCAACCCGTTTAATTCCAAAAAATTTGTACCAGCGGAAACTGAATAGGACAACTAATTAGCCAGAGGTGCCCCATTTTCCACTGCCTCAAACTCGTCTTCGCAATACATGCGTGACAACACATCCGCTACAGAATTATCGATCTCCTTTATGTGCTGCACGGTAAATTTAAAGCAAGCGAGGCGCATTAACCGCCGTGCCAATCTACCAGCTGGCTTTTGTGAGTTTAAAATCCAGCTAAGAGCCTGGTTATCCGTAAATAAAGTAAACTGAGCATGATTTAAATAATCTGAAAACTTTTCCGTTGCCCATATACAACTCAAACATTCTTTTTCATAAATAGTAAATTTCCGTTCTGCCTGAGTTAATTATTTACTGGCGTTATGCTATCGGTACAAAATGACCTTCATTCTTTTGATTCAAGCACGCACCGACGGCCACGGAACTTGCATCAGAGTAGAAAAAAACTTCTTCAGAAAAATGGGGCAAATGCAAGACAGGAGGATTAGCTAACATTACTTTCAATTTATGAAAAGCGTTTTCTTGTTTCACATTCCACACAAACAGGTACATTTTTTCTTTTCAACTGGTTCAATGATTCATAGGAACAGAAAAATTTGGAATAAATGTACTATAAAAAGTAACCATTCCTAATAATAGTTTTACACTCCTTAAAATTATTGGTAGTTGAAAATTAACTGCAGATTTAGTTTTCTCAGGATAAATGCCTAAATTACCCTCCGAAATAATGAACCCTTGATATCGCACATGTTGTAGTGCCCAAATAATTTTTTCTGGGTTCTAACACTGTCCGTAAATGTTTAAGGTGTTCCTCCAACGTGTTACTGTACACGCACACATCATCAATGAACGTAAAGACTAAATCATACAGATACCATCCTAACACGTGATTTAACACTCGGGGACACACACTGGGGCCATGAATGTTTGCCTCCATGGGCAGACGCGTCTACTGGTACACCCCCCCCCCCAAGGGGTACAAAACGCTAATGGCGCTCTGCTTTCCGGATATAACTCGCACTGTAAAAAAAGCAGAATTCAAATACAATATGGTGAAATATTTAGCTCTTTACAAGTGTTGGAAAACAGAATCAACGTAAATCTTCTTATTTGCCTTCTAGCAATCACATATTAACCGATATTGACGTGGTGTTTTTTTCGGTAAAAAAATACGGGATTACATACGAACTAGTGGATACCTCCACAATTTCCTGTTCCTCTAAATCATTGATTAACTTCTATATTTGCATTTTTGGCGCAAACACACGGTATGACACGTGCACTACAGGCTCGCTATCTTTTAATTTCAAAACAACAGCAACCTCTTTACAATGCCATAATTTTGATGTAACCCCATCACTATATTCTGATTTTAACTGGTCCAATGTCTTTACTATCTCTCCCGAACCTTGTAAAAACTGAATATTTTGACATATGGAAGGTTAATTTGCAAAACAAAAACGAACTCAGGAGTAAAATTAAATTTCAACACTTCTTACTACGCCAATACATGCGTGGGTGCTGCCCAAAAAATCAATACCCAATATCACACCATGTGATAAATAAAAAAATAAAAAAACATGAAAAAGCATTTCCCATGAAAATGGTTCAATTTTAATTTTTACCACTGCCACAACATTTGATTTGATCAATCCTCCGTCTGCTAAGGAAAATACGACATACTCTCGCCTTTTTATTTGTATGGTACCAACCGGCGCGTCACGTATAATTTTATTACAAGTTTCATGTTTTATGAGAGACGCAGAGGCCCCCGGCTCTACCAAGGCGGACACTTTTAAATTTCAAATTATTAATGGAACACACAGCAAGCCATTTCTATTAAACAAATTGGTGTTTGAAACTGAACCCAAATCCGGCAGGTTTTTCTTGCAACGGACATTTAAATTGACGGTGACCAGGATTACCAGATCGGTAACAAATCACCATTTTCACTAGTTTTCGATCACAGGACATTTCTTTTACGTCTGACTGTTTCCCGTTTCCTTGCGGAACTACTTTCCCGTCATGTTCTGCCTTTTAATAAAAACTGTTTTCCGTTGTGTGATTTACCCGAAAACAAATTTGATATTTCCGTTTCGGCTTGACATATATGAAATTTCCTTCGCCTTTTTGGGTCTTATAAAAACATTTCTCCGTTGGATGATTTGACCGAAAAAATTACACTGCCTTTTACATGTTGTGTTATTATTCAGCTTTTGCTTATAGTAACCAATGGTTAGTTCTATCTGAATTACCAATGCTAACAACTTTTGCAACGTTTGTCGCTTTGTGGCAAAGTTAAAGAACTTACTGTTGGCAGGCAACAAATTAAAAAAATAATTTCTGCCAAATTTGCTTCCGCACATGGCAAACCCAAAACTTCTACCAGTCTTATCATCTCATTTACAAAAGGTTGCATTGATTCTCCAGGACGCTGAAATCTTTCTAAAATTTTCATGTGCTGGTGTAAAATGGCTACTGGAGTACTTATTTGCCGCAAAACAGCCTGACAAAATTCGCAAAACGACATACGCTCATTGATAGCTTGCCCTACCACACTCTGCAAGGATTCGGTTACTTTAAACATTAATGCAGCATATAATACTGCTATTTAACAGATATTAAGTGAAACTACTGTAGCAATTTGAACGAGCAGTTTAACTACTGTGCCCAAATTCAAACTGCGCACTACCTCGAAACCATCGATCAAACTATTAGGCAGATATTAAAAAATGGTGACTGAAGCGTACTCACCCTCAGGTTGACCAGCAACCCCTCATTTTCTCACCAGCTCACGCATCAGGTGGCACAAGACTTCGATTCCGTCCTCTGGTTTGTAGGTAACAGTTGCATCGTGGTAGGCCGTCACAGTTGCTGACAGTTTGTTTATCAGCATTCAGTTTATTTTCGAATAATTCTGAGAAGCGGGATATATGATGTCCCGTCCAATGTCCATATGGGATAATTCTTTCAGCCCCAGGATGCAGTAGTACTAACCAACTTCCGGTAAAGCCAAATTTGATCACCAATCTCAATTTTGATCTTCTTATGAGGAAAGAGGACAGGTGTAGAGTACATACTAATTACAGCATTCTGATTAGCAACACCTTCATGTACGGGAATAGTCTTCCAACAAATTATGTCACGCGGTTCCACTTCAGACAAATCCTTTTATGTCGGATCTTTTGCATTATGTGCCTTACGAAAGAAACAAAATTCCAAAAGTCCACTACCGGCTTTAGCAGTCATACCTTAAAGACCAAAGCGATACAAAAACGAAAGATGAATATATTTCTCTTCTACACTCAACACTTTAACACACCATGAATCATATTCTTTATCAAGATCAACATTATGGGTCAAAATATTACAATAAAACTTCCTAGGATAATACCCAGAAACACTATATTGCCTTCGAAGCATTTTGTGATATGTCGTTTCTCTAATGACACGGAGTAAAGGGAATTCCCAAACGCTTCTACTGAACTTCTGTAACAATATAATATTAATAATTGCAAAAGAATAATGATTACAAACAGCTAAAATTAACATTACCAACATTAAATTACAAATTTCAAACAAAAATGCTACTTAGAACACTATTGCATTAAAGAAACGGGCAGCGTGAACCGTGTCCCATAAGCTGGTGGCCGGCTTCGGCAATATTAGTATGCCAGGCCACGGCGTCCATTAAACTTTAAGGTCATGTCACCCACCTCGTAACTTCAAACATTCATAACTATTAAACTATTAGACCGATTTACAAAATTCGAACACCATTACGTTACAAATCCAACCCTAGTGATATGAGACAAGAAATTCGTGAAGTGTCAGCCTGATTCTATATATGCCATCTCTGAACATTTTGCGGGTTATAACTATCGCTAAACATCTATGGCTAACACATTTTTATAATAATTGGTTATTAACATGACACCACATAATTTATAAATTAAGGAAGATGTCATAAATCTATACATTTGGTATTACTATTGCGCATAATATGACTTGATTAATGTTATTTAAATTTCGTGGTTCCAAAAAGGTGTTGGAAGGCAAACAATTTAATTAATTTATATTTGTNCTTGATTAATGTTATTTAAATTTCGTGGTTCCAAAAAGGTGTTGGAAGGCAAACAATTTAATTAATTTATATTTGTGTTGTAAATCATTCAATTTATATGTACTTTATGTTATTTATTTAAAATAAAAATTAACTGATTTTCGTAATTTTAANGTTGTAAATCATTCAATTTATATGTACTTTATGTTATTTATTTAAAATAAAAATTAACTGATTTTCGTAATTTTAAATTATTACGTATAAATCACCATTTACGTGTTTTGGAAAACACAAAAAAAAAACAATAATTTTCAAAAATTTAACAAGAAATTGAAGTATTTTAAGTTGTGTTTAGGTAAATGAAATTTTACGAAAATTCGGGGACATTCACAGATCAACTATTTACGAAAATATCTCTATATTTAAAAGTAAAAAAAAAAACAATGTAAAATCTTTTTGTACGATTTTGTAGACATCCTGAATTATCGATAGCAGTCGGGAATGTTTTCCAGGGATAGTTTCTCCATCTCTGTGAGATTTTCATTTTTGTGAGTTCAAAAAACGTCAAAACGCAATTTGTGATTTTGACATGTGATGACGGGAAAGTTATAGAACATTTTTGTTCTATATGTTGATGGAACTACACATTAAGGACAAATACGAAATATTTTGTTTGCCTTCCTGCGCCGTTAATAACACCCAGGAAGTATNATGGAACTACACATTAAGGACAAATACGAAATATTTTGTTTGCCTTCCTGCGCCGTTAATAACACCCAGGAAGTATATTGAAGACATTAAAAATTGTGCAAAATTTTCTCTTGTTGTTCCTTGTAGAAGATTTTCTCAAAGCGTACGTCTACATGGTGCGCAAACTTGGTTGTAGTTTTTTTGTAATAACAAGTTTAAAAAATTATAATTTTACGTGTATGTATTCTGTTTCTACGCGAAAAGTAATAACACTTTAGACTAGGGTCGAATATAACTTTCAACTTATTATGATTACTACGAACACTACTTTGCAGCTCTTCAACATGATCAGAAACAACATATTCATACTGCCATAGCTTAAAATATTATGGGTGAATTACCGCTGAACTAATACAGCGCCCTGCACTAAACTTTGATACAAACTTTCCCCCAATAAAATTATGGTTAACGCTTGACTTCCCGTAGGAAATTTTGTACGACCGAAAGTCTATACGCCAGTTCGTAGCCTTGTGTGTAGTGGCGATGGAGCACATGGCGTGCATGTCAGTGTCGCCCTTACTGTTTCCATGCTTTTGTGTCTCAAAAGGGAGAAATACATCCCGGTGGACAGGCATTTTAAGGTCATTTCCAAGCATTTGTTTGTAGAAGTATAGGCTGTTCGCTGTAAAGTGAGCACTTTTTGAAATCCCAGTTTATGGNATGGAACTACACATTAAGGACAAATACGAAATATTTTGTTTGCCTTCCTGCGCCGTTAATAACACCCAGGAAGTATTTTGAAGACATTAAAAATTGTGCAAAATTTTCTCTTGTTGTTCCTTGTAGAAGATTTTCTCAAAGCGTACGTCTACACGGTGCGCAAACTTGGTTGTAGTTTTTTTGTAATAACAAGTTTAAAAAATTATAATTTTACGTGTACGTATTCTGTTTCTACGCGAAAAGTAATAACACTTTAGACTAGGGTCGAATATAACTTTCAACTTATTATGATTACTACGAGCACTACTTTGCAGCTCTTCAACATGATCAGAAACAACATATTCATACTGCCATAGNAGCACTACTTTGCAGCTCTTCAACATGATCAGAAACAACATATTCATACTGCCATAGCTTAAAATATTATGGGTGAATTACCGCTGAACTAATACAGCGCTCTGCGCTAAACTTTGATACAAACTTTTCCCCAATAAAATTATGGTTAACGCTTGACGTCCCGTAGGAAATTTTGTACGACCGAAAGTCTACACGCCAGTTCGCAGCCTTGTGTGTAGTGGCGATGGAGCACCTGGCGTGCATGTCAGTGTCGTCCTTACCGTTTCCATGCTTTTGTGTCTCAAAAGGGAGAAATATATCCCGGTGGACAGGCATGTTAAGGTAATTTCCAAGCATTTGTTTGTAGAAGTATAGGCTGTTCGCTGTAAAGTGAGCACTTTTTGAAATCCCAGTTTATGGCNATTTCCAAGCATTTGTTTGTAGAAGTATAGGCTGTTCGCTGTAAAGTGAGCACTTTTTGAAATCCCAGTTTATGGCCTAATTTTTATTCTCATTTGGTATCCTTGCGCCGTATACTTAAAAAATTGCATTGTCATGTGTCAGATGACTTTATTCATGCGCCATTCAAGCAAAAATATGAAACTTTAATATAAATAAAATTTCTTACTAACATGGCAGTTCGTACTCTGATATGTAGAATGAAAATAAAAAAGAATATAAATTTGATTAGCGAAATTTGATCATTATACTTGTAATAAGTACAGTTATAACGTCAAAACTTAGAACTGCTTTACTTCATTCACTGCCAACTTAAATGGGAGCCTGAATGCCAGTGTTTACAGTAGCATATATGCAGTTAAAGGCGGTTTTGAGCACTTTTGAAATCAACCTTATAAAAAAGTCACTACTCCTACCTGAATATATTTAACGGGCGAATTGAGTGACATGCGCCTAGTAAAGTTGGTAACGATTAAGGGAAAATAGTTCCATGTCTTAAAGTCGAATTAAGTGTTAGGTAACCATCTGTGATAACTAAAATTATTTATTTCGCTTTCTGGTTTCTTAAATGCATCTAAGTGTACGAATGAACAGATTTGTAAAATATTTACTTGTCTAATAATTTCACAGTCTCACTTGACCAACGCGTAAATAAAGTGATGAGGCCTATGGCAGTATTAACTTTACGTAATGCGGAAGAATACACAACGTGCATACAAGTAGATCTTAAGCAGGGCTTTCAAAAGTGCTCAGTTTACCGTAAACGGACTATAACGGGCAGAATTTTTTTATATTTTTTTTTCGTAGTTTGATTTCAAAATTGTTGACTTTACGGTGAGCACTCTATAAAAAGAGACTAATGCTCGTTGTGCNAGTGTACGAATGAACAGATTTGTAAAATATTTACTTGTCTAATAATTTCACAGTCTCACTTGACCAACGCGTAAATAAAGTGATGAGGCCTATGGCAGTATTAACTTTACGTAATGCGGAAGAATACACAACGTGCATACAAGTAGATCTTAAGCAGGGCTTTCAAAAGTGCTCAGTTTACCGTAAACGGACTATAACGGGCAGAATTTTTTTATATTTTTTTTTCGTAGTTTGATTTCAAAATTGTTGACTTTACGGTGAGCACTCTATAAAAAGAGACTAATGCTCGTTGTGCAGGATGCAGAGCATGAGGTGTGGGTTCAAAGGCAACGAGCCGCTGGTGTGCTGCCCGCAAGGGGCCTTAGAGAGTTCGTTCGAAGATAAGCAGCAGTACTACCCTCCCGGGGACGTCAGCTCCACAGCTCGCCCACCCCAGCAAGGACCTCCTGTCCAGAGGGCGTCCTGCGGCCAGCCGGCCGTCAGGAGCAGGACCCGGGGACTGGGGTCGCATCCTTGGGTGGCCCGCGTCGGCTTCATCCGCAGGCGTAAGTGTGGGTTCGCAATCAAGAGACGCAGGCATAGAGCAAAGGACGTGAAACAGAACAGTAAACACGACCAGAAACCTAGTGAGAATTTGATTCAAGGTTTTGCACCACAAGGATTTCTGAGTTACTGGTTTGCTCTCGGCCCAAGACAAAGTATGAAATGAAAATGTACGATGTCTGTACAGAATGCCACTCTATGGCCTATTCACGGTTTCTTCACACTTTCTGGATCAAACCTTTAAAAAATCACCCCATGTACGACGTGCTTGTTTGTTTCTTAAATACGTCATGTATCACAAGCGTTTTATACGTCTGTTAATATAAAGATACCATATTTTTGGTTAAATTGAACTTTTACTCATATTTAATCCATAAATTATAATATTTAATTTCTGATTAATTAAATTAAAAACAGGGATAAAATAAGTGTGTCGGTAATGCCCAGTAAGATATAATTCTTATGCAAATATTATTAAACTGAGTGCGCACGAATACGGTGTGCTGTCCCTTTCGTGTAATTTTCTAGAGTCAGTTAAGATTTGTGTTTATCGGCCACATGGCAATGTTTATATTAAAAAGTGGCGGAAAAGTAGAAATTGGCTGAAAAGAAAAAAATTTAGCAGGGCCTTAAAGCCACTTACTTTACCGTGGATAGCCTATAATGCTATTGAGTGCTGTAATCTAATTTCCAGGTTCCTCAGGCACCCGTCCTGGCGAAATGGAATATCCGTGCTGCGGGTCCATTATCTCCCGGACCACAATCCTCACTGCAGCTCACTGTGCTTTAGCTAACTCCAGCACCTTCATGCTGTAAGTATCGTATCTTTCAACTCGTTCGCTTCTACTCTACTGTGTTCTTTTATCCCTGCGAAGAACCACGCCTGCAGTGTGCGGCAGTTATTGCACATTTGTTCACGAGTTTGTTTGATGTACACACAAAAGTCACCGTACAAACAGAAAAAAAAAAACAGCAGTAAGTATGGGTTTTAATAAATAGCTTGTGACGGGAGCTCAGTAAATGTGCGTGTTCCTTAGAAATTTTTCAACCGTTTCGCAAGACAATGATCTGAAACCGTAGAGCGCGCATGCCAGTTACGTCAACCTTATAATTTTTTTTTTTGCCAATAGCATTATATAAAAACAAAGTGAACATCATTTAAGGTTAGAACATTGTTAACGTAAGTGACTGCTTTCGAGATATTTTTTACACTACTCCTAGCCTAGTTGAAATGCAACCGGAATACATTCAAATTATTTGTGTTTTATCAATTTAAAAGGGCGGGTCGATTGAAAATTAAAACGTATAAAAACTCGTTTGTACCTACTGGTCATGTGAGTTCGGCAGTTGCATTGGATATAGTTGAGTCAATTTTAAGGACATGCGCAGAAGACGGAATTAAGTCTACCTCGTCTTTATTCTATGCATGAAACCCAATAACAATATAAGGGCGCAGTGCATGTTTATTTTCTACATTAGTCCCAATAATATCAGTCCACGCATGACTTCCGAGTATAGGTGTTTTGCGGTTAATTGAAAACTTTCCAAATCTACATTAAAAATATTTTTTAAATCCATAAATACATGTATTTTAAAGGATGCATTGAGTGCCATATTCCCAATTAAGTTGGTAACTTTGTAGGATAAGTACTTCCATTTCTTAAAATCGTACTAAAATTGTTAGGTTTAAATTTTTTGACACTGAATGTATTTTACTGAATTTTTGTTTGTTTTATGCAAACAGAATCATGAACTGGCATGGTGGTAAAATATTCCTGTTCCTAAAATTTCACACTTTCACTTAATCAAACATTATACGAATATCGTGATCAGTTCTATGGCAATTTCGATTTTACATGTTGTGGAAGGATACAGAGTTCAGTTGTTAATCTCCTCTTTTGATGGAACGCCAAATAATTGCGATAGTTATTTGTGTACGTGTCAGAGCTTACAGGCAGTTCATGGTAAACTAAGCACTTTTGTAAGTCCTGCTTAAGCTCTACTTATATGCTTATATTGCATCCTTCCACCATTTGTAAAATTAACATTGCTATGAGCCTGGTCACTTTACTCATACGTCGGTCAAGTGAAACTGTAAAAATATTACAAAAGTAAATATTTAACAGGTTTTTTTCAATTATTATACTCGCATGCATTAAAAAACAGAAACAATGTTTACCTAGCACTTTTAGTTCAAAGTTAAAACAAGGGACCATTTTCCCTCCATTGTTATCAATTTTACTGGGTGTATGCCAATACAGTGTAGTGTATGTAATATATGCAAGGTAGAAGCAGTGATTTTTTTCAAAAGTTGATTTCAAAAGTGCTGTTTTACCGTGAACAGCCTTTAATAACTTATCGAATGACATAATCGTATTTAATTAACAAAATGTAATATGTGCTAGGACTTATATAAAATACACGCCGGGAATGACAATCGAACCGACGTCCAAACGATGAGTTTCCGGCCACAGCAACCTAATATGTCGGAGGGGCGAGTCTCGTTATTAAGTATCCAACAAGTATGTTATTCCAAGAAAATGACTGCAGTTGAACAGATGTGCCATTTGGAAAATCATTCCTGGCCAATGGATAACCTAGCCTATTAATTAAAATGTAAATGCTATTCTTTTAGTGTGTATCAGGATTGATCATGACATTTGAATTTCCATAACACTTTGAAAGGATCCGATTTTTGGAACGTACGTAGTACACTAGTTAAAAAAATTAATGGCAAGACACTTACACAATAGTTTCAGTTTTGATTTCTTTTTTAATTTCAGGGCAGTGCTGTGGGAAAACTTTTCGAAGGAGAAAGAAAAATTCGGTCTAATATACAGTATGGTGCATGGTAATACGTGAAGCGCGCTAGGGAAAATACTAACAGTTTTCTTGGATAAATAGACTAGTTGTCCCATGCTTATCTTTAGCACAATATCAAGGAGAATCCCTGGTAAAAGATTATAAACGCCTTAAGGTTACCTTCGGTCACAAGGAAGCATTGCAACTAGTCCTTCGAAGACTGCGATATCCATTCTCGGGAAGCTGAATTTATGTTAAATTAGACATACAAGATGATTCTAAAATCATGGGACAAACATTGAGAGGTGGTATTGCTCACTAAAACAAACAATTATTGTTTAGGAATATATGGGCGGAAGTGACGCGTTGAGGCACAGACACAAAAACATAACACATTAACGGAAACATAAAATGTTCACTAGCAGCATACTTAACGAGTGATTCCGTACAGAAAATGTTAAAACAGTCGCTGGAAATGCATCCACCAACAGTCACGCATGCTTGGCAACCTCTACATATGGCGTGATTGGCTGACAATGGTGGCGTGCGTGAAATACCCGACGTATTTGAATCTGTTCGCCAATCACTCCACCGACGCTACCAAGCTTGCATTACTGTCGGTGGTAGCAATTTTGAGCAATTATTATAAACATTGCTGTAAAAAGGCATTTAGTGGCGACGTTGTAAATAAACAATGTGTTGCATTTCATGTGTTATTTTTGTGTTTGGGCCTCAACGCGTCACTTCCACCCATATATTCCTATACAATAATTGTTTGTTTTAGTGAGCTCTACCACCCCTCAATGTTCGTCCCGTGATTTTAGAATCATCCTGTATAACAGCCTGTTATTACACGCACTGTAAGGCAATGGATTAAACTACAGTTGCCAGTCTGTACTTTTCTCCTTCACATAAAGGAAACTGCGCCGAAAATAACCAAAAATGCCGCTTTTTAACGACTTTCACTATTTTTTTCTCTTTAAAATATTTTATAGAATAAAAATAAAGCGCCGTAGCTGTAGATAATTTTTTATACATTCCCTGAAAAAAAAATGTAAAATACACCACAACAACTCAGTTAGAGTAAGGGTTATGAGATTTTGCTAACCACAAGTTAAAACATGTAGTTTTGATTGGACTATTGGCAAAATAGTCGTTCTTTGTTAGACGCAGGTGGCTTACGCACTCTAAACTATATTTCCTCTATGAGGAGAACGAGCGAGTGTTCTGACCTTTCATTCTAAACGGGTTTACACAATGGAAACAAGAAGTTACTGATATAACTAATAAGCCTACTTTCCTCAACATGGGTGTAATTAATTTTTAAATACGTTCTTAAAAGCTGAGTTGCTAGGTAGGGCATGACTTATCTTTGAAAGCAATAACATTTTAAATGAAGCTAGAAACGTATGCAACATTAATGAGACAATGACAAATACACACATGCCGTACCCGGGACTTGAACCCAGAAAAACCTCGTACAATAAGCTAGCGTGCAATTCACTGCATTATGGAGGTCGGATTCGGATCATCAACTTCCAATTTAATGCCTAATGTTTGAATTATAGGGTTTACTAACTTAAAATATTTGGAGGGCCGTCATTTATAAAATAAGGCGTGTGCGCCACTGAAAACATGTAAGTTTGCATGGCCTACTGTAGCACTACTTGTGTAAAACATTTGGTGAAAATAGGTTGTTTGGTCCCAGAAATATGCCATAAAAATTGTTATTTTCTTATTTAATGCTATCGTATAAAATTTCTACGAAAAAAAGTGACTATATACAATACTTCTAATGTACAATGTCAACATACAAAATTTGGTTGGATTTGGTTAAATTGTTTAATATGTGTGGCATGTGTTGATTGTTTCCCGAGACATGAGACAAAAACTCTATTTTATTGGTGGTTCTATCATACAAAATATCTGAGAAATGAGGCTATGAATATGCATATTTGATGGTTGTAATAGGCACTGCCAGCATATACACTTAAGATGGAACTTGTTTCGTTAGTCAAATATACTGAGCTAAAATATTTATATAGCTACCATTATGAAAATAAGTGCCTGACCTACTTAAAACATACCAGATTACACCTGCTGCAGTACTATATGTTTGCCAAATTTGGCAGGAATATGTCAATTGTTTCTCGATATATGACAGAAAATTTTTATTTATTCGCATGTCACTGTATTACAAATGGACGACAAAAGAGGCTCCGTGTGGATACAGATGATAGTAGTTATACCTACTGCCACCATACGAAGTTAAGTTGTAATTAATTATATGGTTTCGACGATGTAGCACTCTAAGTTAAAAATGGCTTTATGGCCACCATTGTGAAAATAAGCATCTTACATGCTTAAGACTGACGCGTAACGCATTTTGTAAGTAGAAGCATCGCTGACACCCCCCTGCCACCTTAATCCCTTCGAACGCCTACAGTTGACACGCGCCATGGGACACGCGCGGCCAGGTCAGGTCGACCCGAGAGGACATACAAGTCATTAATGCGTGCCGAGGTCATGCCGAGGTAGGCTAGCGATTTTCGCTCACAAGGGAATTAAGGCACGTGCCAAGGAGGGCAGCAGCTAGAATATCGCCAACCCACCCGAGATACACAAGAAAAGGGCTGACAGAGCTTGGCAGTTGTGCCACGAGTCTCCCTCCTCCCCTAGCGAAACGCAGGAGAACATGAACACATGCTGCGAAAATGCAGAAGTAAGCTAGATTGGTGCCAACGCACCTCAAGATAGACGAGTAAGAAGAGCTGACAGTGTTTGGCTGTACGGGCACAGGTCACCCCCCTCCCCCATCCCCAACGAGGGAAGACACGTGTTAGGTTCTAAGGAGGGCGTGAAGAGGGTTTAAAAGCCGACTTGCGGGGAAAGGAGGGGGTCAGTTGGATCAGAAGTTCGCGAGAGTCAGTCGGATCGCGGGGTCACCGGAAGAGGCGTGTTGTGGAATCGTACATCGAGAAGAGAACCCGGAGCAACAGTCGTGGAGGGTCGTCACCGAAGCCAGGGCCTGTGAAAGGCCGCCCGAAGCACCAGACCTCAACCTGCCGTCGGAACACCCAGAACTACCAGTGGAGCTAAGTATCAGTGTCTTCACTCAAAGAAACCTCCCCGACGCCTAGCGCTCCTTCCCCCCAAGACGTCGGCAACAGTTAGCGCGAATACGTTAATGCGCCCTTAATGCGCCCTTAAGGCCCCAACTCGCAAGGTACCATTTCGGAATTGTATCTGTATATTTATTTTGAGACAATATAACCAAGTAGTAAATTGTAAACATCGAGTGACTACAGTTATTGTTTACTACCCCTATTCAACATTCAAGGCACTCGTAGTCTGCGCCAGAAAGGTAACTCAGACCCTATGAACCATTCTGTATCCTACAGGTGGGGAGTAGCGTCAAGACATACCACTTAACATCATCTGCCTTAATACTTGTTTGCCAAATTTGATAGGAATCGGTCAATTGTTTCCCGAGATGACATAAAAACTTTATTTATTCGCATGGCGCTATATAACAAAACGGCCTACAAAAGATGCTTCATGTAAATACAGTTGATAGTTGTAATATCTACTGCCGACGTTATGTTGAAATTGATTACATTGTTTCGGCGATATATCAATCTAAACTAAAAAGGCTATATAACTGCAATTTTGAAAATCAGTATCTTACATGCTTAAGACATACCACTTAACATCATATACTTCAGTACTATGTGTTTACCAAATTAGGTAGGAATCAGTTAATTGTTTACCGAGATATGACATAGTAACTTTCTTTATTCGTATAGAGCTATATTCTAAGATGGCCGAAAAAAGTGTTTATTTGTTGGTATATTTGATTATTCTAACCAATAATATCGCTATACAAAATTTGGTTGAAATTGTTAAAAATGGTATGGCAGATATGCCAAATAAACCCAAATAATTTGTATGTCCGACATTTTGAAAGTAAGTGCCTAATCAAGTTTAATCACTTCCGGTTACTTGGCCTATCGTAGTATTACGTACCTGCCAAATTGGGCGCTAATTAGTTTAATAGTTTCGATATATTATGAAAATTTTTTATTTATTCATCTGGTGCTATTCAACAAAATGGTGGACTAACAAAATATCTATTTCAAAATTTAATGCTTACACGATGCTCTACCAGCATATAAAATTTGGTTTAAATCGGTTGAATGGTTCCCCAGATTTGACATCACCCAAAATTTTAAAATTGCCGCCATTTTTTAAGTAAGCGTCCGAAGTGGTAGAAAACTATAAAAGTCAGGTGTCCTTACTAAGTGCTATATGTGTACCAAATTTGGTGAAGTTTGGTCTACGCGTTCCAAAATTTAAAAGGTGGTACACATGCACACGCGCTAGTACACGCGCACTCGCATATACACATCCATGCACACGCATATTCACACACAGACAGGAAAGTGATCTCATAAATCTTTCTTTCCTTTGGAAAGTAGGCTAAAAATTACGCAGTAAGAAGTAGGTGGCAGGCCCAAAAAATTGAATTGGCGCAANTGGTGAAGTTTGGTCTACGCGTTCCAAAATTTAAAAGGTGGTACACATGCACACGCGCTAGTACACGCGCACTCGCACTTGCATATACACATCCATGCACACGCATATTCACACACAGACAGGAAAGTGATCTCATAAATCTTTCTTTCCTTTGGAAAGTAGGCTAAAAATTACGCAGTAAGAAGTAGGTGGCAGGCCCAAAAAATTGAATTGGCGCAATAACGGTCCTACATACTTCCTTAGCTCGACCAAGCGAAAAGCATTTTTCAGTGTTATATTTGAAATAAAATGGAAACAGGTTTCTATTTAACAGCGTTTTTGCACTCGAAAAATGTTTTTAGAAGTAGGCCAACAGAAATAAACCTTTAAAGTTCGTTATTTGAAACAAAAAATATAAAAAAGTGGCCGTTTATGTATATGGTCCTCTGTGATAGTTCAAACTTGAGACTTCGTAATTGATTTTTATAGATTCCTATTCTTTCTATTGCGAAACTTCAGCAGTAATAAGTAGCAGCTTCTTTGTGTATAATACAGGATGAGTATAAAAGAATACCCCAACTTTGAAGGTCTATAATATCAAAACTAAACAACCTACAGTTTTGATTGACCAATCAAATGAACCGTATAAGCGTGAAGTTTGTTTACTATACATTCCTATATGTTCAATGTGACCACAATGAGTGGCCTGAATGACATATACGCAATAATCAAACTCGTTCCACGCTCTTGTCAGCAATCCGGTGTTACTGTTTGGATGGCGTTCGTAACTCTCGGTTTGAGGTGGTAGTGGGGTAGCGAGCTCGCATTCGGCACGTCAATGTGAAGGGGGCGGTCTGATGTTTCCTTGCCCAGAACGAGGAAGATGATGCCTTCATGTCTAAGCTGATTTTTAGTGATGAAGGGACGTTCCATACAAATGGTATGGTGAACCGGCACAACGTCCGGATATGGGGTCAGGAGCCTCCACATGAAATCACCGAACACGACTGCGCTTCCCCCAAAGTGAACGTGTTTTGCGCTGTATCCAAAGACACTGTTTTCGGCCCTTTCTTTTTTCACGAGCCTACTGTTACTGGAATCCCTTATTTGAACATGCTTACAGAGTAGTTGTTTCCTCAGTTAGAAGAGGCGGCGGGGGACTTCATTTTCCAGCAGAACGGTGCGCCACCTCATTGGCACCTAGCTGCTCGCGGATTACTGAACGAGACGTTGCCGCAACGTTGGATTGGTCGAGGATTAGTTGGTGACCAGGCTCTTCATCATTGGCCCCCAAGAAGCCCGGATCTTACCCCGTGCGATTTTTTCTATGAGGGTACATAAAGGATTAAGTGTTTCGTCCACCATTGCCGGCCAACTTTGACGTCATAAAAACGAGAATCACGGACGCCATCCAAACCGTAACACCGGACTTGCTGACAGAGTGTGGAACGAGCTTGGTTATCGCGTAGTTGTTGTTCGGGCCACTCGTGTTGGTCCCTTTGAACATTTATGAATGCATGGTATACAAACTACATGGTTCCACGGTTAATTTGATTGGTTAATCAAGGTTGTATATTGTTTGGTTTTGATATTATAAACCTTCAAATTTGGGGTATTCTTTTATACTCAGACTGTATGATTTAATCCCAGACGATAAAACATTTCTAATTTCTACTGATTAATGCATAAAGTTTACGTTTCTCATTGCGTCAGTCAGTCCCTTAAGATCATTCTATGTAGCTATTGACTGTTCGTGGTTAAGTGAGCATATTTAAAATCAAGGTCATGAAAAATGTCACCGCATGAAACACATATGCTACTGTAGACTCTGGCACGCAGGCTTCCAGTTAACTTGGCAGCGAATTGAGTAAATAGTTTTAAATCTTGACGCATGGAGAGTGTAATTTATAAATGTATGGCAAATCAAGCTTATGTTCTATTCCCTTGTAAATAAAAGAAATAGCATTGGTTTATAACAACACATGTAGGATCTTATAAGGGGGAGGGCCTTTGTCCTAAAATCGTTTGACCTAAAGTCATTTTTTTGAGGTTTCTTTACTCTGAATTCATTCGCCCTAAAATCTTTTGTCCTAAAGTCGTGTGTCGTAAAATACATTTGCTTTAGAATCATTTCTTCAAAAGTCACTTGTCCTAAAGTCGTTTTTCCTAAAATACGTTTTCTTAAAATCGTTTGTCCCAAAGTAGTTTGTCTTAAAATCATTTACACTTAAATATGTTTTCTCTAAAAATGTTTGTCCTAAAGTCGTTTATCCAAAAATAGTTTCTTATAATTAGGATAAACGACTTTGACAAATTACGTGTATTCCCTATAGGCTGTTCACGGTAGACTGAGCACTTATGAAGCCCTGTTTTAGAGATACTTGTACGTGCGTTTTGTATTCTTTCACCATATGTCAAATCAACATTGCAGTGGATCTGATCCCTTTATTCATGCGTCAGTGAAGTGAAACTGTGAAGAAAAGTAAATATAATACACATATTCTAATTATTACAGTTATATGCATTAAAACAATACAAAAAAAAACTCCCGTATTCACAAATGTTAACCTAACACTTTTAAAAGTCAACTCTAAACATGGAATTAATTTCCCTTCGTCGTTACAAACTGTACTGAGCGCTTGCAAGTCAGCGTGCCCGTTAAAATACACGCAGTGTAGTTTTTAAAAGGTTATTTCAAAAGTGCTCAAATAACGGTGAATAGCTCACAACAATATCACATTTTCACTTGACAGGCGCACAAATAAAGTCGTGAGACCCATGACAATGTAAATTCTACATATGGCAGAAGATACAAAATGAGGATAAAAGTAGCTCTCAAAGAGGACTTCGTCTCATTCCAGAATGACACGGATGCGGATACGTATCACGGAAGCGGAACACGTAATACAATGGAGCACATATGTAACGTACAGATCCACGTGAGAAATCTGTTAAACTCCCAACTCTTCCGTGCCGTGGCCACTATAATTTTTGTTTTAATAAATACGCGTGCACGGTTTGGCAGAAGTAATTAACGCAGTGTCAATCACTTATAAAATATATTAAAAAAACATGATATTTGTACATTATAAATCTCATATTAGTAATTTGCAATAGCTGAGTACTTTTTATTTTGTAAGTTGCAGACCATTACGTTTATGTGTATTGTTAAATTTAAGTCAAACTCATCCCGATTCGTCCTTTTACGTGTTCCGTGTTAAGCAGAACTCACACTAGTCCGTCGCATCTATCTGTCAGTCGTCCGTCCGACAGTCGTGCGTCTGTGTTTTCGTCCGTCAGTTGAAAGCGATCTACAACAATCCGTCTTCCGTCAATTCTTCCATACGGCAAAATTTCAGTGTGGCAACTTCACATCGTAATCTTTCTTTAGTTGGAGATATATTCTGGTTGGAAATACATTTTAAACAGAAAAATATTTTGTCCAAATAATGTTTTTACGTGATAAGAATTTATACTGAACTTCTATACATTTAAAATTCCCGAATTAACCACCAAAGATAAATACACAATTTATTTCAAAGTACATATTCACGTCTAAGGATTGTCGTCAGAAGGCGGTGGCTCATCCGTCCGTCGAAAGTTAAATTTTGGTAAATATTTGACGGATAGATGGATAGAAAAAAAGGTTGCCCTGCGATTGGTTGAAGACCACGTGACCGCCGAACGGGCGACTGACGAGTGCGACGACGGACTATCGTGAGTCCAGCCTTAGTTTCCTCACAGCATCCGTGCATTGTATAACGGGTCTTAAAATGTCTTATAATGCGCGCATGGTGTTGTTGCAGGCACTCGGTGAGAGTGGGGGAGTACGACGGGTCGGCGGACCTGGACTGCACTGTCGAGTTCTGCGGCCCTCCAGTTCAGGACGTGCGCATCAAGCAGGTGGTGGTGCACCCCAACTTCCTGGCCAAGAGCTTCACCAACGACGTCGCCTTGCTCATCCTCCGCACGCCCCTCAACTACACCAGTAAGACGCTGCGCCGTCTCGCACATGGTTTATTCTAATGTATTTCGCGACAGAATGGAGAATCGAGGTATTGAGAGCCGATGAGGGCGAAGTGAGGCGAGTATGAAGCAGCGCTGGAATGAAAGGTCGGGGAAACGGGAGATCCCCGAGGAAAACCCGCCAACCAGCGACGTCGTCCGGCACGATTCCCACTTGCGAAAATCCGGGACCAACCCCGCCGGGAATCGAACCCGATTCGCCTAGGTGGGAGGGTAGTATACTCTGTACCATATATGAAGGCCACATTCTTAACAGTTGACGATCGCCGCGCCGATGTTTACTTTTCGTTTATGTATCCATTCGCCATCAACTGGCTTTGATGCGACGAGTCAGTGCGTCCAGGAGGTGCTGCGTCGTGCGGCAATTAGTGAACTACTTTTGTGGCCGCGGCAGGCGGCGAGAGATTTGAAGAGCGTGTGTAGGGTTGTTCGTAAAAGTTGTACACGAAATATATGTTACTTTAAAAATTATGCAGAACTCGTGAAAAATAAAACTATTGGTATCTGTTCGTAAATATATAATACAAAGCAAACGAACGCTATTCTCTTCTGGCTTAGTGCTCCGAAAATAACCCCACATATGGCGCGCACAACATTACAGCGCGCAACTGAGCCACATTTTTTTCTAAAAAGGTATCGTCTTTGTAAAGTTTACTGTTGTTCTATTACTGGCTCGGAACGAAAGGAATTTGAAATATTTTTCAGTCAGATTATTAGAAAAAATAATCCAACAATGTTATGCAATATTTCTGTATGCTTTTGGAATAAATATCAAACACTTAAGGAAAGCCGGGTTAGAGAGGGGGGATAAGACGTGAAAAAGTTTTTGAAATTGCGTTTCATTTAGATATGTATCATTTTAATGTGACTTTAATTTTGAACACCCATAAATTTCTACTTTAGAACGAAGTTTAGTTTTTAACACTAAAAACCGCTGATTTATGACCACATAAAATAAAATGTGTTAATTAGCCTTGGAACTCTTTCTTTTCACATATTTTCAGCTGGTATAATGTGTGTCGGCAGTGCACTCAGAATAGCCAACATAATATTAACTTTTGTTCGTTCGTGCATCAGCTGATACAGGATTTTGTAAATGGCACATTGTTTGTTTTGAATACACGAAATTGCCACTCACTGACTGTCAGAATGTGGCCTTCTTATATGAAATGAACTATAGTATAACCACTACACCACCGCGGCATATGATAGAAAGTACCACCCTTATGGACCTGCTAGTAGCCGAGAAGAGTTCTGTTGCATACCTGAGGGTCTATACACTCCCAGAGCATGAATATTCAAAGTGAGGATACTGCGAATAATTGGCACGACGTGTGTTGCCTCCGAAAAGGGGCAAATAACCCATGCAGTATTTACCTGTGTCCAGGAGGGACTACAACTCTCGATGTACCCTGGTCATCATCTGGGGCAGTTCCTTACGGGACATGTCAACTTCAAGGTGAACTTGTTTGAATTCGGATCAAAGGATACCCCAATCTGCGATGATTGCCAGGTGCCGCACACCATGGAGCACGTACTTAACGACTGTGGTCGTTTCGAAGACCTTAGAGAGCAGCTGAGGTGGAAAATCTCTCTACTAGTACTCGACTTTGGCCTGGTCGCTGTAAAGGCGGCTGACAGCACCGCGAGAGCATCGCTGTCAGATTTCACCAGAAAAGTCATTCATCGGCTGGCCGCTTCAAAGCAAACTCCTGTCGGACGGCTGTCCAATGATCCCTTGTAAACTGACAAGTTAAGCTAGTGGTTGGGTGCACTTTCAAGTCTGTGATTGCCGGGGTTAAGCCCTGTTGGGGCTCAACTACTGAGCGGCTGATATTCGGGTGTTCCTGGCTTGATGAAATCCGGACCTCTGTCTGCGCTGAGTGGGAAATCGTTCGTCTTGATGGATAATGGTGACCGATAGGTAGACCTCTGTAAGGCTGAGCTTAGACGGGACCCCTAAAAGGTCTGGCCCCTTGCATATGGCTGGTGTACGGAATGTAGCCACGCGGGCGCGTGAGTGCATGCATATGGGACCATCTCTACTATTCGGTTTTAAACTCCAACCTTAAAAAGGGAATGTACCATCGTCAGGTCCAAAGTTCCTGAGGGCAGTTTTGTATGTCACCTTTCGAGGTTACTCAGTGTGGATTTTCCCGCATGGACAACTGCATCTCGACTCTTAAAGTAGAAAAGTGAAACTTGATTGTGTGGTGAAATCAGGTAGATGGGCATGTTTTCTCTTAAAGAACCCTTGGTAGTGATACTGAAACATGGCAAATGTCCAACGTGTTAATACTTAGGCTCTGTACAGATGACTCCTGTTACACCTTAGGGATCTGCTACAAGAATAGTGGCTGTGGGAAGAGCCGGGCACAATCCAGAAAATATGTATGTACTTTATGTATTCTTCCTTCAAAATGTAAAATTAATGTTGCCACAGGCCTAATCACTTTATTCATGTGTCGTCCAAGTAAAAAGATTTGCTTGTTCTTGCACTTATGTGTATTAAAAAAAAAAGGACCAAACAAATAATTTCATTATTTACAAATTTGTTGCCTAATACTTTTATTTCAATGTTAAGATATGGAACTACCTTCTCTCAGTCGTCACCAACTGTACTGAGGATATGCCAGTTAGTGTTCCCATTAAAATATATGCAGGCATGAGCAGTGACTTTTGCAAATATTGATTTCAAAAGTGGCCATTTAACCGCAAACAACCTATACCTCACGTCTGGTGTCACAAATCGCTAGTTACTATAGTATTTGGTTCTTAATGCAGTATTTGGTTGTAACCATTAATCATTTATTGCACTTTTCAAATGTAATAGACGCCCAATTAAATTTACGCATACAGAATTACTATTTTTTATAATTTTTTTCCACGATGTGATTTTATGTTGAGAATTTTTGTAATTTTGGAAGCTTTATTTAAGTTAATCCACTAGATTTTGAACAGGGAAAAAAATACTTTATATCGTACTTACTCTGGACTGTAATTCTGCCATTGATGACAAGCCACATATGCAATAAACCAACATAATACACTGACAGCACATACCACATTCTCTACCGACAACATTATAAATATATACAAAAGTATAACTATCATGTCTGCCGTAGCATCATCATCAGCAAACACATGCCAAACATTCAATAAACAATACCAACAGCAACTGCAATAACCGCGACCACAACTACAATAAATGCACCAACAAAATATAATGGCTTGGGTGGGTGTTATGATATATTAGTATGGTCAGGCATGATTGAGTTAAAATTGTTGGTATGGGTGGTCAGTGTATTTGGCTAGTGTCAGTCGGTATGTTGGATAGTATGGAAGAAATTTGATTGTGTTGTGGTGTTTGAAATTACTTTGTATAGTGTATTTTTGTGTATTATTGGGTGATATGGTGACTAGTATATTTTGTCTAGTTTTGATTGGCAGTGCAGATTGAATGGCTGTTAGGTTATGGGTTGGTCTGGTCTGTATTGTTGCTTGGCAGATGGCATGGAAGGTGAGTTGGGCAGTATGGTTGATTAGTAATGGCCGAGTTTCTCTTGGGTTATAGGAGATGGTACGACTGGTACATTATGTAGTCTGGTATCAGTCGGTTATGTTAGGTTGACGGATGGTAAGAATTTTGTGTGTTATGGGTCGACTAGAAATGTATAAATGCTTGGGTTGCTTTTAGGGTGTATAAGTATGGTAGAGTTCTTTTTTGGGGGTTAGAGAATGGCGTAGTTGGTTTATCTGACTGAGATTTTCTTAGATTGCAGTGGATAATATGGCTGGTTGGAATGTTGTGAGGCATGCAGGGATAGGTTTGTTTAGTGTATGTGCTTTTTTATCTGTTATGTTGTTATGATTTTTCTAGAATGTAGTAGTTTTTATTTTTTCTGAGCCCTATTTCATTAAGTCGACTTTATTAGAGTATGCTGGAAGGACTAAAGAAATATGTGAATTTATTTGAAATTTTTTACAAGTGGTTTAGTACAATATAAGTGTTAAAGTACTATGCACAAGGTGAAAATACATACATAAATGAAAAAATAATGTATGCGGTACATTTGAACAAATAAAAGCATTACACAAGTGGTTAAGTCCTGCAAAAATTGTGACCTATAGTGAGCTTGCCTGGTGGCTAAGAAAAAATGAAATTGTAGATGGTGGCCTAAAAACAAACGCGGTCGTCAGCAAACGAAACATTATGGTGGATCGAGGGGATCGAGTAATCGGCAGGCTACTAAATCGATGTGAAATTACAGCGCATGATGTCAAAATGGCTCGGTGGAGCTAAGGCGACGAAGGTGAAAAGGAATGACAGAGCGTGATTGTAATAACTGGAAATTTTTAGAAATTACTAGATGGTGGGCATGTAATGACAGAACACGAAAGGAAGGTGTTGTAACAGCTCAGCTGATGGCTTAGACAAATTAAATCTTAGATGGCTCCCATAGAATGACAGAGCAGCTGATGGAACGATATGGTGGTTCGAGGGGACAGAGTAATCAACAGGCTACTAAATCGATGTGGAATGACAGAACATTATGCCAAAATGGCAGGGTTGAGCGAAGGTGACTATGATGAAAAGGAATGAAAGAGCATTAATGTTATACCTGGAAAATTCTAGAAATTAATAAATTGTGATGTCATAGGGGTGGAGCAGGTGACAGGATGAGTAATTGAGAAACAAGGTGAACTAATAGAGCATGAAAGAAAGGTGACTAAGAAAAATGAAATCCAAGATGGTGGTTTGATGGGACCGAGTTATCAGCAGGCGACAGAATGAGTAATAGTGAAAGAAGGAGAAATGATAGAGCACGAAAGAAAGGTTACTAAGGTGGAATGACAGAGCATGAAATAAAGACAACTAAAAAAATATGATATCCAAGATGGAGGTTTGAGGGGACCAGGTAAATATTAGATGACTAAGTAGAGTAATTAGGTGAGACAAAATGGCAGTCGAACGAAGGTGAGTTATTAGGAGACAATATGGCGACGATGATGTAATACATGATGGTGGTGGTGATGTAATACACGATTGTGACATAATCCAAGATGGCGGTGACCGAAGGTGCAAAGCCGGACTCTGGACCCTGGCGTCGGACCTACCAGATCTATCTACTCTCTTGCACAGGTTATTTATATTTTGCAATGCGTCTTTGAGCCCCTACTGAAATGTGCAATTTTCTTATTTTCACAAATTGAGTCGCATCGCATTAGGGAAGTTTTCGAGTAAAGCAGTCAAAAAAATGAAGATGAAACTTCTTCAGTCTTCTACGATTTTTTAACTGCAACGAGGACTATATTTCTAATGTCTAGATATGTTAAATTTATATTTACTGAGGTAACGCAAGGAAAGTAATCATTACCACCAAGATAAGTTGAGAGTATCAGTCCATTACTTATCCACTATAATACCGTAGCATTAAAACTGTTATAGCACAAATAATTAATAACTCTGAGCAATATTCAGAACATCTTAATAGTTTAAAAGGGAAAACTTGTTTGTAAATGCGAGAGTTATCTATTGCCCAAAGGCAATATAAAATATACAGCACAAGCTGTATAATTTACTACTTAATGTTAAATTGCGAAAGGATATGATGGTTGTACTGATTCTTGCTGCAGTATTTCCAGTTTATTATCAAAGTGAATAACTGACAATACCTCGATATGTGATCATAATTTGTTTTGCAATGTCCTGCACCTACGAAGGGTTTCCGCGTATTTTTCCAGTCAGCAATCTCCGTGTTACAAGCATCAGAGTTAATCGAAAATGTTCAAACTAATGGGGTCTATTTCATCTTTGCCTAGTTTGCAAATACGTGTTATTTTACTATTGTCAAAATTTTCGGGAAACATCTATTATAACTTTTTTTAATAGCCGACACTGGGTTTGAATGCATGGCGAGTCATTTAAGTTATTTTGGTGCCTGTTGGAATGTCATTAGAGGATTTATTACGACTCTACAGATTACAGAGAGCTCGTCTCTGTGCACGATTCAGAAAACTAGCGTAAAAACACGGACAAATTTAGCAATGACTTGACTTCTTGTATAGTAATCTTTACAGTGGTGTTATTAGCAGGGACTCCTTTGAGAAGGAAATGCAGTGCTACATTGTGTGTGTATGTTCTGTGTTTTCAGTCACAGCACAGCCGATCTGTTTGCTGCAGAACCCGAAAATTACCGTGGTCGGAAGGCGCGCAACACTTGTTGGATGGGGCAAGACTCCCGGGCAAAAAGGTTAGTAAAAAAATCCCTTTTTTTTATGGAAGGAAAGTCGTATTTGAAATTAGTCACTGCTAGGCTGACACGTCTTTTAATTTTGTTGTTCGTAGAATTTTAGAATGTCATAAACTTTGCAAAACATCCACGATGGTTTCAACATATCAGCAGTGTGTTGTGGTGTGGGTGTGTGTGTATATATATATGTGTGTGTGTGTGTGTGTGTGTGTGTGTATGACAGATATATACAGGATAGACAACATAATGTCCACACCCCAAAAATTTCGGCAACTGTAGCAGATCACAAAATGCTGTTTTTGCTAAATAATAGAATGTACAGGGGCAAGTAATTTGCCGCAAAGTGACTATTCGTAACATTTGTATGGACATAAATAATTAAACCATATATTATTTTTCTCCTGGAAACATACATTTATTTCAACGGCCTCTGAAAGTACGTGCAAAGAGAAATTCAGTGATATAGCTTATGCAATTGAAAGTAACACAGAAACGCTAAGAAATAATGTGGGAATATGATGAAGTTAGGTGTGCCTGTAGCATGGGGCAGTGGACCTGTACTCATAGCTATAAGTAAACACTACGCGCCATGACTCATCCTGGTAGGACCGCTTCTTATAGCAGCGCAGCACCAGTCCCCGTAATCTGTTAAGGTAAGTGGTGTGTCAGTGTGGCTTTGCGTACGCAATGATGTTCACGAATGAGGAAAAACTGGACGCTCTACTTACTTACGGCGAGTGTGGCAAAAAATGCCAAGCAAATGAATGGTATCCTAATCGGGAACCCATCTCATGGCAAACGATACGATGAATTTTCACATGTTTCTTGCCACAAGGTGATTGGAATTCCACAACAAGAGTCCGACGAAAGACTGCTACGGGCGAGAAGCAGCAACACGATGTGTTGGCACATGTCGATGCAAACCTTCCACGTGGGTACGCGAGAACTTTGCACGTGCGTAGGAAGAAGTAAAACCAGCGTGTTAAGGATACTGCGCAAACGGAAATTCCATCCACTGCACCTTTCTCTTCATCAGGCATTACATGAAGGTGATTTCCAGCAGTATTTATAAGTTTGTAACTTTGCTCTGATGTATGTAAGAGATGACAGCAATTTTCTGAAGAACATACTATTTACCGATAAAGCGACCTTCAAAAACCACTGGTGCGTAAATTGACTACGAAATATGCACTCCTGGGCGACGGAGAATCCGTATTGGGTTCGGCACGGGGAGCACCAGCGACAGTGGAGTGTGAATATGTGGTGTATATTCGTTGGAGACTACTTCATTGGGTCATACTTCATTCAAGGGACACTTGTCGGTTGTACTTACGGCCATTTTCTCAGAGAGACCCTACCGGCACTTCTGGAAGACATACTGCTCGACATATGTCGTGATGTGGTTTCAGCATGGCGGTTGCCCTGCGCATTTTGTTTGGTGGCGGGGCAAGTGGTAAGTGAAACTTTTCCAATCTGGCAGTTAGGGCGTGGTGGTGGTGTTGTAAGATGGCCAGCTTGCTCCCCCCAACCTCACACCTCTTTACTGTGAGGAACACTGAAAGGTAGGGTGTACAACACGGTTCCTACGATACCAGATGACATGTAGGAACGCATTGTGGGAGCTTGCAGCAGCANTTTATTCTGTTTCCCCTACCCAAATTTCAAGGAGGGGCGCCAAACGCGCGTCTTCTAATATCAAAATTTAAAGATTAATTTTAATTTTATCGCCTGTTGTTTAATGATAAGGAGGGGCACCATTACAGCGAGAAATTTAAATGTCGTGTTATAAGTGCACAGAAGCGATGAGGAAGAAACTTCTGTCCCAGCCCAACAAAAGTCTTTCGAAAATGATCAATGGGGAAAAATAAAAAAAAACTGGAAAAAAGCAGAATCAAGATTTATAAATCATAAAAAAATCCAGACTCATAAAGAAACGGTGGTAAAAAAATTTCACTGCACTTTGAACCTGTAATTTTCTCAAATTGCTATGGTGTCATAAGCTCAGCAGCACGATGTGGCAAAATCCTTAGAAGCTATTTTAAAATCATTGTTATATTTAGCTCGCCAAGGCCTAGCATTCCGAGGCCGTGATTATAATTTCGGAAATTGCATGAATTTACTCAACATGATAAGTCAGTACATTCCTGAGTTAAGTAACTTCCTTAAAAAGAAAACGTGATTTACCTCCCCAGCTATTCAGAATGAGCTGATTAAAACTGCAACACATTTTGTGTTAAAGGGAAATAATGGGTGGCATTCAAACTTCTGGATACTGTTCTATTATTTTTAATGAAACAGCTGACCTAAGTGGGCACGAACCAGTGTCAATCAGTATTCGGACAGATTTACGCGACATGTCAGTAAAAGGACATTTCCTTGGACTGTATGAAATAACTTCCTTAACAGGCGAGACAATTTTCGAACTTGTAAGGGACGCACTTTACCGTTTTAATTTGTCTTGGAAATCTCAGAGGACAGTGCTACGATGGTGGAAGTAATATGTCCGGCATAAACAAGGTAGTGCAAAAAAGAAAGTTGGATTTGCAACCTCTTGCCCCATACGTCCACTGTAGCAATCACTCGTTGAATTTAGCTCTACAGGACAGCATTAGAGCAGTAACATCAATACGAGATTGTATACAGTGGGTGAATGATGTAGGCGTTTGGTACCCCTGTCACCAAAAAGGAGAGGCAGATTTGAAGAGCTCGTTAGAGGAAAATCATTTTTTACAATTTTTACCCCGCGAATATTGTGTCCTACTAGATGGTGTGTGCGTACTGCTGCACTTGACACAATGTTGCAAGCCTTTCCTCATATATTGGAATTGCTAGGAGAAATTGTTTGTTCCAAATATTTTGGAAACGAAGCTGCAAGTAAAGCTCGAGGGCTTTCTGACAAGCTTAGTAAAGCAGAAATATATTTAGGAACTGCCATTTGCTGCAGAGTTTTCGCATCTACTGAACGACTGAGTGTTACACTAGAGAGTCCATCTATGACATGCAGTTCGGCTGCTAAATCCGTTGAAGCTAAAAAAAACCCCATTTCTGAAATGCAGGACTGATGAAATGTTCGATGAATTATGGACTGAAATGGAAGAGAAAATTAAAATCTATGAACTAGAACCACCCATGCTTCCCAGAAAATGACATATTCCACAAAACTTGGAGTACTCAGCAGCATATTCAGAAAATTCAATTTCACCACGCCTAAACACTTAAAGCGATATGCTTAGAGACCCTCGAAACACTTGTCGGAGAACTCGATGAACGCTCAAGCAGTAGCCTGGATTTGAGAGAGTTCGAATGTTGGAGGAAGCCTTATTATAGGATCCTGAGGAATGGAGTTATGTTACAGGAGATGTTCTTAGTATGTATAAAATTTATGTTCCGCGATTTAAGTCACACGTATAGGTCACGGCTAAACTTATACCTACGAAAGGTTCCTTAAATGAAATTGTTGAAGATCTAAGGTAAATTCACGAAGAAACCAGAGAACTCTTCCCCGAAGTGCTTAATATATTGCGCCTACTTCTTGTGATTCCCGCCACTTGAGCAACTGTAGAACGCTCATGCTCACTCTTAAAGTGGCTGAAATATTACTTGGGATCTACTATGACACAGGGAAGACTAAACCATTTGGCGTTTTTTGCACTGTTATCAAGACATGTTGGATAAAAAAGACGTTAAAGCTCTTTGTCGAGAATTTTGTTGCAACCCATACCGTGTTTTAGTGTTTCGGAAAGGATTTTGATAATATTTTTCATTACATTTGGCTTTTTTATTCTAATGGTTTATTTTTATTTCATGAACTGTCATTTTGCAATGTGTATTAAGTGTCTTTCATTTTTAGTAGTTACTGAGAGTGGTATTTTCCTGTGATGTGTTATGGACTATTTATGCATGTCTGTGTTTTGTTAAGTTAAAGGCATGCAGAAAATCAGCTGTTCTAACCTATCACATGTTTATATATTTTATAAATTCTCGTTGAATGAAAAGTAAATTTAGGTTTAAAATGTGGTCGACAAATCTGTAAAAGCAAAGTATTTGACTGTAAACTTCAGGCCTGCCATTAATAGTTATAGAAACTTGTCGCGTGCCGGTTTAGGGATTATAACACGACTTTGGCTCACATCCATAACCNTAGTCGGTGCCTGGAGGACATTAACTCTGACCAGATAAGCCACCATGTCCTCGACAGTGGCGGTACCTGTGTCAAACTTTAAATATTTTATTTGCATGCTTTTGTAACGAACATCGGTGTAGGTCTGGTGATTCTTATGTTATAAAGAAGTAGCTGAAAGATTTCTAACCGGGACATACTTCATTACAGTTCAGTTAAAAGAAAATATGTTTGTTTTAACAACCAATGTTACGGTAAATGTTTTTTGTCAGGTTTCATTATAAAATTCAGTATGATACCGCGTTACTCTCATTAATTTCTTTACTTTGGGCANGTCAAACTTTAAATATTTTATTTGCATGCTTTTGTAACGAACATCGGTGTAGGTCTGGTGATTCTTATGTTATAAAGAAGTAGCTGAAAGATTTCTAACCGGGACATACTTCATTACAGTTCAGTTAAAAGAAAATATGTTTGTTTTAACAACCAATGTTACGGTAAATGTTTTTTGTCAGGTTTCATTATAAAATTCAGTATGATACCGCGTTACTCTCATTAATTTCTTTACTTTGGGCATGTTACTTTGGGCATTTTAATTAACAATATAATTATGTTTATATATAAGAGAGAGAGAGAGAGAGAGAGAGAGAGAGAGAGAGAGAGAGCGAGCGAGCTATAGTGGTTGAAATAGCTGTAATGAAAAAAGGGGCACCAAAAATCGATGGGAAGCCAAATTCGTTTTGCCCCCACCTAATATAATATGCTGTTACGCACTGGGCCACTCGTCGCTCGCTACAAGTTCGTTTACAGATGATCACTGCTGTCGATGGTAAACATGTGGAGCACATTTTTTTAAAAAGACCCGATGTGAAGCGTTTCAACCACAACTGTGTTCTTTTGTACTATGTATGCGGATCCGAATGCGTTTCTTTTTATTCTGGGTTGTTCTATGTGTTTCGTATATCTGTACGCACTCGTTAATCAGTACACGTAATGACTAGGAAACAAATCACCTGAATTACTTAGGTATCCCAATAAAATGTACTTATTGATATCAGACTTGCATTCACATTGTCCGCTTCTCCTCCGTTGCGGCGCTAGCATTGGTCTAACATCGTATTGTGGGCCCCTTTCTTCATTAAGGCAAGCGGTTCGCTGTTGTAGGAAGCTGTCCCGCCAGGATGAGTAACGGCGCGTGTTGTTTGCGTACAGCTGTGAGCTGTAGCTCCGGGTTAGGTGGCCCGGTAGCTCCATGCTACCGGGCCACCTAACTTCATCATATTTGCACATTACTTCTTAGCGTTTCTGCGATACTTTCCATTGCAAATCCTTTATCACTGAATTCCTCGCTGCACGTACTCTTAAGATGCCGTTGAAATAAATGTATGTTTCCAGTTTAATAACGCGTGGTTTAATTTCTCTGTCAATAAAAGTTTTACGTATAGTCACTATGCGGCAAAGAACTCTCCCCCCCCGTATGTATTATCATTTAGTGCAAACAGCATTTCGTGATCCGCAATCATCGCGGACATTTTGGGGGTGTCTACGTTAGGTGCACTATCCTGTATATACAGAGAGAGAGAGATATTCTCATTTGATAACATCAACATTTTTATTTTGTTGCCAGGTCTCATTTATTTACTTTTAAATTTATGTCGAGTTTCTAATCGGGGTAAGGGGGGGGGGCGCAGTTTGCACGCTTGTATAATATTAACTTAAATCGAAGAAAGCCACAGATGATCAACGCTTATAAAGTATTCTATGCTGAAACCTTGCGGATCGAAAATAATACGTCGTCGCCCTCGGCCACAGATATAGACACGAGCGAAACTGTTACCGTATATTATGCGGTCGACAAACTACCCGAGCAAGCCTGTTGGTCACATGTGTATGCATGTGTGTATTTGTGTGTAGGAGGTAGTCATGAATCGAGCATTTATCACCAACACCGATCACATGATGCGTTAGGCTGATGTGCTTGATACTTGGTGCCCAGGGTTTTGAAGTGAACTGAAATGGAGCAGTGACAGAATACAAGGGCAGGAGAAAAGGAAGTACCCCGAGAAAACCTTCAAGCCCCCGCGTATCCCACGTGCAAGAATCGGGCATAGCCTCGCCAGGAATCGTAACACGGATCGCCTTGGTGTAAGGCGACTACAGTAGCCCCTAAAATTTAAGAATTTACTGTGTACTAACTGTAAGGAAATAATGCTAAGAGAGCGGGCAGGTACAGCTTCTGCACCAGCTGGATGGGAGATGAGTCACGGACTCCCTTCAGTTGGTTGGGAGGTCGGCGTGCTTGAGGTGTCATGGCAGGGCTATGCCCTAGTACTCGCGAACGTGGTAACAGGCACGTGGCTCCAGACAAGCTAGATGAAGTGTCATACATAACATCTTTCCAGCAAGGCGACTCTCAAGTTCCTCGAGTGATACTTTGGCACCCGCCATCCCGGGTGTCACCTGGAGTGAGTGAGTGAAGATATTTGGGTTGCTCTTACATCAAGGCCACGAGAGCCGACGAGGGTGAAGCTAGGTGAGTATGGAGTAGCGCCGGAATGAAATGGAGATCCCCGAGAAAACTCGCCAACCAGCGGCATCGCCAGGCACGATTCTCACATAAGGAAATCCGGGAGCGAACCCACCGGGAATCGAACCCGGTTCGCCTAAGTGGGAGGCGAGTAGTCTAAACCACTACACCACCGCTGCCCCCTCGTGCCATCTGGGATCCTTACTACAGTGCAAGGATGAATCTGCTTGGGCCGCTATGTAGAACCTAAGGCGTGTCACTAGAGGGGACGTAGGACTACTGAGCGATCAGACCGCTGTGAGCAGAAGCCAGAATTTCAATGCGAAGAATTTTTTAGGCCGTGGTAATGGACATTTAGGTGTTAAACTCGCAAGTACCACGAAAACCTGAAGAAAATGGGGCGATCGTTAGGCCATACCAGAGGATTTCTCTGGTGACCGAACCACTGTGGTTGGACTTGTGTTGCTAATGGGTTTTTAGGGGAATCCCTAGTTAACAATATTCAATACCTCAACATCAGGCCGTAAGGAAGTATCGCGACCACGATGGAAAATAGCATAAACAAACAAGCTTTGCTTGTGCTCTGTTCCATAAGAATTTTTAAGCGGTGACGATAGGGTTTTAATAGAGCAAACTGTTCAGAAAAGATACAGAATAGTGGCTATGTTTTAAAGCAATGTTTTACAGAAGAAAAAAATATAGTAAATAGAACGCCAATTACAGTGACGTTTGTTGACAATTTTCACCGGCCACGTTTGTGTTTCAATAACTAAATTTTTGAATGGGCGACAAAATATCGACTTACATTTCTACTATGAAAAAATTTATATTGTCATATTCAATAGTCTTTTAAATAATATAATAGACACACCTGATTACAAAGAGACCTGTATGGCATCTAGGAAGGCCCCTTAAACTCCGTATGTTGGGGAATATTTTGAAGGAACCCCTCCCTGTGATGGTTCGGCGCAGTGAGCGCTTTCCTTGGTGTTTTCCTCTAAGACTCTTTTTACGTAATCCTTATATGTAGCGAAGGATACATTGCGAATAACCCGAAAGTTGAGCTTTCGAAGGCCTTCAGAAAAGTTGGAAGTAACGATGTCTAGGTTTGTATGTGCAATGACGAAGAGGGATATATTTTTTTAAAGAAATTATTTCAGAAAATTTATATTATCTGTGAATCAGGTGTTTCGTATACGGTGCAGTGGGGCTGTTTTTCTTTGCCGTGGCAGTGACACCTGAGCGGCAGCAGCTGCAGGAGCTACCCGTGGTGCCCCTGGAGACGTGCAAGAAGTTGTACGAGGCCGTGATCCCCATCAACAGCAAGCAGCTGTGCGTCGGCGGTGAGCAAGGCAAGGACGCCTGCTCCGGCTTCGGCGGCGCGCCCTTAGTCCTACTCGACCACGTCGAGCGTAAGACATTCTACCAGGTGAGAAACCTCCCTTCTTTCCTTCACGCGATACCAGTAGTATAACATAGTTCCTTCTGGGTCAGGAGTGATGAGGTGGCACCCCGGCCGCCGCCATCTTGTTTTCGGCAGCCATATTTGCACTTACGCTATCTTGGATGACGTCACCACCACCACCACCACCACCACCACCACCGTGTTCGTTCGCGACGGTATACCCCACCTTTTTGAGCGAGTAATGTACGAACTGAACAGACTATGNAAAAAAAAAAAGCAGTAAGCAGTGAGAGTGGAGAGGTTGAGGCGGCTCCTCACATCAGGGTCTTAATAGCCGATGAGGGTAAAGGGAGGTGAGTATGGAGCAGCGCCGGAATACAAAGGCAGGGGAAACGGGAGATCCTCGGAGAGAACCCGCGGACCAGAGGCTTCGTCCGGCACGATTACCACTTGCGGAAATCCGGGAGCAGCCTCGCCGGGAATCGAACCCGATTCGCCTTGGTGGGAAGCGAGAGCTCTAGCCGCTGTGTCACTGCAGCCCCTCCCCCAGTAAGCTGTTAGAAGTTCGAGTAGGCAGTAGACTGAAAAAAAAACGGAATTGGCACAATAGGGATCCTACTGTCTAAGTTTGAGTAACATCAAAAATAATTTTACAGTGTGTTATTTAAAATCAAAATACAAGCAAGTTTAAATTTAATTGTATTTTTGCACGGTAATTGTTTTTAGAAGCAGGCCCAGTGATTAATCTTGAAAGTTCGTTATTTGAAATCAAAATATAAATATGTGCTCATTTAAATGTATGCTTCTCTGTGATTGGCTGAACTTAATAAATGAGAATTGATTTTTATGGAAGCAGCAATTTCACTGTGTATACTTTGATTTGAGCCGAAGGATGGCAGGCTTTCTGAGTTTTAATGCTTAGTACTAGAGTTTTTCATTGTGTAAACTCCTGAAGAGCTGCAACTAAACAGTATAACGAGAGAACCTTTTATAATTTATTTATTTGGTTGCTGAAGTAAATTCTACGGTACTGCTAACTTTAGAACAGAGTAAACTACAAATGTTCACTTTGTTGTGTTAGCAAACAAGGCGCATGGTGTTGCCAGAAGTAAACAAGTAGCCACTTCGCAACGAAATACTGTAAACTAACAATTCGCAAAAAATTTATTATGTTCGATTTAATACTAGTTTTAATATTTTGAAAATATGTGATTATTTTACTTTTTTTTTCTTAACACTTTCAGGTAGGGTAGTTATTATAGCAAGCAATTATTTAGTCAGATGCCTTAAAATTGCTATTTAGCAAGCAAGTAAAACTGGCCTGGAGACAATTGACACAAGCATTTCACAAACACAACACAGTAATATACACACGAGTTCAACACCATGTAAATCAATACAAGGTACAATCGCGTATCGCAATACTTACTACCATAAACATAGTAGGAGTAACAAGAAGAGTTCAGCCTGGTTTCATTTTGCTTGTTACTATTGTTGTGCGTCGGTGTTTATAGACAGTCAGCCAGTGAGAAACTTATTTATGAAACAAGAAAGCGCGTGTGCATTGACATACCCGGGTAGATATTTTCTTTCGTTTATACATGGAACATCGTAATCACGAAAGTGTTCTAGTATTTTTAAGTGACGTTTACAGCGTAAATTGAAACAAAACTAATTTCGTGTGTTAGAAACGTCGCAGATGTATCGGAAATAAATACTTTTGAAGAAAAAACACTACAAACTGCTCTGACTTTCGTTTCCCCAGTACTAAATGTAGCAACATAAATAAAATAATATTGTCAACGTTAGGCCTATATAAGTTGTAGCCAGGCCGCTGTTCCTGTGTTGTGTATGTTCTTACAGTTATAACTGTGAATGGGTTAATGGATCGATTGTAGCCAGCGAACACAAAATATCAGCTAGTGTCCTTCGTTATAATATAAATGTTACAAATAACTGAAGTGACATATAGGATAATTTGTTTCATACCGAAAGTATGGTGGACTTAATGTTATTGCGCGATTTCTGTTAAAATTCACTATTGCTATTTTTTTAATGTTGCAGGTTGGTATCGCTTCTTTTGGGTCGAGCAAGTGTGGTACTCGTGGCATCGTCAGCGTCTACTCTAAAATCACAAGTTACGTCGACTGGATACAAGACAACATGACGCAATAAATTAACTTAGCCATTAAAATTAAATTCGTTTTATTACGCGCTCATTAATGAAAATTTTACTATTTTCCATTTAATGCAATGACAAAACTTAGGTGAAACAAAATAAAACAATAACAAAAGTTACATATATGTAAGTGCGAGGAACACTGATGCTACATAATAATAACAGTAGAACAAATTCCCGAGGGCAGCAACATGACTGTAATTAAGAAACACAAACGCATTTATATTATCCTGCTAGCCACATCCTGCTTCTTAGAGACTACAACGTATGAAGTAAAATCATCTATGTGGTAGAGAGAAAGTTTAAACAGAATTCTGAAATTTGTTCTGTGATTCCACATTGAGCGTACGTAGCTGGTTAACCAAGAGTACATACATCTTTGTATGACTATATTTTGAAATTTTTTGTTATAATCTTCACATATTCGTAATCGATGACAATGGCATTTGTGTAGAAGTTTCATGAAGATCTGTTCTTCTTCATAGATGAGCCAGATGTCCGTCCCAACATCATGTTTCTTCCAAAATTCTTCCAGGTTCTCTTCTATCTCTTGACCTAAGCTTCTTGAACAATATTCTCGCCTCACACATTCATAGGATATGTTATTTCAGTTTTTTTTACTAGTCTTTCTGTTGGGGTGAAAATGTTCCTTAGATCTTTTCCAGTTTCCTCATTCCTTATATGGTCCAATTTTCTCTACAATTTTTTTTTACAGCTCTTAAAAAGGTTTATGCCAGGAGGTTGTAGTCTGCGCTTTTCAATTTTCTATAGGGCCCACGTTTCACTTCCATACATTATTTGGGGTGTTTCCGTATCGTCACATGACTTTGTTGAGTCTTTCATAAATATGAAATTAAAAATCAACGACGTAAGTTAGGAAATAATTCCAGCTTGTATACTCCTAATCTGAAACATTTTTGTGCAAAAAATCTTTATGTATCGGAAATGATGCATTCGAATAGTGCATATCAATATATTTTACCACAAATCGAAGATAAGTTTTTATTGTATGGTATCAAAATGTTACGAAATGATAAACCATTATTTTCAGGTTAGAGTAGCTATTTCGTCACTTACATAACTCACAAACAGTTGAAAAATCTTGTTTGTACCAAAGAGTAGAGTAAACAGCTTACAAACTCAGTTTACCATTGCAGTAGGTTTTTTTAAAAAGTAGCTGTCAAAAGTGAAAATACAGATATCGTGCTTCTAATTATGAAATTGTTTTATGGCCCAGTATAGTTTTTTTTAAAGCACTAGTCCATGTTTCACTACTAGGCCATTACAATACGTCTATAGATTTTAATAAAATATTAACGGCTTCATTTTTTTTTTTTCGATTCATTTTGATGGCTTATGAACAACAATACTTTGGTCCAAAAACAGTAGTTAGTTATAGTTTTAAAAATACTTCTGAGATATAGCGTATTGTTTACAACACGAACACGCATGTGGGAAACATGGCGGACGTTATCGTTGACCAGCGGGTTTCCTTGGTGTATCCTCGTTTCCCCCGCCCTTGAATTCCACTGCTGCTCCATCCTAACTTAATTTAGTTCTCACCAGCTGTAAATACCTCGATGTTGACTGGAAATCAAACCACTGAACCTGACTAAAAGACTAACATACCAATATCGCTCTTTAACTATTTTTTCTAAAATGCGAACAATTTCTTTTTGAAATGTCGGAAAATAAACATCATTTAATTTTATCTCCTACAGCCTATTCATGATAAAGTGAGCATTTTTTAAATCAACCTTTTAAAAGCTATCACTGCCCTTATCTGCATGTATTTTAACGTCACAATGTCTGGCATACGCCCAGTAAAGTTGGTAATGCCGGAAGGAAAGTAATTCCGTGTCTCAACGTTAAGTGTAGGGCAACAATTTGTGAATAGTGAAATTATTTATTTTACTTTCTGTACCCTTTATTCTACAGAACTGTAGGAAATAGCACATTTGAAAAATATTTACTTTCGTAATACTTTACAGTTTCACTTAACCTACGCATGAATAAAATGATCAGGCCCGGGGCAATGTTAATTTCACATATGGCGGAAGACTACACAAAATGTACATACACGTGAAATTTAAGCCAGGACTTTCAAAAGTGCTCAGTTTATCGTGAAAAGCCTTCATTAGCTTTCTAGCAGATATTTTTCTAGCATCGTTCTTCTATATTCATAATTTTTATACAAATACTGGTAAGTTTTGGCTAAGAAATTATGAAGTTATGAACTATAAACCAACGTTCTCCAGTTTGTGGCCAATTGTTTTCGACTGGCAGTCAAGGAATTGAAACTCATTATTAACTAAAAAAAAGTGTACTTGTGGTAGGAAATGAACTTAAAATTTTGTTGACTAAAAGAAGCAAATTTAATTTGTTCCTAAGCGTATGGGTAATTTGTTCATACTCATTATCCTTAAGCAATATGCATCTTTTTAAAATATCTAACTCAAATAAATATTTAATAATCCTAACGAGAATATATTAATTTTAATAACTTTCTACGTTACCGCCATGGGTCTAGCTTCGTCTTGCAGCTTCCACTACTTGGCAGGAGAAATTATTAAAAAAAACTCTATTAATTGACTGAAAGAAACTATTTTCAGGTTAATAAACCAATATTTTTTTTGGGTGTAAATTTTTATGCATGTTCTACACAATACTCTCCCTGGGATCAAAGTTAGCCCCGAATTGCAGGTTGAATATGTTATGTTTCCCATTGGCTTTTAGACATCGTACTGTCTGGCGAGGTCTAACATTAATATATATACAGAAACATATAACATTTCCTCCGCAGTGAAACATACCATCATAAAGATAAAAAACAGTAAGTAATGCAGCTGAGTTGCAAAGATGCTGTCTGGTAGCTTTACAATTTTAGAAACTTAGCAATCTTGAATACTCACGAAGACAAAATGCCAGTATATTCACTCACATGCCAAAAGTCACGGTCTAGTGGTATGTAGAGGTCATAGTCGGTCTCGCCACCGTACCGTTACATCTTAGAAGTGCCCAGACCTCTATCAGCTATGCTCCGACAAAGTGTGAGTAAATGTGTGCCGATTAGGGTATTGCATAGCTCATAGGCTTCACTTACCCCACAACGATGGTATATTCCAGCAGGATAACGCCTCGTGTCATCTGTCCAAGTTGTCCAGAATTTGTTCTAGGAGCATTCTGAGAAATTCAACGACTGCAGTANAGGATAGTAGGGGGGGGGGGGAGGCCCATTCGTACCGAAAAATAGCAAGAAGCTATGGGTAGTGATGGCATGGGTCAACATCTCTCCACAGTGTTTCGTCCACTTGTGGAATCGATGCCACGACAAGTTGCTGCACTTCGCCGGGCTAGAGGAGGGCCTACACGATACTAGATCTGTATCCCAGTATCCCATAACTTTCGACATGTCAGTGCATGTATAGTCTAGTATTCTGGAAAAGTCTAGTTTGCTTTTACTATATAATTGCCATAGTTACAGAACATGTTACTACACAGATGCGAAATACATCGGGTACATTCATAACTCAATCGGAAAGTTCAAACAAAATGGCTCTACGCCCAAACAGCATTCTTGAGAACCTTCCTCCAGTCAACACTCAGAAACAGAATTGATAAAGGCTGGTCCACCAATAGGAGAATTTTTAGAGTGTAATGCAATTTATCAAACATAAGATCTGTTTTAAAATTATCAACCATCTGCACATATTCGCTTCAATTTAAGTACCAGTTGCGTGTCACTGTTACAAAAAGTCGCCTACAGTAACATTCTTGTTTTATTCACTTGTAATATTAGAGTCTCACTAACAAAAACTTTACATGTATCAAAATGTATTTATTAACACAATTTACAGTTAAATTATATACATAAAAGCGATTTACAAACTAGTCAGTAAAATTTTTAATTGTAAATTGCAGAGGAATGATCCCCAGCAAAAACCCTGGTGAGGAGGGAGGGGAAAGTGTCAACGCTTTCGTCACACATTCTACCACCGTCAAGATTCAAGCAATATCGTTGGCGATAGGCCTGCACTTATATATCTGATTCAAGAAGCGCATTCGTGAGTCAGCTTTAGAAGAAATGATTGTCGGGTATTGTTACCATTTTCAAATCATAAGCCTTCTGTAATGCTAAAAATCAAAATGTCCTACGAATCGTAAGGAAGGTGTGAGAAGATATAAATAAACTTTATGTGATCGAGGAGTGAACAACTAGGACGTGAGGGATCAGGTGGCTCGTGGAAGTCTTTCGTTCTCTGGCAGTGTAATTTCGGAAGCATAGACTAAAGATGAGATGGACCAATCTCGCTGGCTGCGCACAACCACTTTGCGTCCCAACATTTAACTGCTTTTCTGCCAATACGACTAGCAATAACGGCGTGGATTGGATTTGAGGTTAAGACACTATTTAGTAAGCAAGTGCTTTGAGATGTTTGTATACCTCCTTTAACCAATTTGGAATGCAGTTTGATCAAATTCGAATCGGTGAAAGTATTTCATTCACGCAAAAGTGCTTGTCTTTTTAAAATTAAGATATAAACAAACACGTTCATCACTGTTGACCATGTGACTTTGACAGTTGCGTTCCTTTGGGGTAGGTCAGTCTTGGGTACATGCGCAGAAGAATAAGCGGTGGTCTACCTCGTCTTTAGTCTATGCTCGGTAGCAGCGAGGCCAATGTACGGGGGAGGGGGGAAGGAGTTCTAGGAGAGTGGCTGGTGGGCGGGCAAGTTCTTGATGGCCTGCACGGCGCAGAAGAAGGTGGTGAGGTAGTAGCCGCCCTCGCTGAAGAGCGACGCGCGGTCCAGCAGCCCCCACATGTACTCGGCCTCCAGCTCGGCCGACGTCATGCCGCTGTGCGCCACCAGCAGCACCAACATCGGCAGGAGGTCGTCGCCCGACATGGCGCCGCCGAGGCTGCGCCGCTCGCTGCAGCTCGTCACCTGCCGACGGACGAGCAAGCCGCGTCACCACGAGTGCCCAGGGTAACGTTACTTCTACTCAGGTTAGGGACGAACAAAACGTGATTTCTCATGGTAGAGTTTGGCATAGGGAAAATTTCCGCCGCTAGGTGCGCCCGTGTTACAAAAGGTAACTTTTAATTCAAATTTTAAGCTACAGAGAAATGTTTCACTTACTCATGAAGCTACTTTACATTTTATTTATGACTATTACAATGATCGCGTTTTTAACGTAAAACATTGAGAACATCTGGTACATTGTCGACACTAGCGTTTACCTAGTGGTGGAAATTTTTGGTTGCAAAACTTTTGACATTGATCTTCCCAACCTGTAGTAGGAGTAACTTTACCAGGGAGAAGGAGAAGATACGCTTATTAGAATAAAAAAACTATGACCTAGTACAATGGATCATGAAGGGCGAGTGAGGAGCATGTCACTGACCTCAGGCGACGGCCAAGTAGTTGGTCACTATTCGCCTTTCTACCTCAAGAATTTGCGGTTTTCCACTCAAAATCACCCATAACAACATCCAAATAATCCACCTGTTTGGTTATCGAAAAATTCGAAAGTAATAAAGGATCTTAAAAAAAAAAAACAGTAAGTAAATTGGGGTTTGCGGACTGTCGATAGTAACTCCGGGCGACGGCCTACTTAAGAGTTGGTCAAAATGTGCCGTTTTCCCTTAACCCCTAACGTATCATCTCGAGTATACTCGTTCACGCAAGAAATGTTGCGAACTAGGTAAAGTCATGGTCGGTGTTGTACAAGGTAAGAAGCAAGGACCAATACAGGCAGCGTATTTTCCTGGTTATTGGTATTGGCTGCTGCTGGGACACAAACATTTTGTTATTGGTTACTGCCGGACCTATAGAGCAATAGAAATGCTTTTCATAGGTTACATTGTATAGGTTGTTACAAGGAATTCGTAAGTACATGTCAGACCAAAAGTCTCCTCTTTTGCAACAAATAAAATAAAAGATTAATGCGTAAGGATAATTTCCTGGTTTTTTTTAATACACAAAATCACTCAAAATACCCTTGTTGTTTATTGGGCCTCACTTTTCCAACCCCAAATCAGGAATCTAACAGATCAGAAGGAAAAGCGGCCATATTTGTTTACATTACTGTCCCCAACCGCCATATTGGATTGCCATGACCATGGTATTCACGCCAGATTACCTTATAGTATAAATACGAGAAATATATAAAAATGCGAGGGAAAACGTAAAAATAAAAACAAATACTATACACTATTTAAAAAATATATAATAAAAATTGTTTAAATTATTAAAACAAATATAAAAGCTTTAAAATAATAAAAAACTTAGCATCAAATAAAAAAAAAACACAAAGACATACATGTAGGAGGTTCAGGGTTTGATTCTCGCTAAGATGGCAGAGTACATCCATGTCCAGTATGGTGACGAGCAGACGACTGAACCTCCATCTCTATACTTCATTGACTATTTAGATGCCGCCCTCACCCCCTCCCAAACAATCTCTTTCGCTACTCTCCCACTATGTACCCATTGTAGCTCGACCCACACCTCTATCACTACAGTGCGATAGTGGTGAAAATATTTAATGTTGAAGTCACGTTGCTCGCTCGTGATAGGCTTTTGATCATGTGACATCACGACCTCTACTTTTACGAGGTATAATCGGGAGTACTCGTAATTACACATATGTTTTTCCACCAAAGTTAAAACACCTGCCAAAATTTCAAGTACCTGCTCGGACCAGCGAGCTACTGGAGTGAAGAGATCAAATTGAAGCGTTAGTTTAATGGCGTGCATGCGACCGGCGTCCCGACTTCGTCTTTGGTGGTAACATCGCTGACTCCACCTGGACTGCTTACGATGCCATTTGCAAGCCATTAGAGTTAGACCCTGAAACTAGGAATACACAAGCTGAAACAGCTAGATATAGCACACCATGTTCAAGGTTTTTATAAACATAGTTGGTCCCATTTTTGAATCACTACAGACTGACCCATCGAACTCATTTCGTAGGTAACAGTTCAGACACCGATATGCCCCATTGTGCGAGAAATGCTTTATAAGCATATTTAGCTCAACACACTGCAAGTACCTTCAGTGATACATATTAGCCAACCTAGTATATTATTACCAACTCAGTTCAGTGAAAATGCTACAACATCTTTTATACTAACCATAATCAGCATGGTTAATGTCACAATTATCACAAACACTCAAACATACCAACATACATATAGGTTACCAACAAAAAAACTGGCTGACCTCACGAACTAATATCATTACCGATAAACCAATAAGACCAACCACACCAACCATCAATAACATCAATACTACCCACAATACCTACCAAACATACAGAACGTCCATGACAACTGACCATACCAAACATCTATACCCACCCACCATGACAACCGGCCATCGTGACTGACTGGACACACCAACCAATAAGACCAACCGATCGGCAAAAGCAAACATGGCCGACCAGACCAATCACTCATACCAACCGACAAGGCTAAATGAACAACAAGACTTACGGAAGAGATCAACCAACCATACAAACTGACTAGGTCAACCGTCAGACCATACCAGCCGACTCTACGAAAAAACCATACCAACAGATCTGAAACAGACCTCAAAATAAACTACATAAACAAACCCTAAATCAAACATCGAAGATCAGACCTAAAAAAAAATCAGACCTCAAAAATAGCTTCTGAAAAATGAGAATACACTGGTCATCGAGGCCAACTGAACATACCAATCAATAAGACCAATAGAAAAGACCAATTGACAAGGCCAATCAGACCATCTGACCAAACAGCCATATCGGACGACTAGGCCAACTGATCAACAAGGCCGATGGGCGAAACAGACCAGTCATACCGACCAACAATGCAGACTGGCCATACCAGTTAGCCATGCAAACATGCCAAATGGCCATGCGAGCTGGCCAACAAAACTTACAGACCAACCGACTAACAAGACCAATAGGCTATACCAATCATCAAGACCAACAAAATGAAAATATCACTGGGCAAGACCAACTAAACCAACCAAACGAAACGAATATACTGACCGAAAAGAACGACCAGCCATACAGACTATTCATGACAGCTGACCATGCCAAACATCTATACACACCCACCATGCCGACTGGACATACCACCCGACAAAACCAACCAACTGAATAGGTCAAGGGGCAAAACCAGCTGTGAAAACAAACCTGACCAACTGAAAAAATTAATGGGCAAGACCAGCCATCAAGAACCACTGGACCAACCATACCAAACGACCTAACTGACCGATCAGACCGACAACCATACACACTGGCCAAACCAGCTATCCTTGCCAAATTGCCATACTAGCCTGCCAACCAAACGTCCAGACTAACTGTCCAACACGACCGACCAACAACACCGACTACACTAACCAGCCAACAAGACAGGCCATGCCAACCGACTAGCCCAACAGACCATACCAACCTACTATACCAAACGTCCAACAAGACCAACCTACCAGCCATACCAACCAAACACACTGGCAATACCAGCTGACCATGCCAAACGACCATACCGACACACCCTACCAACAATTCAGGCTGACCATGCCAGTTGACCGAGTTAGATGTTAAAACCAGCCTACTATGCCAACCGACTAACAAGACTGGCAGGCCATGCCAACTACCACGACCTACCAACTGAAAATACCAATGGGCAAGACCAAAAACCAACTGGATTAAACTACTAAACCATTCAACCAGAAATACCAACCAGCAAGACTGTCCGACTATACCTACCAACCATACAATCAATCAAATCATACCGACTGGCCATAACAACTGACGATGTCTTCAAATCTCGAAACATGTCACTTAAAATGGATCTTATTGCGAAGAGCTTCGCTTCACAAACTTAGGAAAACATCCCTCCCATCGCGATAATGTAGCGAACCGAGTTACTATTATCGGAACATGATGCGAGCATGTCACGAGCTACATCGCGAAACAAGGCACGAACTACGAAAAATACCGAAAAGCATGGCACGGGTCATGTCTTGAAGCAAGGCTCGAACTACAAAAATTGTCTGTAATCATATCATGGGCCATTTCACGAACCAAGACCCAAGCTAGAAAGATACTTGAAAGTGTGTTGTGGGTTATGTCACCAACCAAGACATGAGCTACGAAAAAAAAAATGCCTAAAAATATGTCGTGAGACATTTCGAAAACCAAGACCCGACCTACGAAAAAAAACTTTAAAAGCATGTTGCGAGATATATCGTGAAGCAAGGCCCCAGCTACGACAAATGCCTGAGGATGTGCAGTGAGCCATTTCGCAAACCGAGTCTCGAACTAGGAAAAATACCTGTAAGTATGTGGTGGTCACATCGCGAAGCAAGTGAAAGTTCGCTAACTTGCTACGCATTCATGCGTTGGCAATGGCTGTGGGTATTGTTACGCGCGTTTGTAGCAAGTGCCATTTTACAGAGGATCTCCAGTTATTCCTATTATTGGTATTTATGTCTATTGTAGCACGGCCTTAACTCACATTTAGTTTTTATATTATATTTACGGGTACGTTCCCTATGTTTCATATCCATACAATTAAATATGTTAACTTAATATTAATTGGTTTTCATTTTATTAAATAAAAAATTTTAAACCCAACTTTTGGGGGATATTTTTTCTAACCTTAGATGTTGTTTCCGAACATAGCCAATCGGCATTTATGAATACATTACAGGATGTTTCGTAACTTATGTTGCTGACTTTGGGTGGTGATTCCTTGCGGCAAAACATTACGAAAATGCCGATTAACCCATGTCCGGAAACAACGTCTAAGGGTAGAAAAAACACCCCTCAAAAGTTGACCTTGAATTTTTTTATTTAATAAAATGAAAATAAATAATATAAAGTTACGATATTTAAATATCATAACTTAATATTAATTTATATCCATTTTATTAAATAAAAACAATTTTTAAAGCCCAACTTTCGGGGATATTTTCTACCCTTAGACGTAGTTTCCGAACATACGTCATCGGCATTTTCGTAAAGTTTTTCCGTAAGGTATCAGCTCCCAAAGTTAACAGACGTTATGAAACGATATGTATAATATGCTGTCATGGTAAATAGAGCACATTTGGAAACCATACTTAAGATCTACTTATTCACATCATGTATAATTAACCGCCGTATGTAAAATCAACAGTGCCATGGGCTTGCAGCCAACCAAACGTGTGCTTGTGTATTGCCAAACATAGATATACTTGCTCTAACGAAACCTTTTGTTGGGTAAAAAAGTTATGAAATTTAACAAAACTGATATGCACTTGAACCACACAGATCATGTTTTTTAGCCAACAGATTATGCCTGACAATAAAATATTTGGTTGAATCAACCGTATAAATTCGTTTGGTCATAGACAAATAAATATTTGGTTGGCTCAACCAAACCTTTCTCTCAGTGTGATCACTTCATTCATGCGCCGGCCAAGCAAAAATGTAAAATCATAATGATAAAAGTAAATATGTTAAAACTCTGCCATTTGTTACACTTACAGTATATTGCATTAAAAATCAGAAAGCTAAATAAATGTCATTTCAGTATTTCCAAATGTTTACGTAACACGTTTAGTTGAATGTTAAGACATGGAAATACTTTACGTCTGTCGTTACCAACTTAACTGGGCGCATGCCAGTCAGTGTGCCCGTTAAGGCGCCCGTCTACCTGGCGCTTGAACTGCGTTGCAGAGTGTTCGAAATACACGTTTTTCAACTAAACTATTAAGCGTGCGTCTAATGTACTTATCTACGAAAAGAACACACACTTCAGACGAGAGCTGTTAAGTACTTTCAAAATATCACGTACGTTAGAAACATCAATTCAGAGTACTCCAAAACCACTAAAAACTGCCTTTTCAAGGCGCTGTAGCTCAAAATGCACGCATCAGATACATACAAAACTACTATAGGCGCCTGCACTGAACCTTCCTAAAGACTTCCCACTAATAAAATAATATGGTCACCGCTGAAAGTCCCATAGGTACACGCAGCACGACGAGAACACTGCACGCCAGTTCAGAGCCTTGCGCTTAGCGGCGATGGCGTACTTGATGCGCGTGGCAGTGTCGCCCTTATCGCTCCCGCGCTTCTCGGCCTAAACGTGGGAAAAAGTTCCAGGTAGACGGGCGCCTTAAAGTATACGCAGGTTGAGGAGTGATATTTTTTCAAAAACTGAATCCAAAAGTGCTTAGTTCACCATGAACAGCCTATACAACATGCATGGGGGCTCACCAGTTTAATAAATAATAATATTGATAGTAAAAAAACCGCACCTCGATGAGGAGGGCGTGCACGCAGGCGACGAGGTGCCGCAGCTTGTCGGCGGGCAGTCTCTCGCGCCGCAGCCGGGCCAGCATGCGGCAGAGGGCGTCCAGAGACACCTCGGGGGGCGCGGGCACGTGGTCGCCCGCCCCCAGCTCCTGCGGCGTCCTGGCGCGCGCCACCGCCATGTTGGCGGCCAGTCGCTCCGTCGAGCCGCAGCTCGCCAGCCTGGCCTCCAGCAGCCGGGTCACGTGTTCGCGCAGAGGAGCCACCACCAGCTCCTGGAGGGCTTCTTCAGCCGCCTCGCCCGCGCCGCAGTCCCACTTGCTCCTCGCCAACTGCGGGAACAGTGGAGAGATTTGGGCCACTCTTAAGACGCTGCATCACTTCTGATTCACAAAGTATTCCTTTTAGTGTCACGTCAGAAGAACCAGGGTCATACTAAACATGTTTTATTATAGAAACATTACATTTCATCGTTTTGGGCAAATTTTTGTATCGGTCTGTTAATAGGTGTTCCACTGGTTGTCATTAAAATATGACAATTAATTAATATATAGAATTTTGTGTATTAAGTTAATTGTTTCATATATATATATATAGTTCATAAACACACACAAATACTTTTATATACAGTTCATACACACAAACACACAAACACAAATATATATATATATATATATATATATACACACACACACATACAGTTCTTATATTATGTCCGTAATGTGGGTATGGTAGTTAGCTAAGCTTATATTGTCGCATTTTTCAATAAATCCTCCTAAATTTGAATTAGAAAGAAATAAATAAATGAAAAATTCAATACAGTGGGTGGCGCGGGCTCATAACAGCGAGGTCTTGAGAGCCGATGAGGGTGAAGCGAGGTGAGTGTGGTGGAGCGCTGGAATGATGGGGCGGGGAAACGGGAGATCCCCGAGAAAACCCGCCGACCAGCGGCATCGTCCGGCACGATTCCCACATGCGAGAATCCNCGGGAGATCCCCGAGAAAACCCGCCGACCAGCGGCATCGTCCGGCACGATTCCCACATGCGAGAATCCGGGAGTGACCCCGCCGGGAATCGAGCCCGGTTCGCCTTGGTGGGAGGCGAGTAACCAATACACAATCGCGCCCTCCGTCAACTGCAGAATCACGCCATTTATAGGCTGTTTGCGATAAACTTGGCTTTTTTTTTTAAAGCTCTGCGTGTGCACAGTATGTATGTATCCTTCCAGAACGTGTATGATTAATATTTACTTAGGCTTGATTTGATCACTTTATTCATTTCGCTCAAGTGAAACAGTGGAATTATTAGAAAACTAAATATTTTAAAATTTGCTACTGTTTACACCTATAGGCTTTAATAAAGCAGAAAGCAATAGAAAGCATTTCAGTATTCGTAAATGTTTAACTAATACTATTAATTCGACGTTATGACATGTACTGTAACTTCTTCCCCTCCATCGATGCTAAATTTATTGGGCGGATTCCAGTCGATGTACCAGTTATAATTTTTAACCTACTTTCCGAAGGATAGAAAGGCTAATGAGATCACTTTCCTGTCTGTGTGTATATAGGCTGTTAACGATAAACTGAGCATTTTTGAAAGCTCTGTTTAAGATCTACTTGTACTCACATTGTGTATTCTCCCGCTATATGCAACATTAACACTGCGATAAGTCTGATAACTTTATCCATGCGTCGGTAATATGAAACTATAAATATTTTATAAATTTGTTAACTCTTACACCTACATGCATAAAAAAAACAGAAAGAAAAAAACCATCTTAGTTTTAATTATTTTCACCCAAAATTTAATTAATCGACAAGACATGGAACTACTTTCACTTCGTCGTTACCAACTCTACTGAGCGCATGCCATTCAGTTTACCCATTTAAGTATATGTAGGTAGAGGCAGTGACATTCTTCAAAGGCGGAGTCTAAAAGTGCTCACTTTACTGTGAATAACCTCTAGGTGTGACTCTCTCTCCCAAAAAATTTTTTGAACGCGTGAACCCAAGTTCACCACATATATTACACATATAGTACTTAGTAAGGACACCCTACTTTTTATGGTTNTTGAACGCGTGAACCCAAGTTCACCACATATATTACACATATAGTACTTAGTAAGGACACCCTACTTTTTATGGTTTATGACCTGCTGGGCTCTTACTTTCAAAATGGCGGCCATAAAAAATATAAGGCGTTATGTTATATCTCGGGAACCATTCGGCCTATTTAAACCAAATTGTGTATGTTGGCGGTANTTGAACGCGTGAACCCAAGTTCACCACATATATTACACATATAGTACTTAGTAAGGACACCCTACTTTTTATGGTTGATGACCTGCTGGGCTCTTACTTTCAAAATGGCGGCCATAAAAAAATATAAGGCGTTATGTTATATCTCGGGAACCATTCGGCCTATTTAAACCAAATTGTGTATGTTGGCGGTAANAAAAAATATAAGGCGTTATGTTATATCTCGGGAACCATTCGGCCTATTTAAACCAAATTGTGTATGTTGGCGGTAACTATTACAATAATGAACTATTTACTACCGACCCTCATTTCTCAGCCATTTTGTAAGGTATCCTCACATGAAAAAAAATAAACATATATGTCATATCTCGGAAAAAAATCAGTCCATCCATACCATATTTGGCGAAGAAATTATACTATTGTAGGCCATACTAGGCCTACATTTGCTTTCAGAATGGCGGCTATTTAAACATGTTAGCTAAGTGTTCAACATATACGAAGCTGTGTAAACAATTATAAATTAACTTTGTATTCTGGCAGTATCTATGCAAGTATCAGATGCATTACTATATTACATATTTTCTCCGGAATTATCGAAGATAGCACCACATGCAAAGTTAAGTTCTTATGTCCCATCTCGGGGAAACAATTATACAATTTCCATAAAATTCATGTGACAAGATATACTTTTGTAGTCCATATAAATTGATATGATTAGAGGGTTGGTGATATATTTTCAAATTAACAAGCATGTAAGTATTTTTTGCTAAACATGCCACATATCGCAAACAATTCCAACTGAACGTGAAAGGATTGCACGGCTTTAAGTACTCGGCGAGCGAAGACAGACGGGCGTCGACGAAAGTGACCACGGAGTGTGCGGACTGCGAGCGACGGTTCAATGGAAATCTAGATTCACGGGCGGGACTGCTGAACTGTTGCGTGAGTGACATATATTTGGAACGATGACGGTGGACAAATCGAATACGTGTAAATAATGAGAGTTAATTAAATGACGGTAAACAATAGAGAGACAGTGATAAGACTAGTTAAATTTGAGATGGACGTTAAATATTGCGCTCACTGAGAATAACACGATTAGTAGTGGAGTTAGATAGTTTAATACTGTAAATAATAGCTGTGTGAATATTTATAGCAGTATAAATAAATTAAAAGGTAAAATTTAGTTCTTTTATTTTTATTAAGACCTCCATCCACCACGAACTCGTATATGACCCTGGTGTCTTGCAACAATATGTTACAGATATCTATTTCAGAATTATAAAAAAAAAAATCAACCGAATCTTGTATACTGATAGTATTTTTAGAACCATAAATTATGCATACATTGATACTCTTTTGTCGGCCATTTTGTGAGATAGTGCCAGGTGAGAAAATTTAACATGCCATTTTCTAAACCCTTTAACTAACTTCCACCAAATTTCGCACACCAGTAGTGTTACAGAAGGCAATGTATACATACATGATTTAATTGTTGTTAAACATTGATTTTTAAAATGACTGACATAAATTATTTCTATAGGTTTTTCATATCTATAAGCTAATTACTGGAATTCAACGAAACTTTGTATGCTGACAGTATCTATTACAGGCATCGTATACAGAACCTCTTTTTTTGAGCAATTTTGGGTGATAGCACCAAATAAGAAAGTAAAATTGCTATGCTATATCTCGGGAACAAATCAACCGAATTCCATCCAATTATTCACATACGTAGTGATATGGTAGGCCATGTAAACTTACATGTTTTAAGTGGCTCATGCACTTCAAAATGACTGCTCCATAAATATTTCAGGTTAGTAAACCCGATCTACCAAAACATTATACTGATTACATTCTAAGTTGATGCTCCGAACCCGACCTCCGTAGTGCAGTTGGTTGCACGTTAGCTATGGTAGGATGTTTTTCTGGGTACGAGCCCCGGGAAAGGCAAATGTGTATTTGTATTCGTCTCACTACTGTTGCGTATGTTTCTGGTCCGATCTCTAATGACATTACTGTGAATGATACGTTAAGACCTACCTGCCATCCAAGTTTTTAAGAACATCATTAAAAATTATTAGCACCCGTGTAGAGGAAAATAGGCTCGTTGGTTATATCAATAACTTATTGTTCAAATGTTGGTTTCAAAAAGGCTCAATTTACCGTGGGTAGTCTTTATCGAGTGTAGCAGAATTCAATACTTAAACTTGTACGGATGTTAAACGAGACCTAAACTGATAATTCTCATTAAATAACCATAGGTCAGAAACTATTAATCGAGGTACCTTGTTACGTCATTGGGAATGAGAATGAAACAATTATATTTCAAGGCTTATAAATTCTCACAAAAAATGAGTGATTATTATTTAATGCTAAATGTAAATAACTTCGTTAAGATTGCGTTAGTAATATAAATATAGCCTGCATAATAGGAATGAGCAGGGTACGTGATCTTGACAGCTGATTGTTCTCGACGCATGAGCCGGCCAGTGGCTATACACGCATTCACTTTCAAGAGGTCGGGCAGGTGGAGTAATGCAAGCTGCCACTTGGGGAAATGATAGAGTATAGCAACAGAGTGTTTGGGAACAGATTACAGTTCTTTGCTTATTAAATTACAGCAGTTGCCTAGAATGTTCTGCAACTTTTACAGTTTACGTGTTTTGAGAAAAATAGTAATATTTTCTGTTCTGTTAAAGGAACTATCTTAAAGAACCTACCTGCTTGGTCTTTTTTTCCTTTTTTTGGCCGATAAGCGCGAGAGCTATAAGGGTTACACTGGCACGCGCTACAAGAGCGCCATCGCCGCTACGCGTAGGGCTCTGAACTGGCGTGCAGTGTTCTCGTAGTGCTGCGTGTACCTATAGGAATTTCAACGGTGACCCTATAATTTTATTGATGAAAAGTCTGTAGACGATTTCAATACAAGCTCCTATCGTAGTTTTACTCGTGTCAGGATAGTATGCTTTAAGATACGGTAGTCTGAAAAAGTCTTTTTTAATAATATTGGAAGACTCCAAAATAATATTTACAGCATGCGTAGTAACTTTTAAGTACCACTCCTTCCTCGTCTGTGGTATATGGTATAATGCCTTTTCGTAGGTAAACATACTGGGATGAACGTTTAATATCTTCGTCAAAAACCAGGATTTCAAACACACTGTAACGCAGTTCATGCGTCAGTCAGGCGGAAACCCTTAAGCCCCGGTTCACAGTAAGTGTGACCACCTCTCCAGGCCCATAATTCTCTCACTCCAAACTGTGACATAAGAAAAATGAGTGTAAGCTGCTCGCGGTTGATTTAGCTTTCTTGAAATTCCGGCTTAGGATCTACTTTCCTTCCCATTTTGTATCATTCCGCCAAACGTGAAATTAAACGTTGCCATTCATCTGAGCATTTTGTTGACGCGTTGATAATTTGAAACTATAACCGTTTTTTTTTTGGAACTTACTCACGCGTACATTTGTAACTAATATGATATTTATTACCCATATATGCACAAAACGTATAATATATAAAATAAATCAAGTAGCACATATATAAATATGGCAATTTTAATACGACGTTAAGATACGGAACGATTTTTTCCATATGGATGCCGGGTTGTGAAGGTAGCATGATAGCAACTATATCCATTAAAATAGTGCCTGCAGTAAGGAAGAAGAATTTTTCTAAAGCTTTATTTCATAAGTGATCAATTTACCGTGAAGAGAATATGGCAATTGCTTCTAAGGTTCTGCTCACCAGAAAGTACGTGATCAGCTAAACTCACGTCGGACATATAACCGTGCTAAAAATTAATGCAGTCGCCTCAGCTAAGTGCTCTAACACAAACAATATTAGGAAAATACGTACAGTGACGTTGCAGTGGCGTAGCATCACAAGACGCTGAGATGACTGGCAATCCTTAGCGTAAAAGAAATAAACAAATATAAACGTACATTTTTAAGTCTCATTCCACCTGCGAACTTCTGCCACACACGCGACCGGCGCACAGACGCAGAATATAGGGTTGTCAGATATTTTATGCCACATTAATAACTTGTTTGCTTGTCCGCAAGTACCTTTTCACTTTTACGTTTTAAAAACTTTGCAGGTGCCATTGAAAAACGGAACATTTAGCGCGCTTCACCAAACAACGGTACGAGAAACAATAAGTGCAGAAAAGGAATATTTCCGAGTAAAGCAGCACATCTGGCAACCCTATGCGCAGAACGCCAGCAAGTGAGATTTTACTCTGTGTAAAGACCCTCCCCACACGATCAAAATTTCTTCAAATTACTTTCAATTTTGATTGAATACAATTCATTGAATACTACATGTGTGGGACACCGCCGTGTCTGATGGTGTCCGTCCGAGTGCTCTCGCGTAGCGCTCTGTAGGAAATGACATCTAGTGCCCTTGTTTAGATACAATATTCAACAGACATGGACTGCCTACTGATGATTGTTCCACGATTTTAATAAATATTCAGTGTAACATAAGATATAGTATATCTGTTGTTTGTATATTGTTACGATTGGCCCCGTTTTGCAACGCCTGTCTAAGCAGAATTGCGCAAAGAGGCCACAGACGCGTTGAAAAAGCATGACATCGGACCGGAATCGATTTCAGCAACCAGCGGAGAATTGCGCAAAGAGGCACGGAAAATGTGGGTCCTGCTAGAACAAACGGCGAGGACACTCCGCCTCCAACGCACAACGGGAGCCAATCAGAACGAATTACGTCAATACGCACGNTAGAACAAACGGCGAGGACACTCCGCCTCCAACGCACAACGGGAGCCAATCAGAACGAATTACGTCAATACGCACGTGGAGGGGCGAGAAGAGTGAACTGGGCTCCGAGGACCGAGTTCGGCACAGTCTGCGTGGTTCAACAGGCGGGTTCGAGGGCGTCTTCCGACCACGAGGCCTGGGTGCGAGGCTAGGGTGAGCTCCTTCTTTATCATGTTATTTCTCACCTAAGTAACCTTCCTTTACTCCTTCGCTCTCTCTTTTCCGCTGGACTCCTATTTTAAAATATCCATGTAATAACTAATAACTTTTGAAGAAAGTAAAGAATCTATTAACTCTTTCTCTAAGTCCTCTTACTCTGAGTTTACCCTAATTCATTAGTCTATCCCTTAATATCCTAAGAGTTTACGAGCAGGTAAGGCTTGTAACAATATGAACTTGTCGGTTGACTCTTATTTATTATTGCTGAAGCAGCTATTCACACGAAGAATAAATTAATAATTCGTCTGTTTCAAGAGGGATGTTTAAAAGCTGTTATTTATATTGAATACAATATGTCATCTGCGAGGGTTTGTAAGTTATTCTAAATTTAATTTGGTGGCTAATTTCTACAAAGCAATTTTCTCAAACAAGCTGAATTCCTACAGAATTTTGCTAGTACTTAATAAATTATAATATTGGTTCCAGCTTTATTATTCCAACTCTGGCATTGTCATCCACAAATCTAAAGCTAGTCATGGAAATTGAAAAATTTTAATCGTCAAGTGCATTTATTAATTACCATAATAATTCAACATCTCGTTATATTTACGGGGTATTCGTGAGCTTGGAAAATATTGTACCGTCACACATCACGTAATACGAACGTCGCCGTGATTTTCTCTTCCAGTTTCTTGAATGTCTCGTTTTACTTCAAAATTTTGGTTTTGAACGTGTTCTTGAATACAAAATTTTCAATCACCGATCACAGCTATTCTGACAACATTAATGGAAGTTATCTCACAATAATAGAGTTGTTACAATATATAAGGACTCACATTAAATTAAAGTACTATAATACGAAGAAAATTTGTTGTTTAACCAATTTGTTTTGTGTCATGCACGAGTCGCAGGTACTTCTAAAAATTTTACTTTTGATAATTTTTTTTAAGCTGGCTTTATTAAAAATTTGTGATCTATTTTTATGCGGAGACTTAAAAAGGTTTGTTGAATGCAATTCTTTGAAAGGCGAATTAAGTGATATATATATATTTTTTTTTAGTTCGATAAATATTTGATGGTGTGAAATAGCCTTAATCTCCGTGCCACTCCCAATCGAATACGGGACGCCCGTCCAGACTGGCGTTTAGTCAGAGCGAGGGGGGGGGACAACCTGCGGAGATTGCCTTTTCCTACTCGCACTATTCACATGCTCAGGAAATACACTTGTGTTCACTGCCAACCAACATGTCATTCCGTACGTTGTCATCAATAATAACAACATTACTGTGTCAAATACGGTTAAAAGTTTAGGAGTCAAAATTGATAAAAAAAATCTGTCCTGGGCCGCTCATGTGGAAAGGCGTACCACTCATTGCATTCTGTTAAGTCACTTAAAAAGACTACTGCCTGCTACCGACTTGTGGATATCGCCTTCCTTTGCGCCTAAGTGCGCGGAAAGCGCGTGGAGGTCTCTTTATGTCTGTTGCCTATCGTGTCGTGAGTGTAATGGTTTCCTGGTATCGTAACGTCAGAAGGAAACTTCGCAATAGGAAAGTAAAAATAACTCGATAACGCATTATGACACTGCATGCCACCATGCAATCAAGGACGCAACAAAAAGGGGAGGGGGATGCTTGAACAGTAAGCTAATCAAAATTCAAAATTAAGAGGCCTCTATGGCTGTCATATGCTTACTCTCATAGTAATCAATTTGGTATATCTTGATTTTTAAAATAGTATGTAATATGTCAATGTAAATATTCTTTCAGGGCAGAAATGAAAGTCGATATTTTGTAGCCACCTATATAATTTGGTTATGAAACATAAATGTGGTCGTTCAAAACTGTCAAATTGGGCAAAAATCGCTGTAGTTGCCCTCTGTTTGCGATATTTATTCTTCTGTAAAAACAGTGTTTGAAACTACAGCGACAATATTTTTTGAACAGANTTGCCCTCTGTTTGCGATATTTATTCTTCTGTAAAAACAGTGTTTGAAACTACAGCGACAATATTTTTTGAACAGATTGCTGTATTAAAACCCTACAGTCGCCGCTAAAAATTCTGAGGAAACAGAACACACGCGAAGATTGTTTATGCTATTTTCCATCGCCGTCGTAATGCTTCCTTGCAGCCAGAGGTAGGGTTGCCACCTTTTTTTCAAGCAAATAGAGTACATTTCCTTTCTAAGGTAAAAAANTTGCCCTCTGTTTGCGATATTTATTCTTCTGTAAAAACAGTGTTTGAAACTACAGCGACAATATTTTTTGAACAGAATGCTGTATGAAAACCCTACAGTCGCCGCTAAAAATTCTGAGGAAACAGAACACACGCGAAGATTGTTTATGCTATTTTCCATCGCCGTCGTAATGTTTCCTTGCAGCCAGAGGTAGGGTTGCCACCTTTTTTTCAAGCAAATAGAGTACATTTCCTTTCTAAGGTAAAAAAAAAAAAAGTACATCATCTTAAAATAGAGTATTATTTATTTAACCTACTATTTTTTTTCCATATATATTTTTTGTTGCTTCTGGCAACATCTAACAAATATTTATTTTCAAAGAACGTTTTCACGGCGTCTTTACAATCTATGATCATATTTAAATATATAAATAATTCATTTTTCCCACAGGCTTTTGTACTTTTGCCTTCGTTTTGTTTGCTTTGTATGATCCGATTCCAGTAATCGTTTTTTAGGTGTACTTAGAGATATACAGTTATCTGCATCCATAACTGAAGAATTATCACACACAATTTATACGTACAACACTACACACCAAGCAAAAACGGAAAACAATAATTTGAACTTCGAAATTTTCCAAAACCAACAGCAACACAAGTTACACACACAAGTGGACAAGTTGACATGATAATGTTATTTGACATTGACATTTTAGGTTACGTTCAAAAGCGACAGTGCTGCTTTGCATTTAATTTTATCGACGCGATGCGTTCTGTTCCACGCAATATTCGCTTTACCTTTTTATTTTTTTTCGTAAACAATTAAATAAAACCTTCAAACGTCGAAATAGGTAAAATAAAGTATTTTCACGTACTTTATTGTCCTAATAAAGTATAAAGTACGTTTAACCGAAATAGAGTACAATACTTTATTATAAAGTACGGGTGGCAACCCTAGCCAGAGGCGTAGGCGTTTAAATATGTTTACTAGGCACGCCGCTTAAAGCTCCCGTCTTTTTTTCGTAGGGGTGATTGGGGAGGGGGGGACATTAAACCCCGTTTTGTTAATTTGGGAAAGGACTTGCGCTTTTGGGCGTTCGCAGGTCAAAATATTACGCTACGTTACTGTACTTTTGTTGGAGTTACTTAAGATTTAAATGTTATTTAGTGCTTCGTTGCAAAGTTAACGCTGACATGCGGATGAACAATCTTTGTTCTAATAAGCGAAAATTCGAGTTATGTATGAAGTTATAATAAGCGAAAACTACAAGTGAAACCGACAACAAAGTATATTATTAGGTTCTTATGTTGAAAACTTTTTCGCTTTCGTAAAAGCCTTTCGTAGAAAGTGGGAACATTGACTGGAAGAACTCTCTTGATAACTCCGAAAGACTCTCTGAAATTGTTGTAAGTTTTCAAGTGCATTTAGATGTATGAAATAATCTGTAGCGTGTTCCATTTTGTCTTCTTTCACAAAAAAGTAACATATTTCTATTAGGCCCGTTGATAAAACATTTATAAAGGGAGGGGAAGTACTTATGGCAAATTAGTTTTTTTAAAGAACTGTAGAAGGTTAAATTCTTTAATTGCATTCTTCAAGAATTTACTATGTTTTGACAGAACAGTCTATAACTGAAGGTAATCTTTTTGAAATATTTTAAATACATTTTTTAAATATGTCAACTACCTATGAAACTTTAACAACTCTATTTCTCTTAAAAATGTTACGTTTAAAAGAGATAGAATTGCTTTTGTAGAATTTAACGACTACTCATAGTTATCACGAGCCTTGTATCAGCGCTCTTACACCACCAAAAACTCATAAGTTTGCATATTTTGGCTAGAAAGATGGTAACTAATTTTCAGTTTAGTATCATCTAAGTGCAGTGACTTTATCCTAACGAAGTTATATTAAGCGATAACAAAGAGAGAAACCGACAACAACGTTTATTATTAAGTTCTTATGTTGATAACTTTTCATTTTTTGTAAAATCCTTTTGTAGAAAATGGGAACATTGTAAAGTTCATTGCTCACGATAACGTTACGTCTTACTTTCCCGCACTATTGGATATTATTCTTGAAGTTGAGAAAATTTAAATTGTAACTTTGTCCGTGAGAGAGAGGTTTAAACCCCCCGAAACCTATCATTTATATACGTCCCTGGTTATCCATTTGACGAACTCGGCACGCTTGCACCACTTCTTTTAGCTCATCGAAACGCAGTGAAGAGAGTACAGTTTCTTGGGAACCGAGGCTTTATCTGTTGTAGTAACATATCGCGCAGTTATTATAGTTACGTTCAGGCGTGTAATCGCATACATAACCACGATGGACAGTTGTGCAAGTTTACTACATCCGTTGAGCAATATCTTAACGGAGTTATCTGATTGCTGTATTTGTGTTTAACTTCTTAGAAAGGTATCTCCGAGTCAAAGGTCACTACGATGTCTCCGGAACACAAGGATACCGGTTCTAATTCTGGGAAAGCTATGGACGTGGGTGCGTGTTGAAATGTAAACTGATGCTAATGCAGGGTTGTCTTCAAAGTTTAAAGGCAATGGTATATTGCCATTAACAAGACGATGAACTGGGATCATTGGTAAACTTAAAGACAACGAAATAGGACCACTACAAAGAGAAAACACATGAAAAGCGCGACAAAGAACTAAGAAGTGACGGAGATCACAGAAGTAATTAAAACAAAGACCATAAACAGTTAACTGTCAAGCAAATGAATAAAATAACTGAACAGAAAGTAACAACAAAAGAGAACCACCTCACTGAAAACCAACTAGTAAAATAACACTTCGTGGCCAGCTATGTTACAAAGATTTTTAGAATAAAAATGGTTGAAAATAACGATTAAACAATGGCGAACACTGGGTGACGTTAGCCCCGTCGCGTTAAGTCTATTAGCGCCACCCACTTCTGCGGTGTGGTGTACTCTCTGCTCGGCTCGGGTTCCCTCCTTTCTCCTACCTGCGTTCCCTCCCTTCTCCCCCTTTTTTCCCCGGCGTGCGTAATAAATTTCGATTGGCCGATGTAGTTTATTTAAGGCCTTGCACGCTTCGGCTCTGTCTGCACCAACTACATTGGTTAACCCTTATTTTTAACCAGGGCTGCCAACAGTCAAATTTTTTCAGAAACACCACACGATGAAATGACCGGAGAATAAGAGCGAGGCCGGACCCTGAACTTGCAGTACCGTAAGGACTGATGATGAACAAGCTGGGTTGTCGACGAGCAGCTACTCGGGTTGTAGGGACTCACTGAAGCACCGCACGCGAGTTTAACTAGCCACTTGCAAACAACAGTACAACATGTTCTACAGACATCACGACACTACAACACGCCAGTCGGGAGACTGGTGGGGAGCTTCACTCCCTCGCCGATAACACCTACTCATAAATTTATTAAGATAGCAACAGTGGTTAACAGCTGTAAATACGGGTCCAGAGCCCAGCTAAAAAAACATACACAGCAGCCCGCCGCCGGCTCAATGATATTACCCAAGTCTGTCGGGCTGCATTTTTGTTGCAAACCCACTAAACGAGATATGGGAACTCCGGTTCCTGGTCTCGTGGCATCACGGCCTTCCAGGGGCACATGAGAGATCGACGGCGGCTCTGTCTGCTTTTTCCCACGCCTGCTACCTTACGCCGCCTGACTGCTGCATTATCTCCGTTCAGCACAGCATGGCGTAGCCGCACATTTCCTCGTCCTGCTGAGGTCAACACCGCGATGATGTTATCGAGCTGACAGTTCTACTAGTCCTGCGGAGAGCGATGGGGCACGTCAATCGGCGAGTCGTGGAAAACGTTAAAGTTTGCGGCAGGGTTTTTTTTTAAATTATGTAATTTGTGTGACATGGTTGTGTAGTACGTCGGGTGAGCAGTAGTGCCGTTCCATTTCTAAAGTTTGGTTTTAGCCGTCCTTCCAAATTCTGTTTCGGCTTGACTATGGTGTTGCGTTGCTGTGTGTCTTTTTTTAACGTGTCGTGATCGACCTTTTTTTTTTGCCGCCCAAGTTAATTTAAATGTTTGTCGTTCTCACTGTTTCCACGACTGCATCGTTTTAGGCCGTAATTATTTTAAATTGCATGCCGTCTAGTTTATTGTGATAATTTGTTATCGGTTGGAGCTCTGACGGGTCCAACAAGACCGCCTCCCACCGTGATTGTTTTAAATAGTTTTTAAATTGTGTTTTATAGAAACGGAGGCCCTGATAGACAAACCTTTGCTGCCCTCCTTTCTGTGGTTTTTTTATATAATCAAAGGCGCGCTAATCAATACTCTGGATTCGAGAAAGAATGTACCTTTTTTTAAAGCAGTTTTGGTAAAGTAAAGTCTTGGATAATTGTAATTTAACTTCATGTTGGAGTGGAGCTAAGGTATATTTTATATATTATAAGTGATTTTCCTTTGGTGCTCTTAGCTTGGTGCGTGTTTTATTATATTCGTATCCTTGCTTATTAAATGGTCATTTATTGTGATCAATACTCATTAACGGCTGTGAATTTTACTTGTCTTTTAAATAATTGCTAGTAATTCAGAAAATGGTATTTATTTAAAATAAATAGTGTTCAAACCTTGTTCAGTGCCTTCCGGTTATTTGTGAATAGTCACAATTGGTTAAAAACTACATGGGAAAATACAAAAACAGTTAGTACTTGGACAAAAAGAAAACCAGAGTAACTTTAATACAGCAAAGAACACGAGAGAAACAAAACTGGCACTGATACGATCGAAACAAAAATTCAGCAGACACAACAAAAAATAAAAAAAAACTGCAACAAAAATGACGCAAAACTTTATGACGTTTCGGTGTAAGAAATTTGCATTCTTCCTAAGGGAGACATTGAACGCAGAACACTGTCGCAAGTAATCTACTATTGCTGTTTGTATTGCATTTCTTTTTTCATCTGCTCGACAAGAGCTTGAGCTTATGATCTGTTCTACGAACGAGTGCACTTTTTTTTTTTTTTTTTTTTNAAACTTACAACTTTTCTGAAGCCCTTCTTAAATTCTACTTTCAGGATATTCTTCCACCTGATTGAAAAAAGCTTAACAGCGTCTATAAAATTTACTCCAAAGGGACAATGCACCACATTCGTGCGCACTCAGTATATCATCGTCTTGCATTGGAACTATTGCTTACAAGGCGTTACCAACACATCTATTTTCTCTTTGTTTCAATTCGTATTCATTTTAATTTAAATATCGTAATTTATAGATAAAATAAAACCAAATTAAAAATAAACATTTTTATTAGAAAAATATATTTTTATGTTAACAAGAGTATAAAACGCTTTTTATATATGGCAAGGTTAGGAAATAACTAAACACGTTATACATGATACATGGGGTGATTTTTCAAAGGTTTGATCCGAAAAGGGTTATGAAACTGCGAATAGACTTCACAGATGCTTCCATGGCAATAACAGCGTCTCCATGCACCACAGATAATGCTTACAAAAAAAAATTCAGCTCACTGTCAACTTGCTCGGTGTGACAAAAAAAAAAACAATTTCCCGTGGAAACAACTGTACGCAGGATTACATTTAGAACTTTCAAGAGTGCGCTAGTTCGTGGAATAGACTATAGCAATGATTTCTATTATGTCGTCTTGATTTCGACGTACGTCTTCTTGACTGGCTGACGTTGTTAACGAGCCAACAGTTTGTGTTTTGTTGGTAGAAATCACTGCCACCAAAGGATAGTGCCTAGGTCACAACACCTTTACCTGGGGATAACGCGTTACTAACGTGTTAAACTTTAACAAATGTATGAGTATTGCTTCAAGAACTTCTGATCAAGGATGTAACGTTAAGGATGAGGGATAGCCAGAAGGAAACTCTAGAAAGATCATTCATAGAAAAATTTGGTGGTCCGCATTTTCACATGGGTGAGACCAGTACATGCCTTACAATTTCATTCAGATATTGAAGAAAGCACATAAAATTCAGTTAACCACATTAAGTAAAGCACTCAAATTTAAATTTTTCTACTAAATCTTACGTTAAGGGAAGCTGCAAAGTTTAATAAGACACCGCATAACTGAGTAAACTAACTAAATGATTTAACAAAATCTTTTAGACCAGGCGTTCTTACACTTTGTGATTTCGAGGATCACTTTGATATGGGGCTCTCTTTGCCGAACCCTTTTTTTAATGTGTGCAACCTATTTATTTTACTATAAAAATTTTTACAATCTAAAGTTTAATTTACAACAAAATTTGCAAAAACTAGCTTCACTAATAACAAAACATTTACAAAGATACATCATTATTGTAACATTTTTATGAAAAGTAAAAAATATTAGTTTTACTTGCGGACCTTCGACTATTAGCTCTATGATCCTCAGAAGTATGCGTACAACAGTTTAAGAATTGCTGTTGTAGACCGTTTAAAGCTGAAGCCCATCAAATTATGCGAGTCGTTTGTCAGAGGCACGCAAAGATACTGCGTGAGACGCTAGATGTATTATTAAAAATTCATACAGTATTAAAACGAGATGGTAACAAACATTTTATGATTTACAATTATAGTAAAAACAAAAAGCAATAATGGTACTGGCTGTTCGCAGTTATTTGAACACTTTTGAAATCAACCTTTGAAAAGTCACTGCCCCTACCTGCATATATTTTTACGGGCACACTTACTGGCATTCTCACAGTAAAGTTGGTAAGGAAGGAGGGAAAGTAGTTCCATGTTTTAAAGTTAAGTTAAAAATGTTAGTTCAAACATTTTGTGAACACTGAAAAGATTTCTTTTGCTTCTTGTTTTCTTAATGCATATATAAGTAAGAATGAGTGAATTGGTAAAAGATTTACTTTTATAAAAATTATATACTTTCACTTGACCGGCGCACGAAGAAAGTGACCAGGCCCGTGGCTAGAAGAATACACATTATGTGTACAAGTAGATCTTAAACAGGGCTTTCAAAAGTGCTCAGTTTACCGTGAACAGTCTACAGCTGTAGCCTATACACGACTAAAACACATAACCTAAATTAAGTGTTGTAACCACATCTCTAGTCCACGTAGTGCTTCATAGGGATAATTCAAAAACATTACTCTATTCAGCTGACAGTTTAATTCTCATAACAAAATATGGCACACCATCATTATACTCAGGAATACATCCCGTTTTAGTGCGGCATGTGTAATATAGTCAGTCTCATACCCGAGTAAGAACATTAGCGTTTTGCACAATCTCGCTACTTTGATTTAGAATATGAAAAATGATTAAACTGGTGTTCCTACAGCCTCAAATGAAAATTTCGTGCAAAGTGAACAACTGAAATATAGGAGGCGAATGCCATAAATTACAAGAATTTCTTAAGTATATCATGTCTCAGCCAAAAATATTTATTAGTGTGATTTTGAGTGCTTCCGATCTCAAATGATTTTAAGTGTTTAACCCGATAATTTTAGAATAGTCTACGGCTAAAATATGCTAAATCTAAAGTTATTATTGAACACATCTGTATTATTGTTTTCTATCATTCTAATACCACTTTCAGGAATTATACATCTAATACATTAGATAATAAAGGGAATACTTTTACGTTCTCTTAAATTTTACACCCTATTCCTCACCGATTTTTTTTATTGGTGAGAGGTCAGATGCAATAAAATATTTCAAATAAAAAAAATTAAATATGTGTAAAAAAAGGTGAAAACGTGTTTTAAAATACTATATAGTCTCTGCTATACTTTCTGCAAGAAATATAATTCAACAAAAATACTGACATTAAATTAAAAGAAAAGTGGCTTTCCTGATTAAATTAACATCTTGAGAATTTTTTAAGTTTACACTTTCAACAAAATTTAGTAGACATTAGTTGGTAGGGCAACATGATTTTACAGTTTGTCAAGAAAAAAAAGGAAGAACAAAATAAACTTTGTTATAAAATGTTTACCTGCCTTTAAATATGGCAGGAACAAATACTACGATTTGAACTAGATTTATAGCGGCAGTGTCTAGTGTAAAAACGCGCTTACACCGCCAGACTGCAGTAATTTAAATTAGAATGCTATACGACCTGTATCTTCAGAAAATGCCACACAGACCCCTTAAAAACTGCCACGTTTACTTGAAGTTATAAAATTAATGTAAGCTTGCTGATATTGAAAAGGTAATTTCACCTTTTAATATATGAGGCCATTTCGGAGTATGATCAAGGAGGTTATAGCCTAATCAGATTTGATCAAAAATCATCTCACTGCAGGAAATGTTAACAAATGTAGGTGAATACAATTTTATGTTAAAAATGACATTTTAAAAGTCCTGATTTCTCTTCACTTTTAACAATAAACAGTAAAATATGACTACCATCACGGCAAATAGATGATATTGTATGCATAAGATATCTTATTAAATTTCTGCAACAAAAAATGATACTTCAAACAACACCTTGGTCTTGATTTAGCCCTACGCAGAACAGGTTATTATTTGATAAGCAATTACTCTCTTTGCCTTTTCAAGTAATTCACTAATAAACAAAGATGCTTTACGTACATTATACTTGGAATATGTAATACTTGGAGCGGAGCGGAGAAATTTAGGCGGCTCTTAACATCGCGGTCTTGAGAGCCGATGAGGGTGAAGCGAGGTGCGCATTAATTTCGTAATTGTCGTGTTAAAAAAAAAAAAAATACAAACAAGCAAGAAAAACCAGCGTTCCAAAAGGGCGGGTGAAGCTCGTTCTTAACCCGGTGTTGTAGCATGCTCTCGCCGCGACTCACCAGCTTGCAGGCGGCGTGCTCCCGCAGGTAGTTCTTCATGCCGTCGACGAACTGGCGGACGCTGCGCATGACGACGTGCGGGTCGTCCTCACGCGACTCCTTGGTGCACGCGATGAACCCGTCCACCAGCCTGGCGAACGTGCTGCCCTTGTCCTCGTACAGCCGCAGCGCGAGTTTCCGCACAGAGCTACGCCATTTGCCGCTGCGCCTGCCCCCTGAAACACGGGGTTGCCCCTTCAGACGACAAAGGGGAGGAGCGAGTGGGTGGACCAAGCTCTCCCATCCGAACATTTGGGAGACTAAATGGATCGAACCTTCTCCCGAACAGCTTGGAATACGGCGATTGTTCCCCTATATACTTGACCAAGGAGGTCGTCTCCTCCAACATTTTGGACCAAATGACAGTCTTCTCCATCATTTAGGACCACAAATACATTCTTCAAAACATTTTCGACCTCTAAGAGCTCGGATCATGGCTATCGTAACCCATATTTTGGACCAAAGGGATCGTTTGCTCAAACATTTCGGACCAATGTGAGTGTCTGTCTCAAATATCGTGGACTATGGAGGTAGTCGCCCCAATATTTTCGATAAATTTTATAGTTTTATATAGTATAGTAAAATGTTTTGGTTAAATCTTTCAATTCAGTATAAGGATGAATGAATTCGTTGTGAGTTTTGATATATGGATTGTTTTATTTTTTTTAAAAAGTTACTGAAGTGTTTGATTCATTTGTCAGTAAGTAAAGCTGCAGAAGTCAAATGTGGCATTTTTTCACATACAAAAATCATGTATTGTTCAGAATTGAAAAGCATAAAATGTGACTTATGAAATATAGCGGTAAAGGGACGTCAACTTTATGCATTGACACAGTCTATACTATAGCCCATTCACGGTTTCTTCGGATGCTTTGAAATAAACCTTTGAAAAAATCTCCCTATAAGTAATATGTTAACCTGTTTTTTAAATAACTTGTATACCACAAGTATATAACACTGATTAACTTCAAAAGTATCATATTTTGTACTTGTAATATTTATTTCGTGTTCAATACGAATTAAAAACATTGAGAGAGGAGCAAGGATTGGCCATGGCTAGTAAGAAATAGTTCACAGTTAAAATATTGTTTTAACAAAGTTTTTTGGTACGCTATTTGTAAATTAAACGTTCCCTATTGAAGTATTTAAATTTTTTTACGTATCCCTGTTGAAAACGTATTTTATTGTTACAGTAAAACATCAGCGCAAAATGCGGCGCGTAGGCCCTAGCGACATGGTGTTTTTTTTTAAACCTAGGAAGAAATTGTTGGCGGAGCAGAGCTTGTCACCGTCTTTGTCTCTCTCTCTCTCTCTCTCTCTCTCTCTCTCTCTCGGGAAGTTTCGCACCGCTAGTAGAAGCAGGGAAATTATACATGTTTTCAATTTTAGCATATTTCATACTTATTACAGCAAAAACAATGATTCTTGAATTTGTAATTTACAACTGAAAAGAGATTTTAATGTTTGCATACTTATTATAATATATTTAGATGTGATGGCGGGAAGGTTACAAATCCGAAGTTGGCAGATGTGGCGAGATGACATTATGACATGGCGTATTGCTGTTGCAAAACGAAGCGTTTGTTTTTCTTGCTCCGAAAAATACTTCAAATTACCACATCAAGTTTGTACACGTTGTGTTTTTGAAACCTTCCTACGCAAGTTACGATGTTGTGATAAATCTGTATTTCCACGGCAGTAAAGTAATACATATATTGTAACATGTGTCATAACCCACGCGTGTGAAATGGCGTGGCTGATTCGTGGTCGTTACGCTGGCCCAGTGTGTGTGTGTGTGTGTGTGTGTGTGATTGCAAATATTGAACGTGCGAAATTTATACGTTTTAATCGTGAACTGTTTTTATGACGAAGTTAATTATTTTAAAGGCACGTCTGTTTATTTATCACAACTTAACTTCGCCTTAGGTGTTGATATACAATTGTGTAACGTGATTATGTTTTCGTGATATGAATGTTTGCCACAATCCCAACAAATGACTAAACTCTACCAGAAAATTTTAAACAAATAATTAAATAAACCTAGTGAAAACCTATGCAAGAAATATTAGCGGAATAAAAGTTACGGTAGGCCTATTTGTGTACATGTTCAATACTATCTTTAAAGTTCGTCGCTGCTACGTACAAAAAAATAGCGACACAAGTTGAGTGCTTGAATTTACTGTGTCTGTTCGTTGGACTGGTTGTTCCTTCGTTTTAATTTTTAATCCAACGAAGGCCGTCCTTTTAACGAAATAACACAACACATATGAATAACGAGATGTTATACTACAGTTCTTTCCCCCTCAGATGTACCAGGGTTAAACACAGTCGCGGCAAAATATTAACGTGCATTTATGTAATGTGCTATATCGTGTATAAAAAATATGTTAACAATGTAAAATAGTAACCGTAGGAACTATCGTAAATACAGATTGTTTTAAAGTCATAAAGCTGACCTAAATATGGTTATAGGCCTAAATTGTAAATATTTGTGTGTAATGGTTTTTTAAATATGACAGAATTATTTAAACAGCTGTAAACAGTAAACAACGCATTTGACAGTTAAAACTTAGAAGTCACATGGCAGTGTTAATGTATACATGTAGCGGAAGGATACGTAATTGGTAACTAAAAGTATAAATTTAGCAGGGCTTCGGAGAAATGTGAAGTAACCATGAATTGACTATATGCTAAACTTAAACGGCTCACTTAACTTGTGCCTTGATCTGAACTATAGAATCTTTGTAGTATACATTTTAATGCGAAATAACCTTACGAACTTGTGATACGTTAACGGTAAAGAGAGCTATTCAGACGCCCCGGGAACGGATATCTCAAGACATAACGCGTGTTTGTTGAGCTACTTAGGAGCCCTCCAAAAGCGTTTAATTGCTGACTGACATATGTAAAAATTTTACAGGTTATATACGACAAGATACACGCGAAAATACGGCAGATAAATGCAACGAATTAGACAACAGTATCTGTATTCGCGTACTTCGGCATTCTGTTTTGGAATACAGCGTCATTTATGGCTGTGCGTGAGGTTTAAAACGTAAATTTAGTATTTTCTGGTATGTAAGCTATCACCTGAGTAGCACTTCGACATAAAAGTGGAAACGCTTAAAACAATAATTAAAAACAAATACAATAGAAAGGTAGCTAAATTGCACGTTGCTTGGCGAAAATTTTGCGCATTAAGAGGCATGCATACTTCGCGCTTGAACTGCGTTGCAATTGAATTTTTGTGAAAATACTAAACGTGCACCCACACCACGCAAGATGACGTCGGGTGAAGTGTAATTGTCTAGCTAGTCCGAAAAAAATATTAGTTGTAAATATAATCTTTAATGTAAAAAATGTGAACCTGCTAAAAAATACTGTTGATACTAATAACGTGACTCGTTTCATTTTCGTTTCAGTAATTTACGTGAAGACGATGTAATAATCATTAGTAGAGAGTGCAAAAGTAAATTATATAAAAGTTCAAATGCATATGGCGTAGACGGTTAATATAACCTGGGATGTTCAGTAAATGGTAGTTTGTTGTGTGATTGTGAAAAAATGAGAAAACACAAAATTGTATTATTTATTTAGTCGTATGTGTTGAATCTAAAACATAATTAGTGCCTGCAGAAGCAAGTATCTAAACTAACAGATAAATCGGTTACTAATGCTTTCATTATCTCAAAAAATCAGCCACAGACACATCATACGAGAGTAGGTCTACCAAATTTTCACTAAAGAACACTTTTTTACTGTTGACTATTTATTCAGACAGTAATCTTCCGTCGCTGATTCCTCAGAAACCCATTGCACGCCCGCCATCAAGAAAAGAAGCAACGAAAAATTCGAAAAGCGAGGTAAATTTAGCAAACAAAGATTAAGTAATAAAATAAAACAGAAATGTTTATATTTTTGGCGAGCTAGGGACGCAACTTTTCAGCAGATGTGAAAACTAAAACTAAAATATCTAGTTTCCCATTCTGAAATTACTTTCGTGTCTTCGCTATCTGTTTATACTAGTTGACTGTGTGGTAACAAGAGTGACCTCTGATTGGCTACGCATAGGTACTTGCATAAGATAGTTAAATATTTTAACAACTTGATATCGGCTGTGGTTATGGCTATTCTTATGCTCGGTAGCAGCAAGCACTGCTGTAAATAAGGTATTCAACTCTCTTGCTGTTATTTGTATGGTTATGGTTATGTCGATTGTAGCACGGCCTTAAGACGAGTGCCTGTGGACCGCCGGAGCAATTGTTAGTGCGCATGCGTTCGCCCACGAACTAGCTAACCTACGATAGCAGGTGAATATTGGTGTCCCTTACGTGAGTATAATGGGATATTCACTTTTGCTAATACATATCAATGACTTCACAGAATACGAAACAAGGAAGCGTAACGCTGTACGCTGACGACTCTAGCTTATAGTTAGACAAAGTTATCTTGAGACACTTAAAAACACGTTACTGAAACAACAGTTTCATCCTTGGAAAAATGGTTTCAAATCAATAGACTGATGTTAAGCGTGATAAAACATAGTTTATACAGTTTTGAAAATAAGGCGGCAGAGAATGCATTCAAATCCTCTGCAGACATACTAGTAATAACACTATCGATAAAACATCAGTAGCGAAATTTCTAGGATTTTCCGTGAGGAAGATGATGAACTATAGGATCATATTTTGGGAAATTCTTGTAAGGTTTAAAATAATGTTTCCCTGGAACAAAAAAAAAACCATTACACATGATTGCCGATGTAAAACAAATATATTCTTGCCAACCCCTTTCCAACAAAAAAACTATTATATATTCTGAATAGGCCAAACGTTGCTTAAATTTGTGAAATAGAACACAGAATTTTACTCAAAAAATTAAAATATACATTAACACTATGCAAGAAATGCACATATATAATACCTGTCTATACTATCTAGCTCCAAGTATGTACAATAACCACCAAATCATGCATCAACTAAAAATTAAGTTAAGAAATTCAACAAACCAAGGCAATCCATGTTTAAGATTAAACAGGAAATAGAAGATTACGCCCAGATATTTTAATTTCGAGTGATTGTAAATACCTACATATTTGTACTATGTGTTATTAAAAAAATTTGACAAGCCCTATATTTAGTGAGCAATATGTTTATTAACTAACTCTGTTGGGTACTATGAATAAAATAAAATAAACATATATAAAAGTGCTTCATGCAGTTTGCCAAGGTGGTCATCAGCGTGGGGTTAGAGGTACTTATGGAAACCAGCCTGAACTAAATAGGACTTAGTTGCCAACTACAGAAACATATGGTTTTCGTACAAGTTGCATCTGAACAGGAAGAGTGGTATGTTGGCTATCTTGCGAGGACGGAAGTGAGATTTCTGATTGGCACAAGCAGCTTACGTTTCATATGATGCTTGAAAAAGGAGTACTTACAGTGCAAAGTTTTTAAGGAGGCACTCATCTGATCTCTTTACGACGTTGCCAGTTCAATCTGCGGGGAAACCACGAAACAAGAACCTAAGCTCAAAGCAATGTAACCTTCGCTAATTGAACTCGGCATAAATCCGCACCTATCAAGGCGGGCCACATAAGTACAGTTACACAAGCACCGTGGGCATTTTTAGCCACGCATTAATAACATTAGAAATTATGCTTCTCTTTTAGTCATTTCTATCATATAGAAGCCTAATTTTTATGTAATGTGTCATGTTTTAATAAAGTGAATTTTAGCCTGTGTTTACGTAACACGACATACGAAATGAAATTGCTTACAGTAATGAAGACCTATTTTAGGGATAGCGTAATACACATATTACAAATAAGTAAACATTACATGAAGTGAATCTAAATCATTAAGGCTTCTGGTGGTATGCGTGACTGATCATCAATTTGGGCACATGGCGTTAAGGATCAACCAATGCCTTTTGAACCTATTATGGATAAGCAATAGTGCATGTATGTATTTACATTATATTATTTGAAGGGATACTAAAGTTGGAACATGCGTATTTGATGAGAATACCCTTTCTTTTACTGAGGAATGACAATTTTTGAAATAAAACGCTTCAATTTCATTCAATACGAGGTTTCGTTCAAATGATTATCACCTTACCGTGAACAAAATGTATGGGTATTCAAGTGCCAAATATTATTATCTACATTTTTGGCATATTGAATATATTTTTCTTTGTGATATGAAATAATATCCCGAAATAAGTAAAAAAAAGGAACAAAATTACTTTTAAAAAATTGCAATACTAAAGTATATACATTTTTATTTGTCTTTTTTTTGTACAAATCTCAGAATTGAACACAATTTATACGTTAAGCTACAGCTCAAAATAATTTTCCATGTCATTAAGATGCCATAAAAAATATTTTCTTCGAAAAATTTTATGTTGTTCGCCCGTATTTCATTTTTGACTTTGGAGATCAAATTTAAAGCCGAAATAGCCAGGAAGTTACAAAATTTTCGCCACAGTTCAACAAAGTGGCGTATTTCAAAGAAATTGCAACGTAACGCACTTGTTATTTCAAGAGACAATTCAGTTAAATCCATACCTAATTGAAAATAACTTTTTCGAAATATGCACACGGATTAATATTTAAAGTTAAAATATGATATGTATATTAAAAAAATTATTATTATTTTTTAAATAATTTTGAATTATTTTTATTAAGTTATCATTTATAGCATGCCACGAAATCGTAAAATCTATTCAAAATCCAGAAAAAATAGCTCTTGAACAGTTCTAACACTGCATTACCAGCTTAAGTTACATGTCAAAACTGTGAAATATTTCTAATTTTTTAAATATAAATTTTATTTACTTTAAACTGAGAACTTTTAAAAGCCATGCTTAAGATATACTTGTGTACACCTCGTGTGGGCCCATATCAGTCAGTGTGCCCGTTAATATGTACGCAGGTAAAGGCAGTGACATTATTTAAAAGTTAATTACAAAAGTGCTTAATTAACCGTGAACCGCCAATAATATTTTTTCATGCACGAAGGCAAACCGAGGGCGTAAATAAATGAGTGAGAAATTGCCAAGTGACATACTGCATTAGCATTCGTCTGGAGTGCTGATGGGAAACCCAGCGGAAGGAAAGAACTCCCAGCGCAATGAACGCTCACAAGTCTTCCCGAATGCTATCTCGTGCGAGATAAGTGGAGTGGAGATATTTGTGCGGCTCTTAACATCACGGTTTTGAGAGCCGATGAGGGTGAAGCGAGGCGAGTATAAAGCAGCGCCGGAATGCAAGGGAAGGGGAAACGGGAGATCCCCGAGAAAACCCGCCGACCAGCGGCATCGTACGGCACGATTCCCACCTGCGAAAATCAGGGAGCGACCCCGTCGGTAATAGAACTAGGTTTTCCTTGGTGGGAGGCGAGTAGTCTGACCACTACACCACCGTGGCCCCGTTCGGGCGAGGTAAACCACGCTCTGTCTTTCGGCGTATTTGCGTATGTTTTACTAAAGGCTGTTCAAGATAAAATTAGCATTTTTAAAATCAACTTTTGAGTTATGTCACTGCCCTTACCTGTATCTATTTAAACGGGCGTATTAAGTGGCATGCTTCCTGTAAAGTTGGTAAGGACGGAGGGAAATTAGTTCCATGTCTTAACGTTGAATTAAAAGTGTTAGGTAAAACATTTATGAAAATTAAAATGATGTCACTGCTTTCTGTTTTTTTTAATGCATGTAAGTAGAATAACGAGCAAATTCGTATATTATTAGCTTTTATAATAATTTCACAGTTTCATTTCACCGACGGACGAACAAAGTGATCAAACCCGTGTCAGTGTTAGTTAATATTGCATATAGCGGAAGAAAACATATCGTGCATGCAAGCAGATCTCAAGTAGGACTTTCAATAGTACTCAGTTTACTGTGAATAGCCTATATATGTTTCTCGCGGTTCATCAAGCATTTTTAAAAGTCCTGCTTAACATCTACTTTCTCCTCATTTTGTATCCATCCGCCATATGTAAAATTTACGTTGTCATGGGCCTGACGACTTTAATCATGCACCAATCAAGGGAAAACGTGAAATTGTTAGCACTATACATGCATGTGTTACCAACATGCCATCTCGTACTCTAAAATGTATAAAGCAAAAAGTCAGTAACTTTATTTGTCATAAATTTTAACGTTACATTAGCTGGCAAAACGTCAAGTTTTAGAACTATTTTACCTAATTCCTTACCAACTGAACTGTGAGACTGCAGGTTAGTATGTACGGTAGCATATATGTAGTTAACGGGGAGTGATTCTTTTAAAAGATTTATTTTAAAAAAGGTTTACTTTACCGTGAACATATTTCTACCTGGCAAGTGTAGCGGAAATAAAAGTATTTTTTGAATGCTTTTTGGCAATTCGAGGCTTTAGTGATTGGAAAAAAATAACTAAATGTTGCGTGATCAAATCTAATTGACTTGTTATCTTTCAGAAAACCTTTCAGATAAAGATATGAAAAAAACGCACGGACGCAAAAAATTCTAACGTTAGTCGATCTCACCATACAGTATACAGTCACAGCAGCTAATAATGGTTTTGTTTTATAGTGCTAGTGAATTTTTGTTTGGTATTATGGGGTTTTTGCGACATATGGGGTTACACTGGCACGCGCTACAAGAGCGCCGTCGCCGCTACGCGCAGGGCTCTGAACTGGCGTGCAGTGTTCTCGTAGTGATGCGTGTACCTATGGGACTTGCAGCGGCGACCCTATCATCTTATTAATAAAAAGCATGTAGGAAAGTTCTATACAGGCTCCTCTCGTAGTTTGACTCATGTCCGGCTAGTATTTTTTAAGATACGACAGTCTGAAAAAAGTAGTTTTCAAATATATTGGAAGGCTCCGAATTAATATTTACAGCATGCGTGGTATCTTTAGAGTACCGTTCCTTACTCGTCTGGGGCATGGTGTCTTTTCGTTGGTAAACATACTGAGTCCACGTTTAATAGTTTCGTAAAAAAAAAAAAAACCCCAGGATTTCAAACACACTGCAACGAAGTTCAAGCGCCAGGCGGGCGGAAACCTTAAATAAGCGCATTTGAAATCAATCCTGTAGGACAATTCCTGCCCGTGTATGCACAAGCCTGAGCGCAGCGACGTGTATTAAGATCTCAAGTGTTGTATTTTTTTGCTGGCTAGATGCATTTGAAAAACGTTTCTTTTTATATACCACATCCGTAAGAAAAAGCACTGGAAGTTTTTGGTTTTTAATAAATTCACGACATCCTTAAAACAATGTATGGGTGGACGACTTTCAAAATCCCTGCTTATGACATCATTTTCCGTACGCTGTATATATATCCACCATATATATAATTGACATTACCACGGCCCGAATAATTTATTTATGCATCGACCAGGCGTAGGCCGTAAATGTGGCATTGTCACGGACGTGTAATACACATGTTGCTAATGCGGCAAAAATAAGCAGAAACTAAATTTAAAAATTCTCTCTGTCAACGAATTTCAAACATTAAACTTTCAATACGTGGGCCTACTACGTTGAAACACGGAATAACTTCTGCTTCATCGTTTGTAACTTTGCAATGGAGTGTGCTAGACAGTGTTTTCGTTATAATACATGCAGTTTGGGGCAGGAATTTTAAATTGGTGATTTCAAAACTCTTAAATAAACCGCAAACAAGATATAGTTTTACTTCACGCAAGATGAGACTGTGTTCCAATTAGTTTCGGGTTTAGTTTATCGTAATTTGTATTTGGCATTTTATAAGGTTTAGTCAGAACTCCGCAACATCCAATTGTCTAGCATGCCATGCTGCTATTATTTTTATGTTGTCATGATTCCAAAATTAAAACTCCATGAAGTCTTAAAATAAACAATAATTATTCCCGAAAGTTGCTAGGGGGTCGTTTAAAATTTAAAATGAGAAAATGACTTTCTCAAGAATATTTCAGCAACTTGCTTGGTTAAATAACTATTGTGAGTACGATACACATTTATTTATCCCAACAACCTCGCCATTATGTGTATTTAAAAGTTTCAAACAAGCAAAATTAATATGGCGGCGATTTGGTAATTTGTATTTTGTAATTTGTCAGCTTCAAAGTTGGCAGAACGCAAAATGCAAATTAAAAAAATATGTCATAGATTTTCTTTAGACAAAACGGGCCAAGTGGTCATTTTGTTGACAAAAAGTGCCAATTGGAAGACGGCCTGGAAGTATGCGGGCGGTAAAGGTCGCGGATACTGTACATGTTCGTGTGAAAACGAGCCATTTATTCACCAACTATCCCAGGTTAGTTTAAACTGCAAAAAAACATTCGTCCAACCGGTAATATAGGTTACTTTATGTTAGGTAAAGAGTTTAAAAGTTATTTGAAGTGTTAAAAACACGCATTCACTTACTATCGTAGGTCAGTTCGTGGGCTAACGCATACGCAGTATTCACGGCCTCGGCGGTCCACAGACTTTCGTCTTAAGATCGTGCTAAGGTCGACATAACCATACACATATCAATAACGGTAGGAATTGAATACTTTATTACTACACACGTCAAATTCACTTTCACAACTGGACATTTCCGGGAACGATGATAACATACACTTGAATCCCATTTTTTACGCCTTTCTCTATTTCTTTTTTTTTAAAATGCATGTGGTTGGTTAAAATGAGAACTGCGACAGCTAAAAATAATTCTTGTGTATCCATTACGACTGTTTACTAGCGAGATGTCTAACCACACAAAAAAAAATAGTGGTTGACAAAAACAAGTTGGCCAGCTTGCACGAGCGAAAATTCGTGTAACTATTCGTAAAACGTTTCAGTGTTGAAGTGAAAACCTATTGACCAACAAACGAAAACATCCGGTATCAATATGCGGCCTTACGCTCGTTCTACAATGACACGGATGCGGATACGGATCACGGAAGCGGAGCACGCAACACACTCCGTGTTCAATCTACAATGAGACGCAAGCGGACGCATACACGTAAGAAAGCTGGGCAACTCCCAACTCTTCAGCGTCCGTGAATCCGCGTAGACAATAGGAATCGAGTGATTGGTTTGTTGATATTCGCTTTCGTGGCTATTGTAGTAAACACGGCAACAAGTGCTTGGATTTGCCGTCCCGGATATAATTTTTGGGTTAATAAACACGTGCACATGGTTTGGCAGTAGAATTTACGCAGTGCTAAACACTGCAAAAATATTTTTAAAAAAAACCAGATGTGTACACTATGAAATCTATATCAATAATTTGCAACAGCTGCGTATTTTTGAGTTTGTAAGTTGGAGGACTGTATGTTTCTTCGTATTGTAGAATAGTTGAAAATCCACGCCGATTCGTCCGCTCGTTCCGTCTTCGTGTTTCGGGTCCGTTTTCTTACGCATCCGTGCATTGTAGAACGGGCCTTACACCGAGGAAGCTTCTTGGTTGCATGCGATATGTAGAACATGGTGTCCCTGTTTCGCAACCAATCACAACGCAGCATGCGACAAGTCGAAATCAGATACCAGTTTTCCAAGACAAGTGGGACGTTTTGTCATGTCGCACGCAACTAGCGAATTAACCAAAAAGTGCAGTGTTTCTCCGTGACGATATTTGAGGTTCAAATACAAGATATGGTGTTCAGTAACGAAGCGGTTAGTTTAATTTGGAAAAGAGCTGCGTAAAACATAGCACAAGAGTACAACACAAATATGGAAAATAAACAGAAATGAAAAAAAATTACTATAAATGCGGCAGCAGCAATTCTTTGTCGTGAAAGATACAAAGTTGAAGACACCTGATATATGCGACATATGCATTTTCTAACTATACATCTGCAACAAAAAAAAAAACTGGTTGCTTTCAATGTTAACAGTTTGTCGCATTTGACATGGCCGCCAAGGAAGTCGTGCCCGACTGTGTCTGCACGCGACAGAACAATCCCGTGCCATTTGTAGCAGAGGGTTCCTTCGACGTAAGGCAGCCTTCAATTGTAGTATATGCCTTTTATTATGGCTATGGTTATGGTCATGGTTATGGTAACTGCTTTTTCGATTTTAGCATGGCGTTCACATGTGGCGAAAAAGTGCGCAATGAGCTGAAACGAGAAACTAATAAAATAGACTTACGCCAGAGACAACAGCCGAGACGAAGTTTGCATCTTCTATCTCTCGGTATCCTTTCCATCGAAGTGAACGCAGATTCAAAGCTGGGACGGCAGAAACGGGCACCGCACCACTGACTGTCATGCCAGTTGCCTTCCGCACTTCCAACACGACGCACACTTGTCCGCGAGGGGGTCCGCGGTGTCTTCGGCCAACGTCCAGTCGATATCGCAGGCACGCGCAGTGTTGAAAAGCTGTGTGTGGGTAATCGTGCTGACGTCCGACGACCGAGTGCGCGCGCGTATGTGCAAACAAAGCGATGTGTCTCCTCCGGATCACTGACGCACCGCACTCGTCGTGACTCAGCGTCCTGCTTTGCTCCTCTTGGGGAAGGGGGGAAGGGGGATATCTGCACGGGACACCCGGCCCGCCCCGCACAGCTGAGGCCAAACAACTCTGGTAGGGAAAACGAATCCTTACACCGAACATACCCGTATTCGACCTTCTACGATAATACAACCATGACATTTAATGCTCCCGTCTACCTAGCGCTTTGTTTCCGCGTTTGAGGCCGAGAAGCGTGGGAACGATAAGGGCGACACTGCCACGCCCATCAAGTGTGCCATCGCCGCTAAGCGCAAGGCTCTGTGAACTGACGTGCGGTGTTCTCGTCGCACTGCGTGTACCTATTGGACTTTCAGCGGTGACCGGTGTCGTGTGGTGCAGTGTTGCAAAGGTAAGCTGGTGCTTGCTCAGTACTGTACACACTCGGCGCACGTAGCAGGAACCAGTAACCAGAGTGGAGCCGGGAGAACCTTAAATGCACTGCGGCCACTCACAAGAAAGCGGTGAGGCACCTATTACACACGTTGTGTGATGTCAAATGCACTACTACGTTTAAGTGGCCGATGTGTAAACTGGCAAACGATTAAGTATAGCACAGAGCAAAACACAGCTTACCTTGCAACAGTTCACCACACGCCACTGGTGGTGACCCTTTTATTTTATTGATGGAATGTCTGTAGGATGGTTCAATGCAGGGCCCTTGAGTAATTTTGTATGTATTTGAAGCTTATATTTTGAGATACAGCTCTTTGAAAAATCAGTTTTTTTTAAAATCCATTTTGGAGTACTTTGAAATGGTGCTTCTAATGTCTTGAAAGCACTCAACAGCCCTCGTCTGATGTGTGTGTTCTTTTATTTTTTTCATAGAGCAGCACATTGGGCGCACATTTATTAATAGTTTCGTATACAAACGAGTATTTCAAACACACTACAACGCAGTTAAAGCGCCAGATAGGCGGAAGCCCTGTAGCAGCTGCACGCGGGTAAGTGAGAGCACTTTTAAAATACGGTGACCAGACGTCCTGATTTTCGCAGGACAGTTTTTATTTTTATTTTTTAAGCGTTGTCCTGCAAGAATAGAAATACCAAATTAAGTCATTTAATTCCCTTCTTTAGACTAAGTAGTCTGCGAGAAGTCCTGCCTTTTTACACGTAAACAGCCGCTGAAATTTTGTAGTATTTACACATGCAGTGATATTTCTGAAATTATTTTACAAAATAACACATTCCTGCGTGCCATTCATTCAAAAAAAAAAAAAAAAAAAAAAAAAAATANTAGAGATTGATAACTTGCAATTAAATTGCAATATTTATGATTTTGATTTACGCCCAGATATTTATTTGATAACGCATTAAAATTTTTCAATTGTGTTATCTTGTTTTTGCAGTAAGCCCTACTGTAATGCTTGGAAGTTAGCCAGATTCATTTTATTATAAGTCACAGTTATGACAAGTTTCCTGCTTCATATATTAAAACACCTCGTCCCCCTATTTTAAAATCAATCGTTAGGGAAAAAAATATATTTCCCGTAACTACAGGTATACCACAGTACACTGGTACGCAGACTCCAAGTAAAGTTGGCACCGAGTTAATAAGAATAGTTCTAAGACCTGACGTTGTGTTGAGTGCGTGATATGTACATTTATGGCTATTGAAGTTTAGGGATTTTTTTATACACATTAGAGCACGAATTTGCGTATTACTAACACATATACTTTACTAAAAATTCCTTCGGTTCCACTTGAATGACGCATGAATACTGTGATACGGTCCATGCCAATGTGATCTTTAATGCAGCTGAAGTGCTATATTAACCGAGTACAGTTTGTAAAAATTGCTCATCGCGTAAATATACAATAAAAGTTCTCGTAGTTTTACTCGTCATATGTTAAAGAAACACGTGCTTGGTTATATATTTTCATTTTGATGGCGGTAGCACAATATTCTTTGTATATGTGTCTTTCACGAGTGTTATTTCATACCACGTGTATATTTATAAGTATTCACATATAACGGTCAGTAAAAAAATTAAGTAGGCCTACAAACTGGCGGCTTCATGTAAATTGCCAACATAACAAAGTTAAGTATTTTTAGTTTACTCTGTGTTCTAACGTTGGCAGTAAAGTAGGACCTACTCCGGCGAACAAATTTATGATTTTCGTTATACTGTTCAGCTGCAACTCTTTCCTTGTATACTTCTTGGCTGAACGTCGCCTCCGGACACGAGGAAAGGTATGCGACTTACAAATTGTACACACTTCTTTTTTTATTATTTTAAATCATGCTCTTCGTCTTCTGCGTTTGTTTTTATATTACCTCTAACAAGACCTTTTTATAACTTGATGCGCCTTTCTTCGGGCAGTGGACCGCACAGCAGACGATACCAGCAACTATCACAGACTTCCACGGAAAGAGTGAGTCACCATGCTTGAAACTGGTGGTCATGAATTTATTTTGCTGTGTTTAACATGGCTACAGAGACGTTTTGTGGAAACACATTTGGTTATTCACATCATGTCGCCATAACGTTACTCGAAAGAGTTTTCCGAGATCTGGCCTGTATATTTCTCTGGGCTACAAAGGTTGTATTAATGCTGAGTGAGTGACATAGTCAAGTTGTAATATAAAGTTAATAGTTCTGTTTATAGCTGAATGACGCTGTCGCTACTTTTTTTTTTTGAGAACTTTCTGAGAGATAAAAACAACTCGCTGAACAAATACGTTATACCAGAATAAGTAAACAAGAAGACACTGATAAATCTAACGAGCCTACTTTCCTTTACACGGGTGCAAACAATTTTTAATGAGGTTCTGTAAAGTTTAGATGGTATGTAGGCCTTGACGTCACGTTGGCAGCTACATCATTAGAGATGTAACTAGAAACGTATGCAAAAATAGTGAGACAATTACAAATACACACATGTATTAGCCATGACTCCAACCCAGAAAACCTCGTATCATAATATGACGTGCAATAAAATGCATTGCGGAGTTCGGATTCAGAACATCAATTTCGGATGTAATCAGTCGAATGTTTTGGTAGGTAGGGTTTACTAAAATGCAATAATTACTTGGCCTTCATTTCGAAAATAATTACCAGAGCCACATAGTAAGTTTACATGGCCAACTGTGGTGCAACTTGTTTGAAGAACTTGCATGGAAATCTGTTAATTGGTTCCCGAAGATATGGTATAAAAAATAATTTTATTAATTGGCGTTACCTTACAAAATTGCCTAGAAAAGAAGAGGTTCTGCATAAAATACTTCTAATAGATACACCCAGCATAAAACTTTTTGGTTGAATTTGGTTAAATTTTTAATAGATATGGCAAAGTATTCAAAATATTTACATGGCCGCCATTTTGACAGTCAATGTCTGACCCCACTAAAATCATGTAAGTTTTCATGAACTTCTGTAGCACTAGTGGAAGAGTAAAAAATTTGGATGAATTTTATTTAATTGTTTAATAGGTATAACATACTAATCGTTTTATTATTTTTACTAGCACTATTAAAAAAAGCCTACCACACATAAACTATGTGAGTTTACATGTCCTAATGTAGTACCACTTGCAAGCAAAATTTGGTGGGAATCGATGGACGTATCCTCGAGTGGAGAGTGAAGAGATTTGGGCGGCTCTTAACATCAAGGTCTTGAGAGCAGATGAGGGTGAGGCGAGGTGAGTATATAGCAGCGCCAGAAAAGGTAGATCCCTGAGAAAACCGGCATCGACTGGCACCGTACTCACTTGCGAAAATATGGGAGCGGGCGCGCTGGGAGTCGAAACCGGTTCGCCTAGGAAGGGAAAAAAGGGGGGG
>NQII01002839.1:38965-85453 GCA_002778355.1 Clitarchus hookeri | reverse complement strand
GTTACATTTTTTTTTTTTTGCTCTTCTGTGTTTGATAGCGGCGGCAGCGAGGCAAAATATGGTTTTGAATGAACAAACGAGCCGACACGATAATTCTTATCGTAGCTCGCGCCTCGCTGACTCTGAGAAGCTCATATTTCTCCATTTATCACGCAGTAATGTCGTCGTCATCATCATTACTTTTCCTAGAATATCTTGGATTGCCGAGATCGTTCTGTACGGCACCTACCTCAAGTATAAATACCACATGCGGGCTTCTGAGGAGGGCGTGATTAAGAGCCGAGAGCTTGGCGTCTCGTGCGACCTTATGCGGCAGTCGGGCGATTCCGGAGCGGCGAGGGACGACTGCAGCGATCTGCGAGAGTGTGTCGGCGAGCTTGTGTGCAGTGAAGGGTGTGACTGATCTTCTGGACTGTGGACTGGATGCGTGAGTGAAAAAAACATTCGGGACAATGGAAATATACAGTTTTAATTAAACGTGTGGAAATAATTGAAGCAGTAAAAACTGCGATAAAGATTTTATTTTAAATAGAGATAGTAATTAAATATTGCGCTCAATAGGAATGATAACAGCTAATAGGGCGCCCAGACAGGTAAATAACAGATATTATACTGGTGTAGTATTCAGAATAAATATGATTATTAAATGTAGTTCATTAATTTTTATTAAGACCTCCATCCCTCACGAACTCGGATACGCCCCTCAGGCATCCCATGTAACACTGGTGTCAGAAGTGGGATGAAGGCAATTATTAAATAATCTGCTGTTAATCAAGTTAGACAATAGGCTAGTAATTAGTGACCAAATAATTAATTAATTAAGACTTTTATAGAATCATCACTGTGAATGTTAACTAGAAAAATGTCTGCAGAACTGGAAGCACTACGAGCATTAATTGAGGGGCTAAGTAACCAAATGAGCGCAAGTGTGTATAGCCTTAGTAACAATATTAATAATGTGAAAAAGAGCGTGAACGAAGCTGCAAATACACAAATGATTAGTGCGAAAGAGAGTGTAAATGAAATTGTAAATATCCAAATTAGTTCTGTATTTGAAACTGTAAATAGTGTAAATGAGAATGTAGACAAGAAATTTGACAGTATAGACAGGATAATAGGCACTGTAAATGAAAATGTAGACAGGGAAATAGAAGGCATTAGCGAGTTAGTGAATACGAGAATGGACAGTGTAAATGAAATAGTGAACAGTGTAAATGACATGATTGACAGTACCAGTAGAAGAATGGACAGTGTAAGTGAAAGGATAATGAAATGAAACAGAAGATCAGTGCAGTAGAGAAGTAGTTGGAGGATATTCTTCAGCAGCGGAATTCTACTACCACCACATCGACAGCCGAGAAAAGTTAAGAAGCAGTGCAAGTCGAAACAAATACAGCAACCTCGGAGGAGAGCAAGAATATCTGCGGCATTGGTGTCGCTCAGCCAGCAGTGGGGAAAGGGGATGAATCAAGCCTACCCCTTACGATGGTCAGGCTTCTTGGCGGGAGTGGGGGAAACGGTAGATCCCGAGAAAACCCGCCGACCAGCGGCATCGTCCGGCACGATTCTCACATGCGAAAATCCGGGGGCGTTCCCGCCGCGAATCGAACCCGGTTCACCTAAGTGGGAGGCGAGTAGTCTTAACCACTGAACCACCGTGGGCCCACGTACATCAGAAAAATAAATATTTTGTGAAGATAAGTTTGTCTTCGGAAAGGTGGAAATCATTGATCTGGATATGCCATGTCCTGTTTGATGAATTCAAAAAGAAAATAAATAAGAACAATTATTAAAAACGGTAAGTTTAGAGATTACCTGCACGGTTGTCTTTAGGAAAAATGGNTATCTTGTACAAAGTTTTATGTTGTATTTCCATTTCATGTAATGATTTTCCACCGCTGAAAATTAAATTTGCAAGGAATTCAGCTACAAGGAGTGTAAGTCGATGACTTTAAAGCTTATTGCATACTGCTTCATCAAGGTCTGGTGTTACTGTGTAAGGGTATATAAATGTCTGAAGTCTACTTAGTGACCTTAAGGAAGCTGACAACTGGCATCTTCGATTTATATACTTTTATGTTTTATGGTTGGACAGAGTATAGACAATTGCTTTGCGTGTTTTCGAAGTTAAGTATTGTGTGTCAGCTGTTAGATTTTCATCTGTACAGTCGCCTGCAAAATTAAATCACGTAATCCTTCTCAGAAATCACCAAATGAATTCTCTACATTTACAACACCTTATATCCACGTTGATAAATTATTCAAGAAGGGACGATTTCTTGTACAGGGTATTTTTTACATTCTATTGTACAATTGTCATGATCAGAACACGCATAGGGGATCCAGAAGCAATTATAAGTAACATAATATACTTATTAAGCCTACGTCGAGAATACAATACTGGAGACGGAGACATGGCAATAACAGAATTAGAAGTAGCAACAAGTTCATTAATAGCAAAAGTCTTCCAACATATAATGTCTCTTGAATCAATCTGACTCAAATAAGTAACACCAGTCACTGTACTGTTGTGAGGATGTCTGTAGAAGCAAACCTCGAGAATACCAGATCCATTGTGGGCAGTCATTCCCTGAAGAGCGAATCTGTACATAAAGCTCAGACGAATGAAGCTCTCTTCTGCTGTCGTAACTTGCTTTACGAAAACATTATCTTCCTTCATAACATCGCAGTCGAAAGAACCAATATTCCGAAAAAACAGGTCTTGAAATTTATCTATTTTTATAATAACGTGCTCGCCTTATGGCTCTGTGAAAACTAATTGAATTTCACAACATTTTGAAAAGCACTGCTCCAGAACAACGCTGTCGTACTACTAACGACGCTCCGCGGCAGCGCTAAGTAAATCTAGGCGTTTGCCGCGACGGGACCTCAGCGAATACCCATAAGCGCCATGTTAAATAATCAGAGGATGTATATTTAACACAGTGTTAAATATGCACGTAGAGGGTTTTGAATCTCTATTACTGACATAGAGGATTTTGAAACTCATAATTATGAACACTACTGGATGTAGAGCATTTTGAAACTCATTCACCCAACTTCATTTATTTATTGATTTTTAATAAAAATCGTGTTAAACAGTGGATGGTCACTGAATCAAATTTTAAAACTGTTTTACATTCTTAGTCTAGTAATCATGAGTACAATCATCCAAATTATGGTAATTAATATAAAATTAAGCACTACATTAACACAGTATATTGAGCAGTGTATGTTATACTTTAGAAATTAAATACCATTTTTACACAATGATTATTGGAACTTCATTCACGTCGTCATAAAGACAGTCTTCATCGCATTCTGAGCTATCAGACTGTTTTTGAGCAACACCTTCTACTGTACTATAGAATGTGAGGCTGGCAATATATCTCCAATTTTGTCCATAGTGGCAAGTAGCTTGCCTACATCTGATAATTTGTTTGGTTCAGTTGGATATTGCCAGAGAGAATCTGAGTAGGATTGATATCAGTAACAGTTTTTCCCCTTTTTGGTGACGTATTTTTCAACACCTACATCAGTTGTGTGTGTACATTTTCCTCGAATGTTTATATTGTTCCGGGTCTTTGTTACGCAGAATCTCTTACACTGATTTAATTTGAAGTGCCAAGATCCTGTGTTCTTGAAACTTTTGCCTCTGCCTTCCAATCGTACAGTTTCACATAATCACTAGCTAGTTTACGTAGGGTGCAATGCTTACTAATAATGTCCTCATAGGTTGTGGACCCCACAACTACTTCTTTCTTCTTCAGCACCTTTTCTATCTTTGAGAAAACCCTATCAGGTGGAATAAAAGAACGTCCAACTACTGGAAAAATTATCTTCACACTGGCTATATTATAGGGGGTATTCGAATAAAGCAATTTACTAGCCATGAAAATTACACTAGAGTTTTTATTTTTTCCTCCGCAGCCGCTCGCCACTAGTCTTGCTGTTTCTATTCTCTGCATGTCAGTATGTGTAAATCTATGATAAACACAGCTATATATTTCACTGTAACCTTGGACGCCCAGACTCATTACAACAGAAGCAATGCACATTCTGTTTGGGTAAAAGAACCTTTGAACTGCCACTTACATTGTAAAAATTATACTACTTACTAAAATAATCATCTTGATCAGGAATTTTTCGGACCTGTATATTTTTATGACAGTCATAAGAGAAGTTCCGAAGCCCCTGTTTTTCCTCTCGTAACTTATCATAGAATGCACTTGCTTTCAATTTATTAATTATCTTCTCTGTCATAAGTTTTTGTTTCTCATTACCTTTGGTTTTTTTTTCCAATTCCAAGCAGACAGAACAAACATCTGTTCTGGGACTTCCAAAACCAACATTGCAATTGGTACACAACACTTTAGAAAATAACACTCCTTAACATTAAGCTCACTTTTAGCAGTTTGTAAAGTCGCCAAAGATTTTTAACATTCAATTCTGGTGGCAATTGTAACCTACGATCACTTTTCCTGTTTCGGCAGTAGTGAGGCTCTGCACACTTCAAGGATTCTATGAATTTACCTACAGCTTCCCTACAACATGCATTCTTAACACTTCTTCTGTCCCCTCCCCTGTTTTCCCGTGCTACACGACCCCCACTGATGTGTGACCTCCTAAGAGCACCTTGCACACGATCCTTCTTCAACTCCAAAACATTGAAAAATATTTCACGACACACAGGAATTAGCGAACCACGTGTTTTCTTCCGTACATGGTAAGTGAATGTCAGGCTTCGTTTTGAATCTCCTACAATTCTCCTTCTTTTTGGCTGCGAAGTAGCGCAGTGTTGAATTATCAAATTGTCCTGCTCTATTTAATTGTGTGATTTGTAAAACACACTGTTTAAACTCGCTGATATCCTCCATCTGCAGTTGCAGCGTCGAACACTTCAACGCTCTGCTATCGTGTTTGCATTTTGGACATTGAGGTGGAAAACTAGCAAAATATCTGAAAGGAAAGTATACCTGATATTGATTTACGTTATATCATAGAAATGCAGAACAACAAAATGGTAATAATGTTATCAATTACAAAACTTACTTTCTACCGCACAAAACCTCTAACATCACTAAACATAACTCACCTTTATCGCTTTTCCCTAGATCTTTTCCAAGTTTCCAGCTGCCGCATCATTCTCAGTCCTCTGTCTGGAGTTGCTTTAGCAACAAGAAATGTTTCGTCACCCATTTTTAAATAAACGACGCCAAAGAAATTGACAACGTACACTATTGTCTCCTGATTACACTAGAACGCCTCAGTAGAGAATATGTCAAACTTCTGCTTTGGATGTATCCTAGGTGAGGTAACAGAAATGGAACATGGTCAATTGTCCCGTGAACACACCTTTAACTATAATCAAAACCCTAAAAAAATAAGTTCACATTATCCTCTTAAATATTGTTTTCTCGTCCTGTTGGTACATTAGATCATGACAACAGACGATTATGTGCAGACTGCTAGAGTTGGCGAGACTGGTACACAATCGACGTCATTCTTCTTCCTCGATACATCCTGATTTTCTCATTGATTTATACGTATAGAGGATTTTGAAAGTAACTGATGGTGGATATAGAGGATTTTGAATGTAGCCCTCGTTTTCACGACGCCGTTCGAATGTAACTTAGTGTGTTATGAACCTCACAGCTTATGCAGACCAATATAACTCAACCTTGGAAATCTATTTGTGCGAATGACTCCGTTTATAAAACAATGGTTTTTAGGGAGTTTTTAATCTAAAGGACACAAATATAAGTCAACAGAGACAGAGACCCTGTCACAATGTAAACAACTTCAAGAAAAACAATTTTTTAAAAACCTTTTTGTGCCAAAAGTTTTAATCCGCATTATAAAAAAAATGTAAAACATTGACGAATGTATGATTTAAAATAAACACTTTTCCTATTTTACCCTTTAAAGCCCACATTTATTTATGGTTTCAGGTGTTGCAAATTTATTGACGCGTTCTGTACCTAAGCTGACACAGAAATTGTTCGTTCTCAAAACCAATGAGCTGCAGGCTTTGTATCACCAGCGGATCTAAGTTTTCCAATGGAGAACTAGAAGGGGGAAAAAGGGGGGGGNTCTCATAATAATTTTTGGAAACAATATTAAATTACTTACATAAAATAGGTATTTAAAAATAATTCTGATTAACTTCCTGTGCAGCAAGTCTAAATTGTGTAACTGGGTCTGAATGTGTTAGTACATATCACATTCACGGTTCCTTCCAACTTTTCTGGAGCCCTGCTTAAGTTCTACTTCCAGAATATTCCTCCGCCTCACGCAAACAAAGGTTAACTAAGTCCAGAAAAATACACCATATTCGTGCGCATTCAGTGTAATCATATTTTGCATAAGAACTATTTCTTACTAGGCATTACCAAAACACCTGTTTTATAACTTTTTTATTCATATTAATTATATATGAAATATTATAATTTACAGATAAAATATAAGTAAATGTATAATTTAACCAAAAAATGAGGCACCTTTACGTTAAGAGAAGTATAAAACGCTTGTGATACATGAAATGTTTAGGAAATAACCAAACACATCATACATAAGGTGATTGTTCATAGGTTTTATTCGAAAAGTGTAACGGAAGCGCGTCGTACACGTTGGATGTTCGTGTTGCCGATGCAGTCCGCAGCGCACCTCGGGAGGTGCAACGGAACGCGTTTGGGCGGGACGCGGGACGAAGCGGGAATTAAAAAGCGTGACAGGCTCGGACGGAGGATCTGCAGGACCCCCCCGAGAATGTGGAAGTGCGTGTCCGTCTTTCACGGTTCTGGGCGCCCGCCGGCTCGGGTATAAAAGAACCGCTGAGAGCTTCAGGTGATCACTTAGTCTCCGACTTCTGTCGGTGTCTTCAGTTCTTTTCCCTTCCACGTCTCCCCTTGCACACGCCGCCAGGATGAAGAGCACAGTAAGTATACTCTTTATAGTCGATTAAAGGTTACTTCCAACTTTTCTGAAGCCCTGCTGAGGTTCTACTTCTAGTGTATTTCTCCACCTAATGCAAACAAACCATAACTAAGTTTTGAAAATTACAGCAAAGGCACCATGCACCGCGCTTGTGCGCACTCAGTTTTAATGATATTTTGGGTAAGAACTATTTCTTACTTGGCGTTACCAAAACACCTATTTTCTCTCTGGTTATATTTATAGTAGCTATACATGAAATATTATAATTTAACAATAAAATTAATTAAATGCTTAATTTAACCACATATAAGGTCATTTTATGTTAACGGATGCATAAACGCCTGAAACACATGAGATAATTAAGAAACAACCAAACGTGTTATGTATGTGGTGATTTTTCAAAGGTTTGATTCAAAAAGTGAGAAGCAACCGTCGATAAACTATATATAGCCTATTCGCGGTTTCTTCACACTTTTTGAATCAAACCTTTGAAAAATCACTATGTATTACGTGTTTGGTTGTTTCCTAAATATGTCACATATTACAGGGGTTTGAACAAGTGTTAACGTAAAAGTACCTCATTTCTAGCCGAATTAAATTTGTACTTATTTTCTACCGGTAAATTATAATATTTCATTTATGGTTAATATAAATGAAATCTGGGAGAAAATAGGTGTGTTGGTTACTCCTAGTGTGAAATAATGTTACAACGAGTGCGCATGAATCAGGAAATTCCCTGAAATTCCTCAAGAAATTTCACATATTATACATGTTGTCTGAAACAGTTATTTTAAGAATTGATGGATTGTGAAGGAATTTATTTAACATTGATTCCCCTGTGGTTGCAGGCTTAGTATAGCCTGTTCAAGGTAAAGTGAGCAGCCATTTTTTATCCTTCCACCACTTTTTAAAAATAAATATTGCCACGTAAGTAATAATCACAGTGTATATATTTCTGCGGACTCAAAAGTTAACGTCTAAGGCTGAAATATATTTAATTTATTGCCTATTATTCCAAATGAGAGGGTTTCAAACAGTGCTCACTTTACCGTGAATATCAAGGCAGCGGCCTCAACATCTCGTCGACAGAAATGCCGTTAGAGGCAGAGCAAGTTGCGCAGAGAAGCAGGAACGGGGAAGGAATAAGCCACCACCTGTAGTAAATACCCGTACCCATCTTTCAACTGGAGCCTTTTCGGACCGGGAATCGAACCCGTGTTCTCCCGAACCCGTGCTCGGATCAGCACTGTAAGAGATTTTTCGAAAATTAACGATATATTGTGTAGGCGTCATAAGAATGTAGGAATGGCGAAGCTGCTTCTTCCTATCCATCCATGGCAGCACTATTACAATTGTTTATGAAGACGTTAGATTCATATTGTTATTAACAGTTCGTACGGTAGCAACACCCAACTTTTCTTTACTTGCAGACAAATACAGGATGTAACATAATTATATGTGTAAACTACGTCTGCGTATTCTTTACGGAAATCTAAGGCAAATGGATGTTACGACTCATGGTTTAAAGTGCGTCCCAAGGGCGGCACACCCCCTTCAAATTGAAGCAGAAAGACGAGGCAATCGCACATTTTACAAACAGCATTTACAATCGAACTATAAGTTTGTGGATGATTTATGAACGGGCAAAGATCTGCTGACAATGTAATGTTTGTCTCTATCATCAAAGTAATTCGAGAGGAAAAATAGGGGTCGCGGCCATGATTTTGCAGAAAATATTGCGATTCCAAATTTTAATTGATTTTCGCATGAGAGATTATGAATTAATAATTGTGAGGGAACGAAAACGGTCTCTTGTGTCGTTCCCCTAAACAAAACCATTTCCGAGATATCCATGTATAAAGTTCACAACCACCTTAATACATTGCCCGGGTACTTCACGCATTACACTTGGGATGACGGACAACATATGCGTTACGCTGGTTATAGATCTTTGACCATTCACACAACTTCCAGAAGATCATGGCTCAATTGAATACCCTGTCTGTAAAATATGCAATTGCCTCGCCTTTTTGCTCCAACTTCGAGGGGGTGTACTGCCTTCGGTACGCATTCTAGTACATGGGTCGTATAAATATTTTTGCCTTAGATCTATGTAAAGAATACGCAGGTGGAGTTTGTACATATAGTTACGTTGCACTCTGTATATGGTATCTTTTCACACTATATGAGGAGGTTGAAAATTCCGTAACATGCTGAGGAATTTGTTTTATAATTAATTATACAGGATCATAGAAAAAGGTACAATAAAAAAAAACACATATTCGTTCTTGCACCAACATGTACAGGAAGGATCAAAGTTCTTGTCCACTTTAAAATGTTTTTATGTGCTCTTTGTTTGTATCTCTGTATATGCCCACGATATATTCCACCTCCACCGACGTATTCCGAAGCATTGCTGGCGTTACTGTCTCAATGGCGGCAGTGATACTCTGATATGAATTCTTCAAGCCTCGGATTTCCACAGCGTAGACAATGTTCTTCACATATCCTCAGAAGAAAGAGTTAACAGAGGTGAGGCCAGGGTTTCTAGGAGGCGAAAGCATAGGACAATCTCTCCCAATCCAACCATTTGGTAACATTGCGTGCAGGTTGCTAGGCATAGCTAGGCGCCAATGCGACAGTGCTCCGATTTGCTGGTAGATTACATGGTATCCACTTCGTCTCCTAATGTACTCAGTCTGAGGGAACTTGCACAACTCTAGCATGTCCAGATTAATGTTGCCTATAATTGTTTTTTCGAGCGAACATGAAAGGCCCTACAACTCTACTGTGCATCAACCCACACCAGACGTTCAGTTTGGGAGTGTCACGAACGTACTCGTGGGTTTGGTTACGTTGCTGTGATATTCAAAATATGCAGTTGTGACGAAATATTTCCTCTTTACTGTAAATCACCTGGTTTGCATAATTTCTTTCCATGTTCATTTCGTTTAACATGAAAGCAGCGAATGAGAACGTTTGGGCCAATCGTCTGGCTTAATTTCATTCCCTCAATTGAATCTTGCAGCATGCAATCTCAAACGTTTATGAAGAACATTTTGCATGGTAGTCTTTGGAACGCCAAGCCATAAACTGCGCTGAGAAATTGATTTTTTTAAGACTGCGCACAAAATATAGCCTAAGCTGTTCCACTTTCTCTTCGGAAGTTCTTGGCTATCCTGGATATTTTTGTTTCTGTACGTTACCTGATATTTCGGGCACTGTCGTCTAAAATTACGTTGGACAGTCAACGCAAACTTGATCTTCTTGGACCACAGAACGCACCGCGCTTTATACTGCATGGTCGCCATCTCACTGGGAGGTCGGTGTAGATGCAAGATGGCGCCTACTCGCCCTTTCCGAACCCTCAAGGTCAGTGAAAGACTGTCGCGCACCACTAAACAAAACTTTTTAAACCCTTTCTGTACATTTTTGCGCAAGAACCAACTAAATCGATGAAACTGTTTTTGAAATTGCACCATTATTTTTAAGGCTGTACTTTAATTTCTTCATGACGTACCTACTCGTCAACAGTTGTGATTGGAGACGAGACCAGGTGTTTCAGAAAATCAGGCGAGAGGTTGCAATCGGCCATGCCCAAGGGTGATGTCGGAAGGGAAACCACGGAGAACCGTAATCAGGAATGTCTGCGCTGAGAATCGAACAAGGGTCCTTCCGAATGCGAGGTCAGTTGTGTTTGTTACCAACGCGCCACCTCGCTCGACGTCAGAGCTGACCTCTGTAGCACAGATAGGTCGCGCGCCGGGCTACGGTGTAAGAGGTTCTGCTTTCGAATACTGGCTAGGACGTGGGTGTAAATTTGTCGTCTTATGTCTTGTTATGATTTCGTTACCTAGTCTGGCAGTGCTTCTTTAATAATTAAAATTCCCTTTAATGTGAAGTAAAGGAATTTTATCAAAAAATTAAACAAAGAAACAATAAAAGTTAATTTAAAAAAAAGTTTAAAGAGCTGCTGTTTGCTGCTTGCTGATGCACATGTCAAAACCTGGGTGATGTAGATTGGTTGCCAGATAGAATAGGACAACACTTCTCACAAGGTTAGTACCGCCCACGTGCTGAGAGGTAGATGCCATTGTTGAAAACCCTCGGCGGCAGCCAAATGGTCAACAGGGGTGTAGTTTATATGTTGGCAGTAAGGAACAGAACCACGGGTTAGCTCAATGCTTAACCATTAGTCTCCCACAGGCGACGCCCCTGCTTCGACGAAAGGACGCTGCTATAGTGCGGAGGTTTTGTCTGGGCTCTCTTTCACGTCCGGTGCTTTATTCCGCAGCTGCTCCGCTCCTATCTCACCTCGTCTAGTATTCGAGCTGGTCTGAACGGCAAGCCTGTCTTTACAGTAAAGCAGCACGAAGGCTGGAACAGTATATAAATTATTACCCATAACAACAGTTTTTACATAATTTTTACACGGACATGTTCAACACACAAAATTAGGCTACGAAAGTGTCCAAAGATAGGCAGTTTTGAAAAATTGACTTTTTTAGATAACCTTTAGTTATTTTCGATTCCTTATGTTGGTCCCTGGCGTGCGGTTGATCAGTTCCAAAGATTGTTAAGTCCTCGAGTGGTTTTTCGTGTTATCACTCACTGTTAAATTACAAATTACATTTAACTGATATTATTCAAGTACTAGAAGAAGACTTATTCTACCAAATTTTGATGCAAGAGCAAAGTTTTGCACAGTGAAAGCTAAATCTGTTATCCTGTAAAACGTTGAATACAGAATTGTGAAACGGGTTCAGTATATATCCAATAGGCTGCTTAGTAAAAACATTGTCAATAAAAAAAAAACTAAAATTTTGAACTAAAGTGTTTTTTTTTCTTTAAGAGCTGAAGTAAGTGACTTGGAAAATAACAGCAGTACACTGCGTTAAAACGCACACCATTTGTCTAGGATATAAATAGTAGTGAACATTTTCGTTCTTGTTTATATTGAGCATAGGGGAAAAATAATTATTCTTGAAAGGAAAATCATTAGCTAAAAGAAAACAGAAAAATTCGTATTCACCCACCACGTGTAGAAAATCTGTGACTGTTGGAATTATGCTACTAATATTATATCATCATCTTCATAAAGGAATTGGGTATTATCCCCAATGACCCTGAAGAGGTCAGCAAAAATATAACGCCCTTGGCAATTTAAGACAATATATTTTACTATGCTGCCATATAGTATGCTCTCAGTAGGCCATACTGTTAACAAAAATAGGAAAAAATCTTAATGGTTCTATAAATCCAAATTGTTCCCTTTTTGCAAAATGGTTGTTGTATTGAACACGTTCCACACTTCTGAATTTGTGCTGAATATAACGTACAACACAAGTTTGCACCTTCTTGAAACAGATTATTATATAACTTAATGTACTGGAAAAACGTCCTCTAGAATGATCTCAAACCAACCGCAATGGGCCGTAACGACAAATATTACGTCTTACTTGTTATTCCTTTAATACAAGATTTGACAAAAAATTTTTTTAAGCTATTGTTACTTGTACAAAAAACCTTAGGTTTTATGAAAGGAAACAATCTATCCTAGAAATTATAGCATGATGTCAAATTCTGCGAATTGCGTAAGCGACCACTGTAATATACACTATATGAACATCCCCTATGGCAAAGTGAAAATTTCGCTGAGCCAAACGGTGAGCAACAGGAAAAAGACACATATATTTTAAGTACCGTTACAAGACATCAGAAGGGCGTATCCGAGATCGTGGTAAATAAAGGCCTGAATAAAATTAATGAACTTAATATGGTTTTTAATTTATTCGCACAGCTATTATTTACAACATAAAACTATCTATCTCCAATATTATTCTAGCTATTCTCAGTAAGCACAATTTAATCTCTATCTCAATTCTTATTTAAGTCCTTATCAATGTCTCTATATCTGTTACAGTCACTTAATTCACACTCATTATTTACATGTATTTAATCTGTCTATTGTCATCATTCCGAATGTCTTACACTCACACAACCAGTTCAACAGTCCCGCCAGTCGGTTTCACTCTTCACTGTACCGATGCTCGCAGTCCGCAGACTTCACTCCCGTTGGTCTCTGTCGTCGCCACACGTCACTTTGGCTAGTCACTTCGCACACCTGTCACTTAAGGTCTCACAATAGTCCCAACTCTCAACTCTTAAAAACTGTCGGCTCGGAGGCCCGTCGCAGCTTAAGTAGTCTGCTGGCCCGATCTGGAAGGTTCCCCGCACCACGAGTGACGCTGAGAGAGGCTGGGCCATTGAACCAGAACATTCTTGCACGGATAATCGCAGGAGTTTAATCCGCCGAAGTTCAGGAGCGCACGAGTTACGGCAGGTTTATCGCGATGGCACGAGCGGTGGCATGCCTTTGAAAATCACCGCGCGCTCTCAGGTTTCTAGCGCGATCACACGCTCCTGCGCTCGCACAGCCGGGACCGTCAATGGAAGCGATGACAAACAGCAAGCATGTGACAGTATTAACTGTATTCTCACTAACATCCTTGATACGTGGGTTTAAAGGGATCCATACCAAAAATATTTCGTTTTCCATTTAATTTATGGAAGGACGGAAGAGGAAGACAGCGTCAGTCGTATGTTATATTGGGTGATTTTGTCTATTATGAGAGAAGAGTGGTCACAAGACCTGCCACACCGGGTCTAGTTTCCAGACATAGCTTTTTTTTAGTGCTTATATAAAAATTCATTACATTGCAAATTTTTCAATTTTCTACCATTAAAGCTAAAACGCCTGTTTTGCCTTCATTCATTCTTTCAGGTTTGTGTTGTCATCTTGGTGCTCGCCACTTTCACTTCCGCAGAGGAGGCCAAGCAGGAGGCCAAGAAACAAGAAAAAAGAGGACTCCTCGGCCTGGGCTATGGCGGCGGACACGGCGGCGGATTCGGCGGCGGACACGAGCTGTCCAGTTTCGGCGGCCATGACATCGGCGGCTACGGAGGAGGCTCTGGACTCGGTGGCTATGGAGGTGGCCATGAACTCAGCGGCCATGGTCTCGGTAGTTATGGAGGTGGCATTGGAGGTGGCATTGGAGGTGGCTATGGAGGAGGCTATGGCGTGAGCGAAGGCCACGTTAAGGCAGTCACCATCACCAAGTCCGTGCCTGTACCAGTGCCACACCCAGTACCCTACCCTGTGGAGAAGCACGTACCGTACCCCGTCAAGGTACCCGTACACGTACCTGTAGACAGGCCGTACCCCGTCCACGTGCCCAAGCCATTCCCAGTGCTTGTGGAGAAGCCATACCCTGTCCCAGTGGAGAAGCCCATCCCCTACCCTGTCAAGGTGCCTGTGAAGGTTCCTGTACCACACCCGTACCCCGTCCACGTACCCAAACCTGTGGCCGTGCCAGTACCCAAGCCATACCCCGTGCCGGTACCTCATCCTGTTGTGGTGGAGAAGAAAGTGCCGATATACGTGGATAGCCACTCAGAAGGAGGTCTGGGAGGCGGATATGGTGGTCTTGGCGGCCATGGAGGGTTAAGTGGTGGTTTCAGTGGCATCGGATTGTCCCATGGAGGTCTGTCTGGAGGCTATGGTCTTGGGGGCCATGGAGGATCTAGCAGTATCAGCAGCTTTGGATCATCTCATGGAGGCTATGGTCTTGGGGGCCATGGAGGACTCAACAGCATCGGCAGCTTTGGATCATCCCACGGTGGACTTTCCGGAGGTCACGGAGGATTTGGCAGCAGCTACAGCAGCTTTGGATCGTCCCACGGAAGCTCAGGTGGATTCCACCACGGCTAAAACTACTTCCTGTTCACCTTTGTTTTCACTTTTGTACTTGTCGAAATTTGTCTTTTTGTATACATTTTTATAAATTTAATAAACTTATTGAGCAACTGAAAAAATGGAAATCTAAATTTGTCACGCCACTCTCTTACGTTTATATGAAACTCAAATTAAAATTTCTGCATTTGAGCAATTAGTAAAATTAAACCGAGAAATGTTTTTTCATGCACAGTTTTATTCAACCATAAGAAAATCCCCTGTTATTCTAGGTCCATAGGAGCACTGTGTGAAGCTACCTACTGAGAAAGTGAGTATGCCGTTGACCTTATGGGGATTAGCCTGTCAGTGACTTGAACATAAATTCTGGAGTATATTTAGCTGATGCTCTACCGACGCCTATGTTAGCACTAGAAGAAGTGCACAAAATGCCTTCGGCAAGAGTTTCTGGCAGTTGGCGTATCAACAAGATAAAAAGACTTAAGGAATGCAGCTGGTGCCACCTTAATCCACAATAGTGACGTCAGTGAGTGAAATACTTGTCTCTGAAAATCAGTTTAACAGCTGTTACATACTGATATATCAGTTGAAAAAACTGGGAACAAGGATCTTAATAAGGTGTTCATAGTCAAGTCTTATAAATACGGTAACATATACTCTATTTTTGTTCATACACTCGTGCTTGTGATAAAATTTTCGGTATTTTTTACACAATACATTACGGAAAATAGTTATTATGGGCATAAATGAAATTAAAAATTAATTCATCATATGTAAAATAAAATTTGTAGAAGGAGTTGTGCTCGAGTGACTATCCAAAAGATGCAGAGAATTATGTGCTTGTAAAATGAACCGCTCTGCTCATTACTCTAATACAATACTTGACGGATATCATCACTTAAATATTATTAATTATATGAACAGTATCAAAAGGCATGCAAACGTTTCGCCACGTACACTATTTCATACTAAGGAAATAAATGAAGATCTCTAAAATTTACGAAACTTAGTGTATACGCCTATTTACATAAGGAGCAGCTTCTACGCTTGGTAATTTAATGGCAGCTGTTTCAATTCCCGACGTTAACTCTGTGCATAAGTATCAATTATTTGCAACGTAACGAATCTAGATTCAAGTGAGGCCTACAGCGAACTTCTAGTCAAGTGAAACTCATCCTCCAAAATAAACATTAAGTTGCCATTGACTTCAAGTGGAACCGGTTTCGCTTTCCTCGCTTCCAACGTACCACTTTCAGAGTTCACCCAAAGATCTATAACCCCCGCATGCTACCAACAAAATAGGAAAATATCATCAAATGTTTTCCGGGAAACAGGAAGGCTCTGTAGCCAACATCTCGTACCTAGCCGGACACATGGGAAAACAAACAGTCAAGAGAAAACAGCTACACCTAGATGAAGGTTTTGCTGAGCCAACAAAATACTACTTTGTGTACGGCTAGATAATATGTGGTTACTGTTATAATATATATATATATATATATATATATATATATATATATCCTGTTGCCAAAACTAAATGTTATATGCAACGTGATTAATTTTTTGATTTGAAAATGTACATTTTATCGGACGTAACTTTTTTGTTTGGTCAATAAAATCTGCCGGAAACAAATTATACGGTTGAGTGAACTGTAAATAATTGTTTTTCCGTTTTCAAAAATGATTTTTTCTTACCTAAACAAACTCTTCTCTTTGTATATGCCTGCCTGTGGATATATAATCATAAACATTCCAGGAACTTAAGAAATAAAACTGCCTAACGAAAAACAGAGCTAATAAAAGTCCGGAGTATATTTTTATTAAGTATAGAGTGGTCTACGAATAACTTCGACAAACTGCATTTACTAAATATATTATAAGCTCTCATGAAATTTTAGAACACCGAAGAAGGGTTGAGGAACGTATGGGTTATTATTGCAAGCTATATTACGAACAATTCCACTTTGAGAAACTTCATGTAACAACGCTCTCTCGTTTAATGGAACAATAATAAACGGTGAATAAATACGTTCTGAAGAACGTCATAATTACTCAAAGGTTTGGCGGGATTCATCAAAAGTTAAATAAGGAATATTACTGTCTCAAAAATCCGTAGTACAAAGTCTCGACCAGAAAATCGATAGGATATTTTAGTAGCTGAAGTAAATGGGTGCAATTCAAATAAGAAACCGCTTCAAAAATTAAACAGATATTATTATTATTTTTGTACTATTAATTAATATAATATATTGTTTTATTTTATTTCATCTTCACAGTGCTAGCTAGCAAACCATTGACAAAACCATGAAAACACCCAATATTAGCAAAATTATATTAAAACCATATAAATATTCCATTTAGATAAACGTGAATACTGAAATGTTTAATTATCCAGTAAAAACGCATTATTTTTTTGTTTTGCGTACTCAGAATATTTAGCGTTATTGGTTACAAACGAATACACATCCAGAGACTTTTGGTGCCACTTCTGCCATGACGCGAACTATAAAGGCACTTTTCACATTCCTGATAAAGGTCAACTTAAAAAGCTTGGGGAAGGCATAAACTAAAATAAGATATGTATAGTTCCCCAATTTAATTCTCGCTACTGAGAATTAGATAGGATTGGATAGGGCTTATTTAACGTCCCCCGGTGTAAGGCCCGAAGGCTTAGCAGGGGACGGCTTATAAACTAACTTGTGACCTAACTTACACTAACACCTATGCCTTACCTAGAATTCGAACCCAGAACCTCCCGCACCACAGACCGGCGGTGCAACCGCTGCGCCACGGGAGGTCGACGCTACTGAGAATTAAGTATTAAAATTTAAGTCCCATTATTTTCTCAGTGCCGTGGTATAACTGTTACACAATGGGTTCCAAATTTACTTATTTTCTCTACGATCCCCTGCAAACAGTCGGGGCGACCGTGGTAGAAGTTCAGAGAGCTATCGTATTACCTAGATATGATTACTCCTTTCAGTGGAGGCCGCGGTGGCACAACGGCTAGAGCGCTCGCCTATCACCAATGCGAACCAGGTTCGATTCCCGGCGTGGTGACTCCCGGATTTTCGCGCATGGGAATCGTGCCAGACGATGCCGCTGGTCGACGGGTTTTCTCGGGGATCTCCAGATTCCCCCGCCATTTCATTCCGGCGCTGCTTCATACTCACTTCGCTTCACCATCGCCGGCTCTCATGGCTCAAGAGCCGCCCAAACATATTCACTCCCCTCAGATCACTTTATGCAGTTCCATGAAATTTTTCGGAGTTTGCAATAGCTTGATTCTTCTCTTTATACGAGAGTAACTGGTGGAAGTATCAGAAAGTGTACTGTAGTTACAAGAGCAGTAAGTGACTAATACAAAGAAGACTTAAGTCACAACTTTAGGTAGGAAATTAAATAAAAAATTTTTTAGTTCACGTTTAACCTGAATTATATTAAGAGAGCGAAAATATGTAAGGCTTTGGATAGTTTTAATAGACAAAGAAACAAACTTCAATGTAAGGCACAGAGAAAAGTAATCATTCTAAAGAACATATTTCGTACTGAATAGATATTTCTGAAAACAATAAGGCTAAACTATTATGTATACAAATGAAACATGTACTTTGTTAACTTCTGTTGCGAAATTGTATGTCTTGAAGCAATGAAAGCAGCAGAGTATTAGAAGCGCTATTACAAAATCACACCTATTTTTCTTCGTGGTGATGAAGTTGTTTATTTTTCAAGATATTCCTTGCATAAGCAATATCTGTTGTGTGGAGTTCAAATATACAGAATGTTGCAAAATTGCATGTCAATCTTTCGGGGAAACATTCCTCACAACTGTAGTATGAAAAAAAAATGTTATATGAACACAGTTCCGCAAACGCTTCGTTTCTTTACTACAGCTCGCAATACACAGCGTACAGGGTGTTCCTGATTGTTTCGCAGCTCGCCGCAATACAGTTACAAAGGTGGTCCACATCGCCCACTCGGGTTGCATACACAAGTGCCTTTAAATGTCCACACAAATAAAAGTCTAGTGGATTTAAATCAGGACTCCTCCGGGGGCTGGTATGGGGTTGCCAATTACAGCTGCGATGGCGTTCCACAGTAACATGATCCAACCCACGGACCATACACTGTACGTTATGTATGATGAGCTGTAGTAAAGAAACGAAGCATTTGTGGACCTATGTTCATGTTACATTTTTCCATCCTCTACACGTGAGGGATGTTTCCCCGATGCATTCACATGCAATTTTGCAGCATCCAGTATAGCAGCAATAGACGCAGCAATGTATCGAGTAAAACGTCGAGAAAAACTTTCTACGGCAGTACAGAACTTCAGACTCCATCGCTGTACAACTTGAAATAATACGAAGGAAACTGTTTACTTGTTAGGAGACTTCGATTAATAAAGCAGCTCTCTTGTCCTAGGTGTGAGGTGAGTCATTACATGATGATTGGCACATATACAACGGGTGCAGTCTGTGTAGTTTTTATCTAGTTATTTCCCCAAAACTTTATCAGGTTGAGATGTAAACACGGACAAGTGTGGATATTACAAGGACGTCGCAAGCAGTATCAAATTTGAATAAAGACAGCTTCCCCGGTCCCTATGTCACATAAAAAATTATGAAAAAAAAAAAAGCAAAAAATATGTATAATTGTCATATTATTGATAGTTATCTTTATTCTCTCCCCCCCCCCCCNNAACATTTTTTAAGTACCGCGTTTGTCGAAAGAATTCTTATCGGATTGTGCTAAGCTTGGTTCACAAGAAAAACTGAGCTAATTTCAATGTATGGCAATCAAATACGGTGTCATCCTCGAGATATTGCTCTAATAAATAAAATAGCATATTAAAAGCATATATGTTTAAATTCTGCTCCCTCTGACGCAGCTGAAATCCTTTCAATGTAGCAAAGTTACTTTTGGAGAAGCACTTTCCGTTGATCAAATTAACTAATAGTATTCAAGAAAAAGTGTAAATAAATACCCTTTTATCCATTTCAAGTAACCTAAGTGGCGTTTGATTATAACGCCACTCTTCAGACAATAGGATCCTGGGTTCTCATTCGAGCTAAGTTGTGGATTAATGTGGCATATACAAATGTAATTTTGCCATCCGATTAGCTTAAAGGTACAAAATAGGTACTTTGGAAAGCCAACAGTGAATTAAAATTTAAAAAAAAAAACCTTTAAACATGCTTATTTTATGTAAGGGGCACAGTTTCTCATACAGAAAAAAAAAAGTCCCTTAATGTTATCGTCGACCAACTTTATTTTAATTGCTATGCGTTATGAAATTCTTCATATCTCAAATCTCTCACACAACATATTTCGAAGAGGAACTGCGGCACGTGTTCGTAACATATTGACGCCTGCGGCGTCCCTATATTTTATTCGTCCGTACCACGCTCTAACGAAGCTCGCAGGCGAACGACATCAATCAGGATTTAGGGCCTGGCAGCCGTGACGAAGGGAACGGCGCCAGATCGGCCCTACAAGACGACCATTTGCATGGGAAGGCGGACATGCGGGAGAATAGCGTCACGGTGTGGAATCAGGTGACAGCGGGAAGAACACGAGGGCAGCGGCCAGGGGGAGATACCGAAGTATTCCCACAACGCCGAACCAAACAACAAACCTCCAGCTAGAATAGAAGGACAGACGCCAGACTCCGCGAGCAGGCAGGAACGGCGAGACGTATTTATGACCTCGCCAGGCTGTGCTTTGTCCCAGGCTTTCGACCACAATAAAAACCGAGAGAGCGTTTGGACGAACGCAACGAGAGGCCCCTTTCAATTATTTCCGCACGGACAGAACGGAGTGCTGAAACTGGTAAACCAGAACAAAACAGCAGACGCTGGACCCAAGTATGGAGCTGGAGTACACGCCCGCGGTTGATTACCCAGGGGGGCGGTCCGCGGCTACCTGGAGAAACCGGGGCAGTTTAATATGGCAATGAGGGCCTACAAAACCGGAGGAGTCCGAGGAAACATGGCAGTCGGCCGACGAGATTCCGGGAGGGAGGAGTGATTCCGCAGGAGACGAGAACGGCAGCCAGCCGCCATCAGACGCAGAGTCCTGCGTCGACCCGAGAAGGAGGGACGTCGAGACGAGTCACCGAGGCGCCCGTGACAGGACGAGAGCAGTTCCAGCTCACCGGACCTCATCTGCAAGAACAACTACCAGCACAGCAAGCCAGATAAGTACAGTCATCCAGCGAGTGTGAAGGACCTTTAGTAGTTATCCCGCAGTGTGAAGGATCTTTTAGAATCATCCAACAAGTGCGACGAAGATCCCCCCCCCCCCCTTTTACGACGCGAATTGTACGGAGCATACGTAGAAAAGGGAGGGAGTTGTCTCAAGGGCTCATGTATCAATTCACATGTTCATGCAACAATAAAACCTCGATTTGTGAAATATGAATTACCCTGTATTCATTCATTAGTGAATTGGACCATTAAACAACAGTGTCGAAGCATTCCTACGCCCGATCACTGAGGACTAGTATTAAGTGTTGGCGCCTCACGCCACAGAACAGATTACAACACCTACGGCCAAACCTCAGCTTTGGCAGGTGTCAATATATTCTTGCAGTAACAGTCCGCACTCCAGAGCAGACCAGAACACAATTTTCAACAATATTTTGCATTTTGTAAACGTTATTACGAAGCCCTTTAACATAACCAGGAAAAATTACAATTTCAGTCAATCTTAGAACATTAACTCATTCTTACTCAGTGTGCACAATTGTATACGTAATGCACTGGAAGGTTAATTTTGGCCAGTACTCTACCCTACAAGGCTCGATGCCTATTGATTTGCCAGGAGCGTGACTGATTTTTGAACCATACTACTCGTCGAGGTTATGAATGGTTCATGTAAGAACAGTCGAAAACACATTGGCTGTGACAGCGAAGCAAGTGATGTGTCAGCTTAAGTGCAGCAAGTATAAAAATTGTCTTATTTGCTACACCTTAAACCATATATTAAATAGGGTTTGGAAGAATTAATATTTGTGAAACTTTCATAGGAGCCTGCTCTGAAACTTGCTAAAAAATATTTCCCTGGCATCAAAAGGTAGGGCTGTCGCTTGAAGTCCAATATTTACACGTAGCACGAGGAGGTCTGCACGCCAGTTCAGTCCAGCTATTTGGGTCACGAGTGACAAGTCATGAATTATCGATTCTTTTCTTCACGACACAGGCGTTTCTTTCAACGCTAATACAGTGCCCATATCAGTCCCGATTGAGGGGGGGGGGGAATAAGGGCTGTGCGAAAGTCCTGATAAATTTAGACAAAAGAGACAAATGTGGGTAAAGTAAAAAAAAAAACAAATTCATTTATTTTACATACGTTTTTCCTTAACCGAGTGCCTACTAACCTTTTTGTTAGAGGAAGTTTGGAGTTTCGCGTTTAGAAAATCAACGGACGTTTTCTTGTGACGGAGATGAGAAACCGCAAGAACTGAAACATCATCGATGAAGCCAGTTGGCATAAAACCCTCGACATCTCATGCAAATCGCTCATGGTATCGCAAAATTAAACGCGTTCAGTTAAAAACAAATTGCAGCGATACTTAAATATTTAGTGGCAACAACCGGTGAAGGTGAAAGAGGAGATGTAAGTGTTTAAAATGGGAGATCAGCGACAGATAGGAAGTGAGATGGTTGACGGAATAATAACATGCCACCTTAAATTCATGGCGTGTAACATAGTGTTTCCTGTGTATAGCTGTACGTGAATTCGCAAATTCTTCTGGTGGAAGGCGAAACTTTACGTGTACTCTAGCGGATTTTTAACGACAGGAACACATCGGTTTTGACTCACCCTGGACAATTATTTATCTAGTAATGTGCAGGAAGAAATAACGTGACCATATCACATCCAACCAAGATGAATAAAAAAAGTCTCGCGCCATAGCAGCAGCCAACACGAACAAAAAATTGTCGCCCAAGTTTTTAATCACTTTGGAGTTTAGGCTGGTACGCGAATTCGCGAAAGTAACGGATCTCTAACTAGATATCTCCTTTCCCCAATCCTTACCACCGTTGATTACATTTTCTGCGTAACAGAACATGAAACAGTTTAAACAATGTTTAAGACTTGACTTAAACCCTTATGGAAAAACTCTTCATTTTCGAGTCAGAGTTATTGTTAAAAATTCCTGACAATTTAATTTTATATTTTCCTAGTATTTAAATATGTTTTGTTCATGTTGTGTTATTTGGTAGCTGTTAAAATGTAGGAACGTGTTGATATTTTAAAGTCTTTACTGTGCTTTTTGAGACAAAGTGTCAATGTTGATAGTTTGTATTTTATGTTTAAGACTAATTAGATTAACTTCTACAGTAGCACCTTTTTTTTTCAAATTTACTTCAGAAAGTTTTAAATGAGAAGGAAATTGATGAATATGATATAGTGGATAACGGTGGGCCTTATTTGTCTTATTAATAAGGGTGTTTACGACTTGCTAATGAGTAAAAAAACCTAAATAATAATTGTCCCCGACTCTAGACTAGGTCTGCAGTATGAATGAGAGGAGAATAGATCAAACTGAAGCTGTCTGTCCTCGCCTAGGGACAGACCTGCCGTTACGGTCTGCCCAAAGGTGGACTGAAGTGAGATGAGATGGGGGTGGAGCAGCAGCGGACTGAAGACGTGAAAGAAAGGGGAGAACCCCGATAAAAACCACCCACAATAAGGAAGTGTCCGAAACGTTCTCCAAACGGCGATCACCGTCCAGAAAATCTTCCCCCGCCATGGCCCGGATTCATACCGATAACTCCAACGTTGAAAGGCCATCGAATCGATTACTGAACCAACTTGGTTTTCACTTACTGACGAGTACTAAGCTGAATCTGCAATGGATGTCGGGACATATTGGCCCCTCTCACGTCTTTACGCTTAGAGAAATTGTTTACACGTTAACTAAAGTTTTGCGAGAACACTCCCTGTATTTTAGCATGCTTGCAAACCGATAGCATAACATCTCAGATATAGAGCGATAAATTGTAGCTTGTCCGTATTAACAACTGCGTAAAACAAATAATCCCTATGTGGCCAAAGTGTTCTGTACATTACCTTCTCATTTCTGCATAGTTACACTTAATGTCAACGGATTCATTATTATGAGTCATTTTAAAAACACGTTAAATCAAGAATATTCGAAACAAATATTTTTTAAATGTGATATTATTAACATGTAAGATTAAGTAAAACTTCAGAAGCTTTGGCCTATTCACTTTATATATGATTTTGTAAAACATACAATATGATAGTTCTAGACAATTAAATTCTTTCTGTTATTATAAATGTACGTACCATACACGTTGCATTTCTTGGGGATCTTCCTTTACGAAATTACGACTTTTTACCACAAAAATGTCATTAAATATACACCAGGAGAAAAATGTTTGTGAAGGCCAGAGGAACTGGCTAAGCAAAACATTAAATGGAAAGTGAGAAAGAAGAAAAATTATTGCTTTGTACAACAATTTTCTGCAAAGATTATGCAATAAACACAATTACTGTGTTTCAGGAGGCACCAAATAAATGCATTTTTGCTTATGGTATATTATTTATTGATCTTCAAAAAGCTGTTTATACTGTATTGAATTTTCATATTTACAAAATATAAATAACTGTGGTAAGCATTAATAAGGGCACCTGTCAATAAATAGTTTTCAACTGTGATTGTGTTAAAATGCAATTTCTTTGCCTCTTTATTATATTATACTTCAATGACAACAAAATAATAAAAATGACACAGAAATTTATGTTTGTTTGCAAATGACACTTATCTATTTTGTTAAATTATGGCTAAGATAAAAATATTTGAGTATATAAATATAACTAGACATAACACAAATTTGGCTCCATGCAAACAAGTCACCAATAAACGTCTTGAAAATCAAATGTGTAGACCCTCGCCGTATATTTTAATTAATGAGAATAAATATAGCATTACACACAAGAAAGGAAACATATACAGAAAAAAGAATATGCAAATTTTGGTTTTATTGGGTTATTAACGTCCCCGCAGTTAGTAGCTTTCGTGCTGAGTTGGCGTAAATTTACGTGCAAACGACTTGCACATATGGAACCTCGTCGTCCAATATCACCTTTCGAGAGAATTAATTAATTATTATTTTTTTCCCCCACTGGTGAAAATTGTATATCATCAATGAGCAAGGTCAAGCCCTTCCCTCCGTTTTTCCTTTTAAATTATACTACCGCCGTTTGTATGCTGGTATCTAATTTAATTTTTGTAATTTTTTTTTTATTGTGTGCCTAACCCTACTGGAGTGAGTAAGTGAGTGAAGAGATTTTGGCGGCTCTTAACATCGAGGTCTTGAGAGCCGTTGAGGGTAAAGTGAGGTGAGGTATGGAGCGGTGCCGGTATGAAGAGTCGGGGGAAATGGGAGATCCCCGAGATAACCCGCTAACCGGCAGTATCGTCAGTCACGATTTCCACAAGCAAAAATCCGGGGGCGACCTTTCCGGGAATCCAACCCGGTTCACCTAGGTGGGAGGTGAATGGTCTAATCACTACACCACCGCAGCCCCTTGACTCCACTGGAATCGCATCCTTGATACCTAGGTTTTAATGCAGACTTGTTAGTGACAATTCACTGGAGTGCCCTTAATGGCAATGAGGACAACTAATAAAGGTACTTTTATTAGGTTTGCTTACTGAATCCTCTCACTCAATTAAACTACAAATTTATAATATACATATTATAGGAAAAAAACTGTTAAGTAAGAAATTTATATCAAACTTAAGGCAAGGGTGCCAAGTAAGTGTAAGTATTTGTACGTTAATGCATGCTCATTACTCTTATACGTATGCTGTTAAAACATTTTCTTCTGAAACCTATATTAATAAAATAGGGATTTTCCAAAAATTGTAAGACTTAATAACTTATTTGATTTATCCTACAATAGCAATATTTCACCCAGTAAATTATTTTGTTTAACAAAGATTTAACATTCGAATCATTTTGAAATATCACTTTTTATTTTGTAATACGTGTAAAATAGACATAAAAAATTTAATTTGCAATGATTTATGGAAAAAAAAACACATTATGACCCTTATAAGGTGATCATTCACGTTTACAATTGAAATTTTTAACAAAATATGGATTAAATGATTGCAGTTTCAAAGGAACTGAGTATTCAATAATTTTCCAGGCAATAAAGGAGAAATTCAAAGCTCGACTGATTTTAAGCAATGGTGCTATATCACTGTCACTTACATGCTTTACGATAAAAATGATGGGGGGAAAACTCCTTTCAGGTACTTTTCTTAATACTTGTAAATCTAAATGGACACTAAAATAACTTTTCTGAGTTGCCAATCAAAAGGAAATGTCTTGCTAAAATTTTTCAATTTTGAAATTGTAATTATTTCGGTTATGTAAGATTTTTTCTGTTTTTATGTCGCCGGTTTTAGAAGACTGTAATATTAACTTTTATTCCATACCTATGATACCACTTCGAAATTTGTAATTATGCTTTGTAAGCATTTCTATTTACATATAACAGAGAAAATGTATAACTGACAGTGCCTAATTCAGAAATTCATATTGAAAAACTTATTTTCAATTTGTTAAAGTTTCTCTTATGTAGTTAAACTGCAAAGGGGATGCTATTTGGAGCTGGCTATGGGCTTGCCGAAGAGGAAATACCCGTATGTTTTCTAGATCATGTTATAAATATCCGAAACTCAAAATATAAATTAATAGCTAACACATGACCGACCGACTCCGCGTTTTATACACAAAATTTCGTTCGGATACGCAGTTTTTTAGCCGAGTTTCGTAGTATAGTTACTCAATTCTAGAAATAACATATCCAATAGCTTAATTTATTAAGAAAGCAAACCATAATTGGCATAAAGATCTCTATATCGAAGAACCTGGTAAAAAATCAGATTAATTTTAGTAGTTCGCGAGATAAATGAGTTTCCCCGCAATTTTTGTAAAAGCGCGATTTACCGTACGTAATTTAATTGAGGGTTAGCTATACCCTAAGGTTGCTCAGGATTCGTGACTTTTTTTTTTTTTACAGTTTCTAAAGGTGATGAATACTCATTAGAGATGCGTGTGGAGTTACAGAAGTGAAAGGAACGAGCATATCTGCTAACTCAAGGTGCGGAAAGATTCAACCAAGGTGTAAAGACTGCATTTCCTTCACGGTCTGCGTAATTTACTCCAGTATAAAGACGTCGGGCGGAAACTCTTCCGTGGACAGTTCACAGAAACAGCTTACACTTCTCTCTAGTCTTCTCTTCTTCGCTGCATCACCAATATGAAGATCACGGTGCGTATCGTACAGCGAACGAATCTCGTAGCGAGACATTGTACAACGTCTTCATAAAAGAGCTGAGTGAAATAGTTTACTCAGTTTTATCCCATTTGAAATTATCGCCAATCAGTACAACCTTCTGTCAATGCCAGGCAACTTGTTAGACAGAAGGTAGTCACTACGAAGTAACGTAAAACTTGCATGTGTTATTTATTCGTAGCGTTCAATTACCCTTAGTTAATAAGCTTATTTTAATTTCTTATAATTATTGATTTAATATGCCCAAATAAGACACGCGGAAAGTAAGACCAGCAGTCCCATTCTTAGAAAAATTTGGAATACCTCTTGCAAATATTCGTAGTAGACTAGAATTAAAATATGTCATCTACGTGTATCAGTTTTATCCTGCTACGCCTGTATATTTGGTGTATAGTAACGAAACATCACAAATTTGCGTATTTTCTTTTAAGGGCGGCGAGGAGGAAACTATGTACAGTATTGAAATAAAACGTTTCAGCGTATTTATATTATTCATTATTCTTCTTGAGATGTCCAGTTCTATAAGGACGCAATTCTGCAATGTAGTGTTTTAATTTTTCTTCGAAACTAACGATATAACGTTTTCCGTCTCCATTAAGGAACCCAAAGTCTAATAAAAATTGCGATATCCCTTGAGGCAACCTTAGATAGTGAGAATGTAGCTTTAATACCATATCTTTTTGGGGAACAAGCAACCGAATCCCATCAAAGTTTTTCACATAAGTAGTGCTACGGTACACCATGTAAACTTACATGTTTTCTTTTAAATGGCTGAGGGATATTTTTTTAAGGCAGCTATATAAATAATTTAGATATGTATGTTACATATTTTAATCAATTTAATAGAATTGAACCAAATTTTTTATGCTGACAATATTCGCTAGAAGTATCAAATATACATAAAATAGCATATTTTGCCTGCCTTTTTTTATAAGATAATACCAAATGAGAAAATTAAGCATATACTTGCAATTCTTAACATTGAATAAAAAGTATTAGGTGAACATTTGTGAATACTGGAATAATTTCTTTTGCTGTCTGCTTTTTTAAAGTACGTAGGAAAGGTGCCATCAACGTACCAGCTCCATCATTGAACAACTTCAATATCTCAGCGATTATGCACAGCGTTTGCGCGTGGAACGTAGTAAAATACAAGTGACCGAGCCGAAACTTGTTAGAGAAATTACCNGGGGGGGGGGGGGGCAAACGTGCACAGGATCTAGTCTGATACGTTTATTATACAGTTATTGTTAATTTTACGTTGTTTTTAAGGCTTAGTATTATAATTGGTAGAGTATTTGAAAGCTTGTTTCCTGTGTAACGGGTCGTTGTATTGCAAAAGTATGTATTGATTTTGTACGCTGCACTGCAGCTCGCTAAAGACAAAATGGCGTGGGTGCTATGGTTGGACCAGCAATCAGTGGCATGGATGGACCACCGGTGCATCCATGGCATCACAATTCGAGACTGCACCTAACATTAATATCACACAACACCTGCTTCTTTATTGTAAACTGGAACAGTTTTACTTATATTTACGTAATTTCAACCTATCAATATTATAAAACGAGCACATTAGAGTATTTTACATTCAGGTAGGGCCTGATCCTTATTTTTTTATATTATCTCTTTCTTTACTGCCCTTCCTTTACTGCGGTTCCATACGAATAAATAGGAACGGACCGAACGACACAGCCTTGAACTGACCACACGTCAGCAACTTATTATCTCTGTGCTAGTTTACTGCCACTCCCCTTCTCTCTTCAAACATGACTTTCAAACATGATGATACTCGTATATTCAGCGTAAACAATGCAGGGCTCGCCACTGTTCAGAAAACACCTAGAAAGACAATTCCTCAGAAAAGAAAATCTCAAGTGGGAGCAATATCGAGTGGAGAGCGTGCGATGAACACAACTGCAGTATGCTGAATCAGTGCGTCAGGTTCCTACACCCCACCCATGCTGATATACAAACAGGTAAGGGCATGGGACGATTTCAAAGATGGTGGTTTGAATTCAATCGTGAAAGCTATTATATAAACAACGATAAATTTTTTTAATGGTCGTAGCATTTCATTAAGTGTGTTAAACCAAGCAAGCAGGAAAAAGTTCTTCTTTTGGATGGGCATTCGACGCACACTTAAAAGCATCGAAGCCTTGAATGCTTACTATAAAGGTGAACTGGAAAAGTATCTTAGGTCTGTGCGTTACTCAGTAAAAAGTGGTTTTTGTTATTCGGTATCGCTTATGGAAGAGCTGCTACAGCGGGTACGGCTGTGAACGCTTGCAGATCCACAGGAGTATGACCAGTTAACAGCGGTGTATTTGAGGAACATCGTTTTGTTNGCGCAAATTCTCTGTCGTTAGCCGACATAAATAAAAATACGGAGTGCGAACCAAGAACAAGTGTAAACCAAGTGATTCCCATCCAGAGAGAAGATGGAGTAAAGTGTTCCTTCACTAAGCTCCAGACCCGATTCATCTTCTCCCTTTGCGTCGCTGAACCAAATATCTCCACATTCAAAGGCAGCTGCCGTCGTTTCCTCCACAAGAATGAAACAGGGACAGTAAGAGCAGTACTTCGTCGCCTACAAAGCAGCACTCGAAGCGTCCCAAAGGCCAACCAAAAATCGTGCTGCTAAACCAATCCTTGGACACTCACGCCCTGTACAATGGAAGAATCTAGAATTTTTGATATCTGTGAAACTGCAAGAGAAGAAGACATGACACATTGTGTATCGTGCCAAAAATTTTTTGATGTTTATTTTGTTAGGGAGAAAAAGGAAAATAAAAGGATCTTCTGCAACAGTTGCAAACAATGTACATTTTAAAATACTTTTTGTCATTCCCTTATTGAAGGAGGGTTATTATTAAGACCAAACTTGCATTATAACTCAAATATGTTGCTGATACTAAGTATTTAAATTAAAAAGTGTGAAATTTGAAGAAATCTGAAGCTAAAGTTATTGTGGTTTCTCTTGATTGTACCTCATTTTCAAGTAGACAATACATGTTTATCGTTTGAATTGTGCAGTTTATTAATTAAGATCATTCTTATTGTAAATACAGTAGATATTAAGAGTGGTCCATTGATAGAACTTACATGGCCTATTCTACAAAAGGACCACCTGTACATTTTTTTTTTAAATTCTTTCCATAAAACATGAGGGATTTTTAAATCCATGAAGGGTGCAAGTGTATGATTATATTATATGTATGTACACTAGATTTTCAACGATGTTGGTGCATTTTTTATTTCGCTATAACACAAAATACTTACCAGGTCTATCGATGGCACTTTTCGCCCAAGTGTACGGATTAGCAAAGTTTAAAATATTTTCTTTTCTATTAAATTTCACGGTGTCACTTTACCGATGCACCAATAAAGTGATGAAGTCCATGGAAATGTTAGTTTTAAATATGGTGGAAGGACACGCAATCTGCATGCAAGTATATCTTGAGTAGGGTTTTCAAAATGCTAAACTTAACAAACCTTATGTTACTTTATAAAATTATTACATAACATTAAAATCAATTTTGGTTTGAAATCAGTTGGATAACTATAATATTTATTTCCAACCCCCAAGAACCTTAGAGTATTCAATATTAAAAATCTGTCTTGCTAATGTGTCAATGAGTTCGAATCAACAATATCATGAGGCCTACATGTGGCATTTATCCAAGTTTGTTTCTTAATCGGTATCCATATCATGTTAAATCCATTATAACCATAATAGTGTGTTCTCCATGACATTTATTTCAGTGCATAAACGCGCGACATAATATAGAACAGATCTGGGGAAGAGAAATATGTGTTATAATGTACTAACTAAATTTAACTAAAATCAAGGAAGTAATTTGTAAGCCTGTGCTTTTCTTTTGTCCTCAGATTTGTGTTGTCATTTTGGTGCTCGCCGCTTTCGCTTCTACAGAAGAGATTAAAGATGTCACCAAGAAACAAGAAAAAAGAAGAATTGTAAGCACTGGATACGGCAATGGAAACGACCATATACATGGTGGGTATGAGAGGGGCGAAAAGCTGCAAAGTAACAACGACCATTTCACAGGCATTTATGGAGAAATTTCTGATTATGTCAAAGCTTCTGATCACATTCGAGGTTCTGGTTTAGGTGGAGGCTATATTATGGTTGGAGGAAATGGCGAGAGGGAAGGCAGTGTGAAGGAACTGATGATCACCAAATCCATGGAAATCCCATTTCCCGACCCAGTAATATATTCAATGGATAGGCATGTCCCGTATCCCACTAAAGTACTTGCACAAGTCCCAGCAGACAAACCTTACCCTGTCCGAATGCCGAAGCCAGTACCAGCGCCTATGGAGAAGCCAGTACCCCACTCGTTAGAGAAACCCATTCCCTACCCCATCAAGCTGCAAGTAAAAGTTCCTGTATCACAGCCATATCAAGTTCCTAAACCAGTGGCTGTGCAGTTGGCCACACCATACATAGTGCCTATAGCCCAGCCAGTAGTGGAGAGAAAAGATCCTGCATATGTAAACAGAGACTCAGTAGGTGTAACAGGAAGCAGATATGGTGGACTGGGAGGAGCATATAGTGGACTCAGCTCGTTATCTTATAATGTTCTGGGTGACAATGGAGGATCCACAAGTTATGTAAGCACTAAGTTCTTCCCAGGTGGTTTGTCTGCAGGCTACAACATTCGCAGTCATGGAGGGCCCAGCATCTTGAGCAGCACTGGACTATCCCATAATGGACCGTCTGGAGGATATGTTCTTGACAACTTTGAAGGACACAGCAGCTACAGTAACACTGGTTCATCCCAAGGTGGTTCGTCTGGAGGTTACATTACTGGTAGCCACGAAGGACTTAGCAGTTACAGCAGTACTGGAACATCCCACGGGGTTTCACTGGAAGGCTACATTCTTGGTGGCCATGGAAAACTCAACAGCTACAGCAGTGCTGGAGGATCATCCCAAGGTGGTTCATCTGCCGGCTATATTCCTAGTAGTAATGGAAAACTAAGCAGCTACAGCAGTGCTGGATCATCCCAGAGTAGCTCGTTTGGAGGTTCCATTCTTAATAGCCATGGAAGACTCAGCAGTTCTAGCAGCCCTGCAACATCCCAGGGTGATATGTCTAGAGGATACATCTTTGAGAGCTTAGGAGGGCATCACAGCTTCAAGAATGATGGTCCATACCAAGATGGTTCTTCTAGAGGCCGTGGAGTACTCAAGAGTCACAGCAGTATTCAAATACCCCAAGGTGTATCATCTGAAGGTTACATTTCTAACAGTCATAAAATACCCAATAGTTACAGCAATGCAGGACAATCCCAGGGTGTTTCATCTGAAGACTCTGTTCCTAGAAATCATGATGGAGTAGTCAGCAGTTACAGCAGCTCTGAACCATCCCAAAGTATTTCACCTGGAAGCTACATACTTAGTGGCCATGGACTACTCAGCAGCATCAGTAGCACTGGACCATCCCAAGGTTTTTCACCTAATGGCTACATTTCTAGCAGTCACGGAGTTCTCAGCAGCTACAGTGATGCTCAACCATCTCAAGAAGGTTCGTCGGTAGGCTACATTCCTAGCAGCAATGGAGCACTCAGCAGTTACAGCAGTGCTGGACCAGGCCAGGGCAGGTCATCTGAAGGCTACCTTCTTGGCAGCCATGGATTAGTCAACAGTTACAGCAGCTCTGGACCATCTCAAGGTGGTTCATCTACAGGTTCCGTTCCTAGCAGTCATGGCGTATTCAACAGATACAGCAGCAGTGAACCAGTCCAGGGTGGTTTTCCAAAAGGCTACTTTTATAGCAGTCATGGAGCACTCAGCGGCAACAGCAACGATGGGCTGTTTAAAGGTGATTCTTCTGGAGTGTACGGTCTTGACAGCCATGGAAGATACAGCAGCAGTTACAGCAGTAGTGGACCACCCAAAGAAGGCTACATTCCTAGAAGCCATGTAGTTCCCAGCAGCCACATCAGTAATGGGCCATCTGAAGATGGTTTGCCTAGAAACTACATTCTTAGTGACCATGGAGTTCTCAGAGGCTATAGCAGTACTGCACCAACCCAGGATAGTTCATCAGTAGGCTACATTCCTAGCAACCATGTAGTGCTCAACAGCAACAATGGACCATCCCAGAATGGTTCATCTGTAAGTGATCATGGTGTACTAGGCAGTTACAGCAGCGCAGGACCATCCCAAGTTGCTTCATCAAGAGGCTACATTTTTGATGGAAAAGGAGGATTTGACAGTTACAAAAGTGTTGCACCAATTCGAGGTGGGTCGTCTGGAGGCTACATTCTTGGTGGCAATGGTGAAATTAATAGCCACAGCAGTGCTGTATCTTCCCAAGGTGATTCGTCTAGAGGCAGAATTATTGGCATCAATGGGGGACTTAGTAACTACCAGAGTGCTGTGCAACATCAAGGTGGTTCACCTGGAGTCTACATTCGGGGTGGCCATAGCAGCGATGAGCCATCCTATGAAAGCTCTGGAGGACATGGCAGTGTCCACCCTGTCTAATAGATTTTCTGTGAAATATCTGTTTTAGATTTTGTACTAGTCAAACCTTGTTATGTATTTTGCAACTAAAAATATGATGTTTATTACTGATGTTATTAAATGTGCGATGTTTGTTTTATTAAATCACAAGTACGTTTGCACTTAATTTCTACTGTATACGAACACAAAAATTACATCAAAACTCTGATGGTCCAACTCCCCTAATTTCCTCTGGAGGCTATCATCAATTATTTTACACAAAACTGGCTTGAAATCGCAGCCAACATTGTCTTGGAACACACAGGTGAATTTGCCCACCAGCAATCTTTAAGCCAATGTTCTGTTGTGGATGTGGTTCGTATTTTAGTGAATGCCTTTAGGCAGTGTATCATAATTACTAGGTCATGTTAATTTGCCCATTCTCTTACATGTGCAAATGTTACATACTCCAATTTTCCGCCAATTAAGTAAGCTGCCGGCCCTATTGGTTGATTGAGTGAGGAAATTTTCGTATTACTATTATATAGGAAAGACCGCAAAGTCAAAATTATGAGATTATTTCGTCGTATTGCAAGTGAAAATTGCTGTAACCCTTTTCGACTCTAGTTCAATACGTACATAGTGGACTTCACCCTAAGGGGTAGGAATATGTCTGCATTGAGAGGCCTGTATGCATTACATCTTAATTTTTCAACTAATACTGCTATTTTAAGAACTCTCTAAATTTCTTTTCAACATCCCCTAGCTACTACCGATCTAATTTTGGTATTTATAGGTTATTATACGTACTTTACTTTATAGGTGTTTTTGTGAAAGATTATGTTGTACATTTGTGTGTGTAACACAGGATGTACAATAAAACACATTGTCAGGATCTTGCGCGATTTCTCTTTCATGTATATAACCTTACATACCTCGCAGTAAATGGTGAAAGTGGTATATGTATGAGACTGGCAATCTCTCCATGGATGATCTCAAATGTCATACATAGAACACCCATGCGCTTAAATCGTGGCATTCTAGAAGTTGCAATGCTTAAAATACACTTGCCCCTCAAGTTGTCTCAATATTCCTCTACTGAATATCAATATTTTTCTGTAAATCATCACAACAATGTCTCATTAGTCACCACGTGATCCATTAATGTTGCCTGTGGTTTATGATAAACTGCGTAGCTGCCAACATAGCAGATATAGTGTCAGCAATTACTACTCTTATCATGCGTACGTTTTATTCTTACATCTTGCCTGTAAACTGCAGCTCGATGACTGTTTCCTCAGTGAATGTGCAGCCTCTTTGTTCGTAAGTTATGAGGTATGCTTATTGTCAGAACTCGAATGAAATGTACAAGTTTTTCTTTCATGACTACTGTTATCATCATACCCACGCAGGTATCATTGAAGCCTACATACCAAGGTCAATCTCACGTAAGTACCTTACTAACCATATTTACATATCTAAATTACACACCATGGGAGTGTAGTCGCCTGTGTTTCCAATGCAACATCTAAGGTGAGATACACTTCTCTACTAACTTCCAACTATCACCTAATGTAACAGCACCACATCAGTTCTTTACGCGTTCGTTTAACTTCGCATTTCTAACCTGGCTTCGCCACAAGAAGGATAAGAACTAATAACAAAACACACAGGTGTACAGGAGCAACTGCTTAAAATACAGTCGTCTCATAAATATTTCAATGAATGGGAATGTTCCAATATATACTGTTATGTATTTAATTTTCAAAATGTTTAAAGTTTGTAAACTGGTATTGGGCGAGATTATGAAACACTTTTCTAATCACATTTTTTTAGTAACTGTGAAAGTTAGTTAAAATCACAGGAGGTAGGCAACATGCATATCTTCGCAACAAAACTCGTTCGGCAGTAATTGTTGATCCTTATTGCATACGTTGTGACTAAAATGATATTAAGAATTACACTAGTAAAGGGTACAGTGCCTTTAATTATAGATAATTAATAAAAATTATTCTAAACTGAGTGCAGCGATCTCGAAGCCATGTATTGTTACAGCAGACAACATTATTTCGGCCCCTTTCAAAAATACTTGGTGTGTTTTGCACTGCGTTACATGTTGCTAAGATGCAATTTGTCAGAACATCTTCCCTTGTTATGGGTTTCACAGTCCATGGTTTTAGGATGGTCCACAAGAAGTAGTCTACCAGGTTCAAATTTGGTGATCCATCAGTTGGGAAACAATTTATCGAGAAGTCTCCAAACAACAAGGATTAACTGGGGTCAAGCCGCATCGTACTGGAACCACATGCAATGCTCTATGTGAAATGGAACATCTTCAAACAACTTTGGCAATACCTTCTTCAGGAATGCCACTTATTGTTGGTCAATGGTATGTCGGAGCAAACTTTAGACCCCAGCAATCATTCTGGGCGATNTTGTAAATGTTTCGTTTCTGGTATTGTGGATACCATCTCTCTTAAAAAGGGATTCATCTGTGTACAACACAACACATGCGTAGTTCTGTTGGACATCACATTGTAGGTTATACTGACTGAAACTTGCATTTGAAGTAGTCACTGTTAACAGTAACTGAACTTTCACGGAAGTCATGCATTTTGTACTCGTGTAACACTCGCCAAATGCTTTTATCTCGTATCAGCATAGCATGTACGAGAGCACATATGTATGTTAATAGTACTTTCGGAATAGCTCAGTTCTGTATTTTGACACAGAAATGCCGAACTACGCAAGTACTTGCTCTATTGAATAAAACAGGTATCCAGTTTCTGTTCGTTTTGGCAGAATTATGACAGTTTCAGCTTAAAATCTTTACTTGCTAAATATTTTCACATATTATCTTAGCGTTTGTAGCTGTATTTGAACAGAAGATGGAGGCGTAAAATTATATGGAAACCGCTGAAAGACTCATAGAGGCACGTTATCGACGGGAAGACGACGTGCCAGTGTGATTGCGTATAGAGGCTACGATGAGGCGTGAAGCTCATGCCTGGGTCACCCTTAGCGCTTTCACGCTTCTGGGCTTCGAAAGTGCAAAATACTTCCAACCAGGCGGCCACCTTAAATGGAAAAAAATATGATGCATGAGAGAGGGAGGTATTGAGAGAGAAAAGAAAGATAGAGAGGGTACGGAGGGCAAACGGATGCTTGTAAATTGAGGAGGAAGGAGACGGGGTAGTCTGCGGTGGCATCCGGTTTGAACTTTGTGCGGCTGCTAATATCAGCGGATGATAAATCGCATTTTCGTCCGAGCCAAGTGCCACCTTCTGCGGCTGCGGGGAGCTGAAACTGTAAACGACATCTCTCGCGTGCTGGTGAGTTTCTGTGCTCGAAGTTCTGCCCCGGAACCAAACAAATATGGCACATAGCGAAGTGTTATCGTCTCGCTGTAAATTACGAACTGTCTCGGAGGGGGAGCTGAATATTTAAGTATCATCGAGTGTTTGCTGTAAATTAATTTCCCTGTTAAAGCAGATTCACGTCATTTAATGAAAAATCTGGGCGCCTACCGATCAGACCATAGCGACGAAAGTCTGTACTCTTAGCACAGTATTGGTTTTAACGCCAACTACATCATTCGAAAATGTTAACAGGTGCTCCAACAATATATGTGCAATGTGAGTCATAAGTAAACTCTAATAGAGTCTTAACTTTGCATTAGTATTTTTTTTCTTTTGTCGATGGTATTTATTTGAGGACAAGTTTTCGCCTCCGCGGTACGGAAACTCGCCATGCTTCAATCTGTGATCCACCCAAGCATGTAGGGGTCCCTAGAAATTGTCCCATTCCTGAATTGAGTACACTCTAAAAAAAGTTTTTAGTAAACTTCCGAATATGTAATTAGTGTTTTAACCAACATAAATCATTAAACATTTACAACATAGCAATCTGAAAATACACTGAAGAGCCAAAAAAACTGGTACACCTGCCTAATATTGTGTAGCCCACTCCCCCTCGCCCGGAGCTTGCAGATGTGCCGCAAGACGAAGTGGCATGGACTCGACTAATGTCTGAAGGTATGCAGGAGGCAATTGACACGATGAATCCTGCAGGGCAGTCCACAAATCTAATCTGCGCCAATTTGAGAAAGGGTTGCACGTCTGTCACGTTTAATGATTCTCGTCAGTCGTCGTTTGTCCCGTTCTTTCACGATCTTTTTCCGGCCGCAGCGATATCGAAGATGTGATGTTTTACCGGATTCCCGATATTCACGGTACACTCGTGAAATGGTCGTACGCGAACATCCAAATGTTATCGCTACCTCGGAGATGCTATGTCCCATCTCTCGTGCGCCGGCTAAACACCACGTTCAAACTCACTTAAATCTTGACAGCCTGCCATTGTAGCAGCAGTAACCGATCTAGCTGCCAACCGTATTGCGTTACTCTGATTGGTTCCATACCTCTGTTATTTGCATACGCACGCCTATGCCAGTTTTTTTTTTTTTTTTTTCAGTGCATATAATTACTACTTTTAAAATATCGGAACTTCAGAAAACAGCCCTCAAGACCACAATGTTAAGAGCCGTTCAAATCTCTTCTTTAGTACACAATTGACTCTATCCTGAACAAATGTAGGAAAACTTAAATAGGCACATGGGAAAAATACTTCGCAATTCATGCTTTTTTAATGTGCATGTAAAATTGTGTTGTAAATTTACAAACAATTTCTTAGAGCGTGCAATGTAAAACCTTCCAGACACACCGGCAGCTTTCTAGAAACCACTAGACACAACCTCGCTGCTTTCGTTTCTATCGACTCACTTCTCGCTGTTTATCTAAACATGAATTGTTCTCCAAGCAGTCGTAAGCAACCCGCGAGTGGCCTTGACATACCTAAAGTTCCTCAAGAACGATGAGAAGAACCTCGATTTTCTGCGCGTGCGTGTGTATAAGGCCCCAGTTTTGCTTGAGGCCAACATATTAAATCGATATTTTGCTGCCTGCGCACAGATTTTATTAGTCCGAATTAAATCCCGTCTGGGGCGAAGAACTTGTATTTTCTAAATTCGAGTATTAAGATGAAGTGTGAGTTTGTTCACTTTCTTTTTTCTTTAAATATCTCAGCAGTCAGTTGATGAGGAGCATCCCAGATAACTGACTGACCATTTAACACACGCGGATGCACCGGACTAAAAATAACCTTAGTCTGTCGCGCGTAATTTTATTATATTTGGTGATGCCAGAAGTAACTAACGTGAAGTGTAAGTTACTAGTTTAGCAATTTTATCCCCCTCATTTTACTACAATGGCACACACTCCTGGTGGGAGACGGAATTAACAAGATCGTGTAAATGGCACCTGTGATACTTAACATTTGCTCTTGTTTTAGCTACTGGTCTTGTCTTTTCTTTCCTCGCAAATATCCACTGGCGCGCACAAATTAAGGACCAAGTGGGCAAATGTTATAATAGCGGAACTAACTGTCAAAACGGACCGAAAGACCAATCAGGATATTTCCTGGTGAGTGGGTGAAGAAATTTGGGTGGCTCTTAACAGATTGAGGTGAGTATGGAGCAACGCCGGAATGAAAGGGCGGGGGAAACGGGAGATCTCCGATAAAACCCGCCGACCAGCGGCATCGTCCGGCACGATTCCCACATGCGAAATTCCGGGAGCGACCTGGCCGGGGAATGAACCCGGTTCGCTTTGGTGGGAGGCGAGCAGGCTAACCGCTCAGCCACCGCGGCCCCGAGATTTCCTACGGTCCGGTATGGCAGGACATGCGCATTTACGCAGCATGGCATAATGTGGGCGTGTGCGAAAGTTATAAAGCACAGTGCATGCCCAGCATTGAAGTTGAAGCTATTGCACGGTGCAAATCGAGTTTAACGACGTCGAGTTGCTGGCATATGTCTGAAGTGTCCAACAGACAATCCCGTAGACAACGTCTGAACGACTTTACCCGAGGTCGAATCATTGAGAAGTTGGAAGAATGGATAATTGTGGCTAGTATTGCCGAGGATTTCTGAATCTCACAGAGACAGAGACACGGGTCTTTTTGTAATCACTCTAAGTGCTTGTATGCTGAATGACTTAGAGTAAACCACAGCTAGCCTAATTGGTTGGTTTTTTAATTCCTTGCTCATACTCCTTAGTGTTGCTCAGTAAAATCTCTGAACACGCTTCTTCTGCACATAAAGGGTTGTTACAACACAAAGCATCGTGTCGCGAGCTTGGAAGGCATTTCGAACGGCAGGAACAGCTATGCGAAGGTATAGTAATGGTCTTCCATGAGCAACCACGGCGACAGACGACCGGCGTATGTATTGTCCTACAGCCGAAGAGAGTTCGACGACAGACAGCAGGTGAAATCGCAAGACACGCGCAATGCACTGCTGGACGCTCGGCGACCAGTACATGGCGTGGCGGTGTAACAAGCGGCGAGTTTGAAAGGTGGTGAGGTATATGATACCCCCTCCCACTCTACATCGATAATTTTCCTTTCCACTATTATTTACTTATTTTAAAAGGGTCAAATGCTTGCGTGAATTTATCGCGAGCTGTTTCAATCAACATACCATCCCGTTTCTGGGAAAAGGATGATGAAATGTTGCATAATCTATTAATGTTTCATTTCGGTACTTTTGACCAAGGAATTACTTCTAGAATAACATTTTCCCAACTACTGTTTTCATTACTCGATTTGCGACTTATGTAGGGAGGGGTTTGATCTCCAAAACAACTCTCTTGCGTATAGCTCTGAGATTTTTATTAAGTGTTCGTCTATCCCCAATTATGAGCAAAAGTCACAAAAAGGATTGTTACATGCTTGCTGATTTGCATCACTTTCCTTGCCCCGTCCCGCTCCAGCGAATGAATCAGTGACTCAACGCCATGTTAGTAACCCGTCGAGTGCACGGAGATATACAAAGGCAAGCCGCCGTGTGTGCCAGATAAGTATTTTTTGGGAACGTTCTAGTTATTGCCCTAGCTTCTCTCAGCGTGACTCTGGGTGCGTGTAACATTCTAGATTGGGTCAGCGACACTATTTAAGCTTAAGGTCAGCGACCTTAAGCGCCAGGTGTGAGATAACAGCGAGGCGACGAGCCAGCAGAGCGACGAGTGGCGGCGAGGGTGACCGGCGGGAGTGAAGTCTGCGGACCGCGAGCATCGGCACAGTGAAGAGTGAGACTGGCGGGCGGGGCTATTGAACTGGATGCGTGCATGATAGACATTTGGGATGATGGTAATAGACAAATTGAATATGTGTAAATAATTAATGTGAATTAAGTGACTTTAACCAATATAGAGACCGTGATAAAGACCTTAGTTGTAATTGAGGCATATGTTAAGTTTTCCGTTTGTTCAAAAGTGTACAGAATAGAGAACAAGCTAAGGCTGAAATCTTGATGTACTGAGAATAGCACGAGTAATAGTGGAGATAGGCATTTTAATGTTGTTGCGACGCTACCTCCCCTTGCGCTAGTCGTCTTCGTCAGTTCCAACTCTGCGCGGTGATATGCTCTATGCTTGCCTCGGATCCCCTCAATTTACCCCCTGTTCTCCACGCCCTTGATTTCCCCTCCTCTTGTGCGTCATAATTTCTTGTGATCTGGGCAGTTTATTTCAGTCGTTGCATATCTTGTTCCTATCCTATTCTACGCCCCGTCGTCGCCTCAACGTGTACCCAAAGAGCTGCTATAATGGTCTAGATTGCCAATTGTCGTCCTACGGACGTATTGCCGTGATGAAGCACTTTGTATTTTTTTTTCGTAACCTGAGCTGCCGAGAGTTTGAGCAATTCAAAACGGTGAGTCGTGGACTCTGAGTTTGTATGTTAGCTGAGCCTTTTTAAATGTTTTAATGTAATAATACAAATATGTAATTAAATGTGTAAGTCATATATATACTGTATACCGACATATCAATCTGTAATATACCATAGACGAATGTAAAATTTATAGCACAGTTTCTGAAAAAAGTTTGAAAACAAAGGACGATTCCACAATAACCGATCTTCCTCTATTTAATTTATGTTCCGCGCGCTTTTGATAAGGCTTGTCAAGTAATATAAGCAAAACAAAGGCCTGCACACACGATCCTGCAGAAAAGTGGAATGATACACACAGTGAAGAAGGGGGTGCGAAAAAACTATGCACGGCTCTCAAAAGAGCGCTTAGTTAATCACAAATGAACTAAATGTTAAGGAAAAGGTCCCAGGTCAAGCTAGCGAAAAGAATAAAAACAAATCAGCAGTGATGAGGGTGGCGCGGAAAGGGGAGTGGTTGTCGTATTGACAGATCACTGACCTCCCAATAAGGTGACGTGGGTTCTATTCCCGGCGAGTCACTCCCAAGTTTTCGAACGCGGGAAAAGTGGTGGACGTTGCCAGTGTGTTTTCTTAAATAATATTCCTCCTCCCCTTCCTTTTCGGTATTACATTTCTTCGTTTCTTCACCTCCATAACTTGACAACCCGATGAACGCTTAAGACATAGTTGTAAAACGATCTCCATATCTCACACACTGGGCTACACCATGCTTCGACATATCGATAATCAACGATACAAAAAATAAAATTTCAACTGGTATTTAATGCAGGAAAAGTCGTAAAATGTATGTTTGACGATATCGTGGTAACATCGATATCATCGGCAACTTTAACGATCGATATAAGAGACAAACTATTTGTGTACGTTTTCAGTGCCGCTGATGTATAATATTAAATAGTGATGATGTTGAAAATATAATTTTACTTGAAGTTCAAAAATATTTATTATATTTATATTAACGGTAACTTATTAAAATAAATGTTTCAAATTTTACTAAAATTGTGATAATATCGATATTATAGATTTATCGAACATTATCGAAATATTGGAAATATCGACCAGCTATTGCTCTCACATATCGATAACGAAATGTATGAAATCGAGTGGCTCTACTCTCAAGCCAACCTGAGTCGGAGACCTGAACAGAGGTAACTGTTTTTTCCCGCAGGATCGATAGAGGAAATGTAAGATGCATGGCGTGGCGGTGTAACAGGCGCCGAGTTTGAATGTTGGGGAGGGATATGATACGGCCGCAGACAGGGTCTTCGCTGATTGCTCGTGATAGATACCCTGGCAACCTGGAATAGGATATTCCGCAGACCCTTGCACTCTTTTCCATCCCCCCTCCACCCTCTTCGGCCAACAACCTTCCTGTTCTGTTCCTACTGGCACTAGTTCTAAGTACGCGGAATTACAGCTCGGGGAAGCCATTAATTCAAAAAGCCTTGGCCCAACGACGCCAAATAAATTGCTCCGAGCAGCAGCCAGAAATGTGACTGGTAATTTAACGTAATCAACGTCGTCCGAATACGCCGCACGGTTCAAAATTTTCACTGGACTGGCGATGCTTCAAACGGGATATTTCTTACGCCAACTTAAAATTCAACAGAGAAAAAAAATATGTATTTATTGCGCAAGACAGCAATTTCTGCGTTTACTGTCACTGTAATGACAAAACGAAATCTGTTTGTATGCAACATTATATTTCACAAAGAAACTTAGTCATCTTAATATATGGAATGAGCATTTTAGTTAAATATAGCAAATTCTCACGGACCCTATTACGACAATATTTCAATATAATTCATATTTGTCACTTTCAGCGTTCACAAAGAAATTTCCTATTAAATAGAAACACGAGGCTTTTGAATACTCGTAATACGATAAACTTACGGCCTTTAGTTTGACTGCGTCCGCATGCTTTCGCGAACACACACACACACACACACACACACACACATATATATATATATATGGGGGAAGCCGTAATAGTACGTTTAATTTTCATTTCCTAGTATGGTAGTTTCTTTGCGATATAAATAGGGCTACAAAGTAATTTCGACGAACCAATCCAATTGCTGAGCAACTGAAAGCTAACCGGACAGAGTGGTGCAGACTCCTCCAATCGAATGTGTGCATTTTGAACTTATAGTCCGGTATTGATTAGTCTTGGCTAACTTGGAAGTTATTCATCTATTTTACATAGAACGATTCCCGTAGCAGTCTCCCACTTTAGACTGCAAATGAGAGTCAACTTACTGAGTTCTGGTGTCTGATCGATTATACAAGGTATGAAAACGCGGTGTTTTCGTAAACATTCCAAATTTCAATTAAAAATACGCGATATCATGAATATAATCAGGGTGTTGTCTGATTAGAGAGTGTGAACTGTATGCCAGCCAGCTAAATTTATTGATTCCTTACTGGCAGCAAAGATCAATAAACGTTGCCAGTGAAAAAAATCTAAGATATTGATTGGCTTTTCAGTTCACAGTCTGATCGCGGATAAAATAGTTCGTCAGTACTATGCAATTTTTAAGGTGAAACTTAGTTATTTAATTACTTGCATCCTTTAGTGATATGTGATATTGGAATACTCTGGCACCCACAGAAACCAAATTCTACATTTGTTTTCTAAATAATACCTAACTTACACAACGCCCTGGTTACATTCCTAATATATTCTATTTTTATAAAAAAATTATATTTTTTTAAGCATCCTATTTTTGTATATTTTACAAACGATCGTTTTCCTAAAAAGGAGAGTTAGCTTACAGAGTTCTGACCGATTAGCACTGCAGTATTCAGTTTCAACACAAAAGAGCACTTTGCAATCTACGTTGCAAGGTTCCGTGTAAATAAGTTTATAAAAATATAGTTGAATTGACCCCTAGAGTTCTCTCACCCCTTTTCACTGTTTACAAACTACAATATGTTTGACAATTTTATATTCCTAATTGTTAATAGATCTACGTGAAATTTTTGTTAAATTGTTTACATCCTATGTATGAAGGCCTCATACTTTATTTACATTTAATTAAATAATTAAAATCCCTAGTAAGGAACATTAAACTATGAAAATCACATGTTAACATGCGGTTTTTCTAAATTTTGAAAGCAGGCCATTTTTTGGAACGTGCATACAGCAATGGACAAGACCATGTATCGATGAAGTGGCACTGTAGAAAATTTAGAACTACCGTTCATAATTCGCTGCTATTGAGATTTGCTAGACAGTGTTTCAATCGAATTACCGTTGAGAGGGCGCAGTTGTGCACAGTGGACTTGCATTCGGAGAGACCCAGAATCGATTCCCAGTACAGCAATTATGAATTCGATTTTCCGTGGTTTCAACGCGAATCCCTGGCTGGCTCCGCGATATAAACCATGGCCGATTCCTTCCTACTCCTCCATATATATATTTAATATGGGGCACTGCGATACGATACAGAGTTTGTTAATATTATGCGAATTCAGTTTTAGCTGGAGAAAAGATACATAATGTCTCAGCTCAGCGGTATCCAAGCCACAGAATTGGTGGGGGGTGGGGGAGGGGGGAGCAATTATAGTCGAAGATGACTAGGAAACAATCCACGACATCTCGAAACTTCCAGGTGCATCGTGCTGTAATTAGTATGTTTGTTTGAAAATATTTACCTTATAAATATTTTTATTCTTTACTTAACCTGTTTTGTGACTTGATTACCTGAGGAGTCTTGTGAGAGTAATAACGAGAACGGAAGCACCTTTCGTCACGTCACATACTGTTTAAAATTTTTTTGAAGGTAATATTAATATAAAACTACGAGGAAAGAGAGAAACAGGAAGAAGGTGGTTTCAGATGCTAACAAAAGCAAAGGAAATTATTTTTTTTTCTAAGAGACTAAAAAATGTGTAGAATCAAGAAAATTTGAGGATGTTTTAATGGAATCTGTTCTCCTAATATATAACAGTGAATATATCCCTGATAGGTTTAATGTTTACGATACGAAACTGGTCATATTTATTTATTAGCCTATCCAATATCTTTCGATGAGATGAAGAATCGTAATATGAGCTTCAAGATCTCATTGTTATTGTTTGTGGGACTAAAGGAATAGACTAAAGGAATAGCTCATGTTTCAAACTTCTAGCCGTAGACTAGCTAGAGACACTGGACGAATAGTGATACATGCTAATTTAATATATATCTTTGGGGTGAAGTGATATTTATTAACAAAATTCTGCCTACAGTGAATGAATACATTTAAATGAGCGGAGAAATTTAGTGATATTATTCAGATTTTTTGTAATTCTAATCGCATTGAGCATTACAAGATTACATAAATATTTCTCGTATCGTAAGAAAAAGTGGAATATAAATCTACACCGAAGTAAATCAGAAAGAAAATTGTTTTTAAACATAGTGCCATAAATAAACTTATGTTTCGAGATAGGTTCTTTGGCGAAAGTCCCATTTCAGTAATAAGGATAGATAGTATGGATTTCGTCTAGAAATTTATCAAGAAATATAACTCATGACATTTTTCTTAAGTTCTATGCCGCTGCAAGTAAGATTGTCTTTCTTCTGGCTCAAATTTCCGACACAGGTTCAAAGCAAAGTCAGGGGTTCTAGATTATTACCATCATACTCTGACTGCCAAAAATTTTTATACTTTTGCTGTAGAGTAATCGTCAATATAGGTCAATATTTATAGAATATCCTAAATATACTACAGGAAATTAGTTCTGAACCTGCGACAGAAACCAAAAGATTCGCTTGATAGATTCTCGCTGACGAGAGGAAAAGTTCCTCATTGCGGTGGCACCGAATTTTCTTTTCAACATTTCAGTTCTATTATCTTTAACTACTTAGCCTATGCCATTTAGGCAGTTTAATACAAAGTAGTAACTCGGGGAAACATCCATTTAAAAAAAAACAACACACTCTCTCTCTCTATCTCTCGCTCTCGCTCTCTCGCTCTATCTCTCTCTCGCTCTCTCTCTTCTTAATTTTCTCGAAACTTTCACGTTAGATGGAGGAAATTGGAGGATATTGTAATATCGGTGAATTCGTTTTTTTTTTTTACAGGTGGGCTATTTGTTGTTCCGAGAACACACTCCCTTCCAGATGTGACGTCTGTCCAGCCCGTAAGCAGCGGTGCCACACGCACTCGCGAAGGGAATTAAGAGACCAGTGAGTAACC